>CAUYUJ010002474.1:12500-89321 GCA_963575745.1 Prorocentrum cordatum
CCTCGTCCTCCTCCTCCTCCTCCTGCTCCTCCTCCTCATCCCATCCTCCTCCTCCTCCTCCTCCTCCTCGTCAAGATCCTCCTCCCCCTCCCCCTCCTCCTCCTCCTCCTCCTCCTCCTCCTGCTCCCCGTGGTATGGCCCGACCTGCCGCAGGAGGAACGGTGTGTGGGGGGGGGCGCGTCGAACGGCCGCTTGCGCGGCCGTCCTCCCCGAGCTCCTGCACAAGGGCGAGACCGAGAAGGACGCCACCGAGTACGTCAACATCCGAGGCGCCCGCGGCCTGCGTGCGTGCCGTCCTCCCTCGCAGGTCGGCGGCCCCTCCGATCCCAGGCGCTGCACTTCCTGTTTCCTCCCTGGCGACGTTGCCCTGCTTCGGGCCCCGGGACCGTCACAGATGGTTCGGGCTCGGAAGATGCTGCCGAGAGGTTGATTCCGGTCGCGATTCCCCGTTCTGTCTTTTCTGTTGTTCGGAGCGTCAGATCTCAGGGTACGGTCTCAATACGGAGTGGCGGTTGTTCGAAGCCCCCCTGATTTGTTGTCCTCGGCCCAATGTGTGGTTGGGTGATCGCGTTCTTCCCTTGTGCTGATGCTGCCTCCTCGACGCTCCACAACCGCCCGCACGGTGTATTGCGTCGGTCTGAACTGCTTTGCGGCCACATCCTGCGGTTCTCAGGGCCACCACGAGGGTGCGCAGTTGGGCGGGCCTCGCGCTCCGCGGTCTGGGCGATCTCAGAGCGCGGCGCGAGTCCCTCCTCCTCCTCCTCCTCCTCCTCCTCCTCCTCCTCCTCCTCCTCCTCCTCCTCCCCCTCTTCCTCCCCCTCCTCCTCCTCCTCCCCCTCCTTGGCTCAAGTCCTCGGCCTCTGGGGGCCGAGGACACCACAGCATTTCACTCCTGGTCAGGTCCAGGATCTTGGGGCTCGAACATTTCGCGTTCGCTTCCGCCCCCAGAGTTTTTTTGATCATTCCCCACCAGTCTGCCATGCCTGCCACTCTTGCGAAGGAGCACCTCTCCATCGTGATCTGCGGGCATGTCGACATCGGCGAGAGCACCGCCACCGCCCGCCTCAACTACGACCTGGGCGGCCTTCCGCAACGCGAGCTGGAGAAGCTGAAGGAGGAGGCCGTCTGCTTAGTACCAGGCCCCATCGCCTTCACGTTCTACATGGACCGTCAGAAGGAGGAGCACGAGTGCGGGGTGACCAGCGCCTGCACCACCCAAGACTTCTACACCGAGAAGTGGCACTACACAGTCGTCATCGATGCCCCAGGCCATCGCAAGATCAACAAGGTCGCAAACCTGCAGAAGAAGCTGACAACATGGGCAGGTGAAAGGGCTGCAATGTCAAGTACGGCAAGGACTGCGCCACCCACAGATACAAGCAGTTCCGCTATGCCGAAATCGGAAAGAAATGAAGTTCATGTTGGTCAAGGACGGGTGGTACAAGGACTTCGAAGAGAAGGAAACGCCTGCGATGCCAGTCTCCGGCCGGATGGGCGACTACCTGCTAACGAAGTCTGACAACATGGACTGGTGGAAGGAATGCGTCGGCGAGTACGGCAAGGCCCGTGCCATGCAAAAACATCCATCATACGTCTGGATGGTTTTACCTCTCTCCGCTTGCCGCCTGAGGCAAGCCATGCTGCAATTAGGGCTCGCTCCTGGCCTTTGCATTCCGCTGCCCATTGGTGCATAAGAATCGTGGGAGAGGCCCGTGGGATTAGTCTTCCCCGCTCTCCGTGATGAGCCGTGGGTTGCATCTGCGTTGCTTTGAATTTCTTGTCTTGTGCACTATTGCGGTGTGCACCCGTGCAGTCGTCTTGTTTCTAAGTGGCGCTCTGCTTAGTATGTGTTGCCCAGTCGTTCAAAGCTTGTAAAAGACAGACCGTAGAAGTCAGTAAATCAGGTTGAGAGCTTCCCAAAAGGGTGGTGCTTCCCTGAAAATCATGCACGGCAGCCCTGACAGAAAAGAGTGGCTCGGCGATTGGAGCTCCGCCGAGTCCTACGGCCCATCCCCACAGCGGGATCCCTGGCCGCGGGCGGCT
Organism: Prorocentrum cordatum; assembly: GCA_963575745.1. Taxonomy (NCBI): domain Eukaryota; class Dinophyceae; order Prorocentrales; family Prorocentraceae; genus Prorocentrum; species Prorocentrum cordatum. The sequence continues at coordinate 14,544 of CAUYUJ010002474.1, forward strand.
AGTAGTCACCAGGCGAACGCCCCCTCCACCACGCGCTAATCCTCCTCCCCCTCCTGCCACGAGGCGCCCGCGGGCGAGCACCCGGCAGCGCCCGGGCCACCGCGCGGGACGGCCGAGAGGCGGCCGAGGCAGGGCCGCCCACGATCTGATCCGATGGCGTTCGATTTGAGTCGGGCCTGTCCCCCATACAGGGGGATTTTCGACGAAACAAAAGGTACCCCAAAAATAGCAAAAAATAGTCCAAACATTGTCTGGGGACTATTTCTTGAGTATTGTTTGACCTTTTGGGGGTATTTTCGGGGTATTTGTCATTTTTCGTCGAAGCTATCCCTGTAGGGGGACACGCTCGACAGAACGTTCGGTGCGCCAGCCGGGGCCGCGCTTCGGGGCGGCGGGTCGGCGGCGCGAACGCGCGAAGAGCGCGTCGCTTTCCGCGCGGAGCGCGGAGCGCGAGGACGCGTGCCCCCATCGCGAAATGTTCTTAGAACATTTCTGGCGGAGCCAGTCTTGTGTTATCACATCGGCTTTCTGTTCTGAGACCATTGTGTTTGTTATTAGAACATTGTTTGGTTCTCAAAGCATTTCGTGGTAGGACTATGGGAATGCCGGGACGGTCGGTCCCTGCTCAACTCATCGTGCCCCCATCGCCCCCTCGCTGCTTCTCCTCTGGCCAGGCGCGTCCCCGCTCTGCAGGCCCTGCCTGCCAGGAGGGGAGAAGCACACGAGCTCTCCCCGCCCGGCCTCGTCCGCCCCTCTCGCGCTCTTCTCTCCGTTCGTCTGGGGGCAGGGAAGCCCGGCATCGCTCGGGCGTGTGCATTGTTTTCCTCGGCGAGGGCCATCGAGGAGCATCCTCGCAAACTGGAGCATGTACATTACCAGTGGCGGGTGGTGTTTCAATCCCACGGCTTTTTTGAGGGTCGGGGACGACGTCGCGGTGGTGTGGTGCATACTGTTCCCCCGTTTTTCCAGGGAAACAACGAACAATGCATACACCGGGATGCCGTATACACCAGAATCCGTTTTCTGGTGCGAATCTCAGTGCGGGACCGGAAAAACATAGGTATATAAACTTCGGTTCCTTACATCGAGGAGCATCCTGGATCATCGAGCCGCACAAGACGCACGAAATCGAACAATGCACGGTGAGTGGACGTCCGAGCGATGGCGACAAAGGGGTGTGCTGTAAGGGGTGTGGTGTCATTGTGATGTAAAAGGCGGATCTAGCGATGCTATTCATCGGCGATAACACTGCCATGTCTCTATTAGTGGCGAAGCGTCCTGGCTCACCTATAGGCCTACCAAACGATGTTCTAAGAACCTTTTGTGGCTTCCACGACATGTTCTTAGAACATCTCTGGCGGAGTCTCTTTTGTTTTCACACATCTGGCGTATGCTCTAAGACCATTGTTTTTGTTCTTGGGACATTTTGGGAGTTCTAAGAACATTTCGTGGTAAGACTATAGGAATGTCGGGACGGTCGGTCCCTGCTCAAAACATTGCCATTTCCGCGATTGGCACCACACCCCTTTGTGCCACACCACCCGGGGTATCAGATCGAGGCCAGTTCGGGGAGGGTGCGTTTGCTCTTCGTTCCGTTTGCCACACTCACTGGGCGCGCTCCATTGCTCGCAGAGTGCCTGCTCGCAGGCGTCCGGGCAAGAAAGCGGCTTCCTCTGCGTGATCTGTCGTAGAGCCCCCGCGGCGGATCCAGACCTTTTGCGAGCAGCTATTTTGCGAGTAGTGGAGCGCGCTTGTCGCCCTGCTGTCGGACCGAGGTATCAGCTCGAGGCCGGTTCGGAGAGGGTGCCCTGTAAGCTCCTTTTCTTAATCTATAAGCGTCGGGGGGGCGTCGGCCCCACATCGGCCCCCGTCGCGGGCGGCCACCGCGCGCCGCAGTCACCCCCGTCGCGGCGCGACGACGAGGCGAGGTTAACCCCCGTCGGGGGGTCCCCGGCCCAGCGCCCGCGCCTACATGGAGCCCAGCTGCCCGACGCAGGCCCACAGGGGCGTCGGTGCATGCACAGGCGCGGGGGAACGCGCGCGGTGACGCGCGCGGTGGACGTCTGGGGCGGGTTTTCGCTGGGGGCTTGGGAGCGTCGTCGTCGTCGCCGCCGCCGCCACCGTCATCGTCGTCGTTTTCGTCGTCGTCGTCGTTGTCCTCGTCGTCGCCGTCGTCGTCGTCTTCGTCGTCGTCGTCAGTGTCGTGGTCGTCGTCGGGTGGGGGGGGCGTGCAAGGGTGTCGCGCGGGGGGGGGTGTCTCGTGTGTCATACTCGGGGGGGGGGGCGGCGGCGTGCTTTGGGGATGGGTTAGGACGTGTGCTTTGGGGCAGCTTCCTGCTTTCGCCCCCCAGGGCGCACGTGGTGCCAGTCCGCCCCCCCGTTCTTATTCACAGCGGCGGTGGAATGGTCGCATTACTTCTGCAGCAGGCTATGCCCCCTGCTCTCCACATAATGATATCTAAACTATCATTCGGTGTCCTTAGATTCCGTACCAGGGCCACCGCCTTGACCTCTCCCGTTGTTTTTGTTGTGTTTGTTAATGTTCGTCAGTTTTTCTTATTGGTTCCCATTCCAGATCACTGTTCCTCCCCATTTCCACGTCAAAGCATTGCCCTCTACCCCCCTCCTGATCATCATCATCATCATCATCATCATCATCATCATCATCATCATCATCATCATCATTATCATTATCATTATCATCATCATCATCACCATCACCATCGCCATCACTATCACCATCACCATCACCATCACCATCACCATCGTCATCATCATCATCGTCATCATGGTCATCATTATCATCATCATCATCATCATCATCATCATCACCATCATCATCATCATCATCATCATCATCATCATCACCACTATCATCACAATCATCAACATCACCATCGTCATCGTCATCAGAATCACCATCAACATCATCATCAACAACATCAGTGTCAGCATCACCAACACCTTCACCATCATCATCATCATCATCATCCTCGTTTTCATTATCGGCGTTATCGTCAGCAGCATTATCAGCATCATCATCCTCGTTCTCATCTTCCTTGCTATTATTATCATCATTAACACCACCAGCAGCAGTAACAGCAGCATCAACAGCAGCGGCATCATCACCATCATCATCACCATCATCAGCATTTTCATCACCATCATCATCATCATCATCATCCATATCATCATGATGATACTCATCATCATCATCATCATCATCAGTATCATCGCCGCCATCATCATCACCGTCATCGTCATCGTCACCCTCGTCATCATCGTCACCATCTCAGCAGCATCATCATCAGCATCAGCATCATCATCATCATCAGCATCATCGTCGTCGTCTTCACCTTCATCTTCATCTGCATCTTCATCTTCATCATCATCTCTCTATCTTCATCATCAGCATGAGCATCACTATCGTCACCATCACACCTCTCGTCATTTCCACCCTCTGTACCCTCAGCGTTCTCTTCCCTTTCCTCATCCTCCTTCTCCAGAGGGAGCCTGCGATGAATGGCAGAGGAGCGGAGACCGCGAACGGCGAGGGGGGACTGCTGTTCCTCCCCCCTCCTCGTCTGACAACGCACGTCCTGCATGGCACCTCGCCGCAGTTTCCACACCGCGCCGCATGCGCCGCGCGCGTGGCACATCCGTGGCCTCCTCGTCCCGCGGGCCGTTCCGCACCCGGAGCGGCCCGCTCGTGCAGGGGGCTCCGCTCGCCGGATCGGTCGGCTCCGCTCGCGGTGCCCACGCTCCAGGGCCTCCTCCTCCTCCTCCCCCTCCTCCTCCTCCTCCTCCTCCTCCTCCTTCTCCTCCTCCTCTTCCCCCTCCTCCTCCCCTTCCCCTTCCCCCCTCTTTGCCCACCTCCGTCCCTTCCTGGCCTCACGCGCGGGCCGGTGCGCGCGCGCCCGTGCGTGCCACGGCAGGCAACGCCCCCTGGGGAGCCGACGTCGCCGAGGCACCGCCGACGTCGCCGAGGCACCGCCGATAACGCCGGCGATGCATCGTCGGCGATGCGGCGCGGTCCTGCGACCCCACCTGCTCGGACCCCTATCCAGGAGGCCTCTGCCACGGTTCCCCGTTGCCGCTCCCGACGCCCGCACGAGATCCCGCCAGGCTGGAAGTCGGATGAGATCTACGGCTTCGTGAAGCTGAAGGTGGGCAAGGAGTGATTCTGCAGCGATTCTTGGGAGCCTCGTACACCGTACACCCTTTTCATGTCGCCCTCGGCGCCGATTGGCGTCGTATAGCGTCTGGTAACCGATGAGATGCCACAGATTTAGCGTCGATTTAGTGTCGATCTAGCGTAGACCTTTAGCGTCGATGTAGCGTCGATCGGCGTCGACTCGCAAGAGCCAACAAGATGGTATGGGAGGCTCCCCATGTGCTGGCAATGTCCATATCCATGTGCAGTGCGCCTCCCACTTTCTTGGAAGGGGCGTTGCAATGCCGAGGCGCACTTCATATGAATACAGATCCAGCCTCTAGGGGCTAGGCGTTTATCCGTCTCCAGTGCGCCCCAGGGTTTTGGGGAAGGGCGCCCGAAACTCCAAGCTGCAGTGGATATGGGTAAAAGTCTTGCCTGCACCCTGCGCTGCCGCAGACGGGTGGGCCCAGAGGCGGCCCAAAGGACCCATAGCGCTTGTAACCCGTAGCACTAGTCGCCTCGCCACAAGACGTATGTACGCGGCGGTAAAAAGAGCTTGCAAGGCGAGGCTGATATCACAGAAGTGGATGGTATGGTGCCGGCGGCACCCCAGAATATCAATACTATGTGCAGCCATCCCCTTCCCGTGATTTTCCCCCGTCGCCTCGCCACAAAACGTATGTACGCGGCGGGAGGGAAGCTTACAAGGGGAGGCTGACGTTCCGGAAAGGGACGGTATGTTATCGGTGGCACCCAAGCATACTGATAGTATGTGCGCGTCGCCCCCTCCCCAGGGGGGGGCGCGCGCACCGATGAATTGTATGTAGTGTATGCGTCCTGGCGGGCGCTTTCTGGCCGTACCGCTCGGGAAACGATATGATACAAGATGGTTGTAACAGATGTGTTCGGGTCGGACGCACGCTTCCGAGGAGAACGCATCGGGCGGGGTCAGGACGAGGATGCATCCGTTCCAGAGCGTTCCAGAACGCTCTCAGAGCGTTCCGGAACGCTCTGAGAAGGCCGTTGTGCCCGAGACATCCTCCAGAGCCTCGGGAGCTCAGAGATTCTCGATATGTCCTCATCCGATGTTGTCCTCGTCCTGGCCTCGTCCTGCACAGCACTGGTATGTCCTTGTGCGTCCCATGCTATCGGAGGCGATGCTCTATTCCCCCTCCCAGCTCTTCGACGAAGAATGAAGCGGCTGAGAGCAGGAGGGAACCTTGGGATACACCCCCAGGGGCCCCCTGTCGAGGATGGACGCGCCCCCCCCGTATATCCCAGGGTTGGCCCCAAAACTTTTGGCCTACTCGAAAACCCCACGAAGCCTGGGATAGGGGTCGACGCATTCCCTGTTATGCTAGGGGTCGGTTGGGCCGCGCCCGAGCCGGCGCTCGCCGCCGCCGCCCCCGCGCCGCCTCCCGAAAAAGGCCCGGCTCCGCGGCGGCCCAGGGCGCGGCGGGTCCGCGGAGAGGGCCGCGCGCCGCCGTGCCCGGGGCCCTCGAGGTCACCGTGGGCCCCACGACGGTGCACGGGCCCTCCCTGGACTCGGCCCCCTCCCCCCTTCCCTCCCAGTCCTCCTCCTGCCCCTCCTCCTCCTCCTCCTCCTCCTCCTCCTCCCCCTCCTCCTCCTCCTCCTCCTCCTCCTCCTCCTCCTCCGCCTCCGCCTCCTCCCCTCCTCCTGCCCTCCTCCTCCCCCTCCCCCCTCCTCCTCCCTCCTCCTCCTTCCTCCTCCTCCTCCTCCTCCTCCTCCTCCTCCTCTCTTCCTCCTCCTCCCCTCCTCCTCCTCCTCCTCCTCCTCCCCCTCCTCCTCTCCTTCCTCGTTTTCCTCCTCCTCCTCTTCCTCCTCCTCCTCCTCCTCCCAGTCCTCCTCTTGCCCCCCCCCTTGCTACTCCCTTTCCTCCTCCCTGCCAGCTCGGCCCAGGGCAGATGCGGCCTGGCCGGCCCCTTCCACTCACGCTTTGCCCGTCCCTACTTTCTGTCACACACATGCCGCTGAGGTTCTTCAGTCTCTGGCGGCTCGCTTGCGCAGACATGTCTACATTTCATTGACGACTGGTGCGTACAATCCTATGCAGTTTGCCCTTCTCGACAGTCCGATTGGCATGGTGGACCGCACGAACAGCTTTGACGGCATCGCGCTGATCGGCACCCGTGCCAAGGCTGCCCGAGGTACAGTTATTCGGAAGAGGCAGGTGGGGAATCGGGTGGTTATCGAGGCGGGGTGGACAGCTGGTGAACTCACGACTATGCACTGTGCGGTGCGATTATGTGGGAACCTCGGGTGAAGGCTGAGCAGATCTTTCGTACGGAGAGCACGCCTGCTATCATGTGGGGTCGAGGTCTCATGTGTCGTGCACGCTCTGGCAGATCTGACGTTACGATCATGCCCCTCTATTTCCCGCCGAAGCCGAAGTACTCTCATGAATGGACTCGATGTCGGCGCACGGTTGATGAAATTATTGCGTGGCTTGCCCCTCGCCCGGCGTCTTTACCTCAGCGACCTACGCTGCTGGTGTGCGCAGGCGAAAAAGACGGCATGGGGCTGGATCAGATCAATGTATCGTGGATTTCTGATGGTCTTATGGTCGTGGACCCACCGGTGGCGACGCGCGGGGTGTACACAAGTGTTGTTTTGTCACGCCTTGTGGCTCTCCAGGGGTTGCAGGTGGCGAGCAGCCACAAGAGTTTCAGTCCTACCTAGTACGGGCCCCGTGGGGAGTCTAGCTGGATATATACTGTTGCGGTACCTACTGCGCTTTCCAACGTTGTCGGAGCGCTGGCCCTCTACATCGCCTCAGTCGTGAGTTGCATTATGTTCGGCGCAAGGCCGTACCTGATCATTTGCTTATTCACGCGGCTTTCGGCTATGTCTTGGATCTTCAATCGGTGAGTTTATTCTCCTGAGCGGCCTCGCTGGAATCTCGATAAGTTCATGCCGGCACTTCGCAGTGGCGTTGGGCGCCGGGATCTCTTGGAAGCAGTGGGGGTTTGCACTGCGGGGGTAGTCAGCGCCATGTGCAAGGTTGTTGGCTTACCCCACGGCTGATCAGGCGCTTGGGTATCTCAATAACATGCTGATCCACTGATCCAGAGGGGCAGCGTTTCTGCGTCACTGAGGGTTGTCATCCGATAGCACCTGAAAGGCGTGCTCTTCTCGACCAGCGGCGCGCGCTTCGCGCGGGGGGGGCCTCAGATTGTGCGACAGCTTATTGAGTTGACTCGAGAGAACGGCGCGTGTCGGCGTCGGGGGGCTCGGCAGGTGCAGCATCGTCAAGTTGAGGAGATTCACGAGTTGCAGCGAGGACGGCGACTTGCAGAAGCAGCTCGACTGCGTCGGCGGGTCGGCGGCGCTCGCTTCGGGCCCAGGCGTCGGGATTGTCTAGCTGTCCGAGGGGTTGCCGCTAGCGCATCGGAGTTGTTTTTCTGTTTGCCCTGGAGCTGCTGGAGGAATGGGGGCCAGATCGCTAACTGGGAGGAGTGGAGGGACTTGCCGCTGTCTAGGGCGTTGCCGCACGGCGAGCCCACCTGTGCTGATTGCACAGCTGCTAGTCTTGATTTCAAAAGGTACCCGTCGGGCCCATCCCAAGGCCAGGAATCGGCGAGCTGGGCCCCAACAGCCCGCGGCCGGTCCATGGGGGTCGCAGCGCCAACGAGGCCCCAGCGCCCACAAGGCAGGCACAAGTAGCATTGAAGTTGCATTCCGACAGGGTCTCGATGCCACGAGGTGAGTGACTCGCGACGAGACGTCGCATTCAGGAGCAGCGCCATGGACCCCACGTTCTTACGATAAGCGAACCACCTAGCATAAGTTCAGAGCTCGGGCCCGCGACGCAGGTTTCGATGAGGCCAGTGCCAAGATTATCTCGAATTAGCACAGCAGCTAACAAGTGGTGGCGACCGGAGATTTAGCGCAGATGATCGACTATCTCCCGCGAGGCAGCTGGCAGTGGGTGGGCTGCGCTTTTTGATCAAGCATGCAGTCCGGCACCCCGCGGGCACTTGGTGTTCGAAGATTATGTGAACCATGCTCGCGAGAGTCTAGTTTACGCCAATGATGACATAAACCCTCCAAAAACCCTCAAACGCTTCCCGCGGCACACCAGTGCAAAACCCTCCAAAAACCCTTTGCGAACAGTTGAAAATCCCTCCCCCACGGGCTGCGTGTATGTATGCCAGCCTTTGGCGCAGATTTCACATCGCCCTTGGAATATGGTTGCAACGTTCGTAAACATAAACCGTGCATGACGTTTCGATCTGCCAATTTTCGTTGCCATGGGCGTGATCTGGACCAGGCCCGCACCCATGGAGAATAGGGGTGGTAAGAAGAGCAGGGGTCGCGCAGGGATGCGGAGGGGGGATAGGGGGGCGGAGGACAGGTTGAAGGAGGAGGAGGGCGTCGGATGGGGAGGGCGGAGCAAAGAGCACGGATGGTTGATGCAGGAGGAAGCGGAAGAGGAGGAGGCGGAGTAGGAGAAGGGAGGGGGACCGAAGAAGAGCAGGGAGAGGAGGACGGGTACGATATGGGAAGATAAGGAAATATTGAGAACGACAGTGCAGGATGGGAGACGGGCGAGCAGAAAAAAACAAAAACAAGGTTCCTTCCTCCTATCCCTCATCCTCGTCCTCTAGCTCAATGTTTCACTCCTTCTCGCCAGTTCCTCCCTCTTGTAATCAATGCCACTTTTCGCTACCTACTTCACCTCCCCAACCACCTTTTCCACAGGTCCCTCTCCTTGATCGTTTCCATCGATCCCTCTTTTCCGCCCTCATGTTTTTTGGTTCTCAGCTATCCGCCGACCCCTCTCTCTTTGTTTCCCTCCCGCCCCCTCTCCGTTCCCACCCCGCCCGTTCGTTCCGCCCTCGTGTCCCTTCTCTGACAGCTCATCCAACGTTCCTCCTGCCGCGCTCGTTGCCTCCTCTTCCATCATCCTACTATCCTCCCCACCTTCTCATGCCCAATACTCGCGTATGCCCCTCCCCGCATGTCCAACTGTTTCCGCCCATGCCTTCCGCTGTCCCCCCTCATCTCCATTCCTTAATCGCATCACTCCTCCCCGCGCCCCCTCGCTTCCAGTGCTATGTTATTCAGTGGTTCTCGCCCTGGTGCCGCCGCGTCATGCCTCCCCCCTCTCCGTCGGTGTTCCCTGCGCCATTGGGTGAGCAGTGCAAGTCTTGGCACCTCGTGCATCCCCGCCAGCACAGCCAGAAACGATGCCCAATCGACATGCTTCGATCAGGGAAGTAGAGCAACGCGCTGTTGAATTCACAAGCAGCGGGGGCATACATGCCTTCGCGGTTCTTTCGAACGGGATGAGGGCGGGGCAGGAGGGGGGGCTAGGACGATGGGGATGATGATGAGGGGGAGGGGGTACTTGAGGAGGACGTGGACCAGGATGAGGAGGTGGGAGTGGGAGCACGATCAGCGACGACGACGGCCACGACGATGACAACGATCAAGACGACGACAGGAGTCCCCCGCCTTAGCGGGCCTTTTGTTCATGGAGCCTTCTTGAGCCAGCTTGGAAGCCTCCTGAGGCAATGTCGGCGCATTTGAAGTCCACTGCGGGGCCTCTTGGGCTCATCGGGGGGGGGAGGAGGGGAGCTTGGGGGAGGGGCCTCCTGAGGCCATGTCCGAGGGCATATGGCTAGGAAGGGCGGGTCCCCGAGCAACCTTGCACTTCTCCAGCCCCGAAGGTCGCCGTGGGGCCCTACCGGCCCATTGGGCAGATGCAGTTGGCAGCGTTGCTGGTTCCACTCTAAGGTTCCCCTTCGGCGATGGGTCTATCACTGCCCCGTGCCCCATGCCCCGTGGGTTTGGACGAAGCGCTCCGCGAGGGGGTTGGAGCGCCCCAGATGGTTGCGGACGGCTCCGCCAAAGCTCTAGATCGCCCAAGACCGATTTCAATCTAGCTTGTTATTGCCAAAAACGGCCCCCATGTGCCCCCCCCCCGAATGCGCCATGCAAACCGCAGTAGGATGCCGATGCGGCCCCGACTGGCCACGGACCCCCCCGCAGCCGCGATGTTGGGTACACATGGCTTTCACTTAAACGCTCGGGAAACTAATGATGGTTAGGGTAGTGTTTGTCTCGTTCCCGATGGGCCTCCGAAGTCTCAAAATGGTTCCAATGTTGCCCAACGGAGTCCCACGAGTGGCCTAGGCTGGCTGTAGGACAGCCCCAGGAGCGCCCAAGAGCCACCCAGGAGCGCCCCAAGAGGGCCCCTTCCAAAATTGTACCCCTACCCCATCGCCCCTCCCCCCCCGCTCTCCAGCTCGCCGAAGCCATTTTGGCGCAATGCATGTGGCCCCTGCCGCCGCCAAGGGCGTCGGCAGGGGCAAGGGCAAGGGCCCCAACGCTCGCCCCATCACCGAGGTGCAAGCAGCGGCCGCAGCCGCGCGCAGGCGCGCGCGCGAGGCAGCCGAGGACAGGCGACCGCCCGAGCCCCAGATCGCAGTGCCAAAGGCAGACCTTGATCTGATAGACGAGAGCCCAATCTCTGGTGTGTCGCGGGCTCTCGTGCCGCACGTGTGCTCGGCGGTGTCTCAGTTGAGTGCGATCGTGCCCTTCTTCGAAGGTGTTGGCCCTGTTGATGAGGCTGAGCGCGAGTGGTTGGAGGGCCCCGCGTCCAGGCGCTCAGGCGCGGCGGCGGCGGCAGACACCAGCAAAGACGTTCCCCACGCCACGCAAAGACGGGCTAGAGTTGAATTGGCGACGCTGGCGTGGCATGTGTCCAGAAGTATTCGGAGATCGTTGTACGAGAGTTTGTTGTTGGCTAAGCGCCGTGGCGCGAACATTCGTTGTGTTGACACAGTTGATCATTGTGGTTTCGACGAGACGCCATTGCCTTTGAGATTGACTGGTAATGCTGCGACCCAGACACAGTGCAGATCAATTACCACGTGGGCGCCAGGAAGAGCCACCGGCCAGGTCGTCACAAAACTGTCCCAGACGCAATCCGAATACGGTTGTCTGATTGCTGTGCCGCCCCGTGACGGATCGGATGGACTTGATCGATATTGTATTGTGCTCGGGCGTACGCTGCACGAGTGCCAATCATTGAGGAGCTGCCATGCTGAGAACATTTTGCAGGCGCTGGAGCAGTCATCTGGTATGACATTGTTTGAGTCGGCGTTCCTGTCTAAGACGAGGGCATCATCCAAAGACAGACATCCGTCGAACAAGTGTGCTGAACTCGAGCTCGTTCGTCGTCGTCCTCGTGGTTGGGGATACCTCAGCATGGATTGCGAAAAACATCAGAATGCATCAACCCATGAGTATTGTAGTTATTATTTGGGCGACGCGCTGAACGGAATGCTGCACATGGCGAAAAGTTTCGACATGAGGGGTGCGTGGGAGGATTTCCAGACATGCGTGGCTGACGTGCTGAGACATCGGATCAGACTTGTCCACGGGAGCTTGGATAACGAATCTCTTCTGTACAAGCTCATCACATGCCGCACTCTCGTCTCTCCTGACGGCGGCGCTGTGGTGCGGCGCGTGTTTCTACAGATGGTTCCGCAGTGTGATTTCCGAGACAGACACGACATACGAATCATTGTTGACGACTCCTTTGACCTCGATGACGCGCCCTCGGTCCGTGACATGACAGAGTACATAGCCCGAGTCGTCACGAATTGCTTAACATATCGGAGATTTCGGTTGTACAGCATGCAGCGGTGGACTGGCGCCGAGGAGGGCGTCTGCGATCCTGCTCTTGTGGAGGCATGCTGGGGGCTACTGCGGCCATCGTACTTCCTGTGGGTGCGGCGGCGTCGGAGGCGCCACTGTGCCCCCGAGCATCGCACTCCTGACCAGCACGCCGCAGATCAGCGTGACATGGCCTTGGCCCTCGGCACTGATCTACATCGACAATTCCAACAGCTACGCGATGAGCACGAGCCCCCCCGTCAGCGAGATGCGACCAGCCACGAGCAGGAGCACGCAAAGAGTACCAGGAACGTGTGCGAGTGGCTCAGCACGACGCGCCCAGAGCCCCTGACGAAGATGCTGGTGTGGAGGATGTGCGTCGCGCCTTTGCAATTTGACATGAAGATGCAGTTTCGCATATCGTCCAAGAAGTGGGAGCACCAGCAGCGGGCAGCTGCTGCCCGATCCATCCGCCACGGCGGCGGCAGGGACGGGTTGCATCGCGACTACCGCATCCTTGTAGCTGCACGGGGGTCTTTGGAATCTGAGCTGAACATGGGGCTCCGACATTTGCTCTACGACACCCGCATCTGGGACCTGATTCCGAGGGGTGATGTCACGAACCGCACCAGAGCCATTGCTTTCTTTACGATCAGCTCCGCGGGCGGTTCCACGTATTACTACAGGGAGAAGCCTCACGCGAAATATCCGTTCCGTGCCTTCCTCAGCCTCGAGTCGCAGGAGATGGGTGAGATGTGCGACAATGACAAGCCGTGCCTGAGATGTCCGTGGTCTGCTAGGTTCGTGAAGGAGAGCGGCACGTTCGCCAGCGAGGAGGCCAGGTGCCGCCTGCTGTTGTTGGCGCATGTCTTATACTTCGACAACGGCCGCCTCGAAGTCGGCAGTGCCCACTTGCGCAGACGAGTCCACGAGCGAGTGCAGGCGCCGAAGATCAGCTTGGGCGACTTGTCAGCGCTCTTCATGGGCGAGAGCGTCAGGTTCAAGTACGGGGAGGGCTCGTCTGGGTCGGTCGGGGCGGACGTTCGCCCCGACGCGCGGTTCCAGCCAGCCGAGTGGCATGGTCGAGCTGGAGGCGCATGGCGTGCATATGTGAGGGCCATGGGATCGAACGATTTGAAGCGCATTGCCGAGCAGTACAGGGGCCTCTCAGATGAGGACCGCCAGAAGTATATCGAGGACGGCCAGGCAGCCACCAAGAGGCGGAAAGCTGGCGAAGCACTCGGGACTTCGTTCGGGCCCAGACGTGGAGACATGGAACGGGCGAACCGAGACAGAGTTGTCGCATCACGCGTTATGAGCTTGTTGGATGCTGAGCAGCAGGACTCGGTCGACAGCGTGCTGCAGATCGCCGCTGGGGCAGGCGACACGGCCCACACGGTCATGAGCGAGGCCAGAGTTTTGCAACGTTCGCTGAATTTCAGGCGCCGAATCAGATCCCGAGCTGATGGCGACGCCCTGGAACAATTTGATCGTGAGACCACGCCTGCAGCTCGAGAGATGGTGCGGCCCTGCGCCGAGGGGGCACAGTGGACGACACGTACGATGACATCCATACCAGGCGACGTCGGATGCACTGTGCTCTGCGTGAACGACAGCAAGGTCGCGGAGGCTGCAGTTCACATGCGGCGGTGGGCCGCCAAGGCGTCCAATGCGAGGAAGTCTAACTTGTTGAGGTCCTGTGTTGCTCAGTGGGATAGCTTGGCGAAGTCGGTGGCGGCATGTCCTATTCTGGACGCTTCGCGTCTCCCCACCAGCCCCTCCAGAGGAGAACGAGGGTCCCAAGGGGGGCCGAGATGGGCTCCAGATGGTCACAGAGGCTTCAGCACGGTGCCTTGAGAGCCCCAAGATGATCACACGAAATGTTTCAGAGGGGGCTCAGGGGCGGAAGGCCACCACAGAAACGTGTGTGGTGGGTTGTGCCAGTCGTAGGTGCAGTTTGAAGTTTCTGAGGTGCCCTCTGGGCCCACCCAGGAGGGCCACGAGAAAGCACCGAGATGGGCTCAATACGGCCCCGTGGGGGGCTCCAGCAGGGGCCCACGAGATCTTCAAGAAGGGCTCAGGATGGGGAGCTAGAGGGGGTATCAGAGGCGGAGGGGCCGAACATACCACATGGGTTGGTTGGTTGCGCCACTCGTATGTTCCAGTGGAGGCTTTTGGGGAGCCCGTCCCCCCCCCCCCTCCCCCCCTTGATGGCCCCAAGAGGGCCCCCAGGGGGGCCCAAGATGGCTCTAAGAAGGGCTCCATAGGGCCATAGGGTCCCGAGAGTCGCACAGGGGGCTCCAAGACGGCCCCGCGAGGCGGAAGGCGAACAACGCATTCCATTGAAAGGCGCGCCACGGGTTTGCATAACACGGCAGGGTGGTTGCAGGATATTTGCAGAGTCTGTGCAGGGCGCTTGCAAGGTCTTTGCGGGGTGGGCGTTGCAACGTTGCATGGGTACAGCAGGGTGTTGCAGGGTCGGTTTGCAGGGCCGTGCAATATGTTGCATGGTCCTTTGCAGGGTCTTCCCAGGGGGCTCTGCAGGGGTGTTGCAGGATCTCTGAAGGATGCCCAGGGGAGAGGGTAGGATTAGGGGTTCTTCTTGGACGGGGGAAGGCACACTTCCCTAGACCTCCTACGCCCAGAGGGCTGGTAGTATTAAGGGCGGCGCTGGCGAGGAGACCGAGGAGTTCCCTGTTAGTGCATGCTGGGTCGCAGGCGCATGCTTGTGCGATGCCATCGGCAAACGCATGTACATGTTTCGGAACTCCGTTCTGAAGGTGTTGAAGACAGAGTTCCCAACGAACGAGGTCGAGAAGCGCGACTGGCTGAAGCACGGTCGGATCATCATGAAGGTTACGGTCACGCCGCGTGACACCGACGGGTGCGACGGCTCGGAGCTCGCGAAGTTCTGGGGCTTGGAGCCGAGGTTCTGGCATATTAGCTTCATGATGTATAACCCCTACATGCCGATCTTCCAAGGGATGGACGACGTCGCGGGCACAGGCTACGAGGCCTCCGCGAACCCGTCCGCAGACGAGGTGGCGCTGAAGGCTGCGCGGCCTGGGGGAGGGACGATGCCTCAGTCAGACAGTCAAGTAGGTTGAGTGCCATTCCGCTCAATCACCCGTCGCCCCCAGACCCCTTCCTCCGCCTACATGGGTCTCCCCCCACCGTCTCGCCATTCGCCTCCCCCCGCACCGTTTCTAGGCGTCTCCCCCATCGTCGCGCGAGCCTCGCGGCGAGGGCGATGGCGGCGAATGTCACGCCCGCGCGAAATACAACGCACAGGCGGGGCAGACGTGCACGATGAACCGAATGCCCTCGCGGGCGCGACGTGGGCCCCCTTGGTGGGCTGAAACTTCCTGGACGCGTCCCCCTGGAGGCCTCTCGAAACGCGTTCGGGGCGGGCTGTGCTGTGCGAAACTCAACTGGGTCCGTACTGAAGGACGTTAGTTCCGTCACTGGGCTCGTTGGGCCGTCTGGGGTGGGGGTCCATCTGGCAATCGATGTGGCCAAGTGAGCGCCCCCATTGGATACCCCGAGGACCTTAGGAGCTTCTGATGCTGAGTGCAATGCACGTTAAGGCGTTAGGCTTGAAATAAACCCAAATAAAAGTTCAGTTTCACTCGCGAACTCCCGTCATATCCAGCCCGCCTCCCCTGTCTCCACGCTCCACCTCGGGGAGCTTCGCCGAAACGTCATTGGTGTTGCCGTGGGATGGGCAGGGGGGACGGGCCACGACGCGGGGCAGAGTGACTGGCGTCGGAGGTCGTGCAGGAGGGTGGCCGAGGGGCCGCATCGCGACCTTGACCGTCCGAGTCGCGGCGGGCAGGGAGCAGGGCCCGCGGCCGCGTGGCGTCCGACGCCGAGCGTGGGTGCTGCGAGAGGTATGACTTGCGAGGAGGCTGTAGGACGACGACGTCGGGAGGCGGCGATAGGAGCGGCTGGGACCAGCATTGATACGAATAATTGCGAGAACGGGGGGGGGAAGGGGGACAGCACCGCCTTGACATAGAATCGGTATGAGTAGGTAGTGATGCTTCGCGTAGGCCCGCCAGCCCATCCCGAGAAGATGCCCAGGCAAGTCACTCCAGCCCCATGGACATAGGTGGTCTAGGGAGTGCTGTTTTCTCTCTTCCACGAGGCACCTCACCCCCCTACCCTCTCCCCTGGGCGCCCTGCAAAGACCTTGCAACGCCCCTGCAACGCCCCCTCTGCAGAGATTCTGCACGGGACGCTGCAATATCCTGCGATACCCTGCAACACGACCCTGCAACACCCTGCAATTACCGTGCACAGCCCACCCTGCAAAGACCATGCAAAGGCCTCGCAGACCCTATAAACACCCTGCAATACCATGCAATACTATGCAAATAGTTGGCATACCTTGCAATGTAATACGTGCTTGGCCATCCGCCTCGCGTGTCATTATTGGAGCTCTCTGGGGGGGGGGGCTCGTGGGGCACCTGGAGCCCATCTTGGAGCCGTCTTGAGACCACCCGAGGGCTCTCGTGGGACCCACCTGTGGGGGGGGGGGGAGGGTGGTGCGAAGGGCTCCCCAGCAGCCCCAATGTAACCTGCGACGGGCACACAACCAAACCATAGTTTAGGCGGTTGTCCTCCGCTTCTGGGGCACCCCCCTCTGGGGCCCCTCCTCGGACCCTCTTGGGGCTCTGTTGGGCCCCTGCCCCCCCCCTGCGGCCACAGTGGGCCCGTCGTGGGGCCCGCGTCTGGCCAGCATGTGAGGGTTCGACTGTCCATCAGAAGTCCCAAAACAGAACCTACGAACGGCACAACACAGCACAGCCACCATGGTGTTGGTGTAGTGCATCCGCATCTGCCCCCCTCCCTCTGGGACCACCCTTGGGCCTCTACTGGGGCCCTCTAGGGCTCTAGGGCCCCTGTTGGAGCCGCATGTGGCCACCTTGAGCCTCTATCGGGGCCCTCTGCGGCACTTCTTGTTGCGCAGCATGCTGCTGCACTTACTGCTGCTACACTTACCTGCCCGAGGCATCTCGCCCAAGCGTCTCTTCTGGATGGGCTGGTGGGGATACGCGAGGGGTCCAGCATTGCATTGACCAGGAAGTGTAGCAGTATGCGGCGTACCAGCATACAACGTATTTCAGCGGGGCCCAAGAGGGTCCCACGATGGGGCTGGACAGTGCTACATTGGGGGCTCCGAGAGGTTCTCTAAGAGGGCTCCAAGAAGCACCCCAGAGGGTTCCAAGAACGCAAAGCGAGTATTGCACGATCACCCATTGCCCTTGGAGCCGTCTTGGGACCACTTGGGGATGTCTTGGGTCCCTCCTGGGGCGCCCCAGAGGCCCTCTCGGGCGCTAATAGGTTAACATAAGCACCCCGCGAGGGTGGTCGCAAGCTTTAAGAGGGATTCAGTAATGTCCTAAGAGGCCGCACGGGTGCCCAACGACGGGTCACACAGAGCCCAGAAGTAAACGAGCGCCTGACGTGTATCTTGTTGTTGGGGCCACGTTGTGGATCTCCTCGTGCACCTTGGCCCCCTCGCTGCGCTCTTGGGGCGCCCTCGAGCCCCCATCGGGGCAGCATTGCAACCACCATTAGGTGTTGGGCACCACGTTGGGGATCTTTTGGGCAACGGTGTGACGTCGGAGCCCGTTTTAGGCGCCTCTTTGGGCTCCGCGCTCCACCCTGAGGCTCTCATATGCCGCATGACCCCCATCGGGGCTCACTTGGGCCTGTCGGGTGCGCCCATGCCAAGCTGAATATTGAGCCATCGCCACCTCCCGCACCGTCACGCTCATTCTCCCCGTTGCCGTTTTGGCTCGCGTAGTTCGCGAGGGCACGTCAGCCTGCATTCACGAGCGCTGCCGCCCCTGAGAAGCGCGGCACTGACTCGCCCGCGATGGGGTGCAAGTTCCACGAGGGCGCCCTTCTCGTGACCGACTCGTTGCTGGAGGACTTCATCGGTGACGACAACGGCGCCAGCAGCACCGACGTCGGCGGCGGGTTCGTGCCAGCGTCGCCGCTCGCGGCCGCGCCTGGCGGCCACGACGGCGCAGCCCCAGCCGCCGCGGCCGTGCCCCCACCGCAGCCCGAGCCCGAGCAACTTGGGCTTGCGCTTGCGCTGCAGCCGCAACAGCCGCAGCAGCAGCAGCAGCAGCAGCAGCCGAAGCAGCAGCAGCAGCAGAAGCCCGCGACCAGGAAGGAGATCGCTGCAGAGATCGCTGGCGCCGTCGGGGCAGACGCAAAGGTTGTCGATGCGATTCTACAGGAGCTGCCGCGCACGGCGGCCAACCAGCTCAAGATCCGCGGCAAGTTCATCATCCCGAACTGGTTCGCCCTGTCCATGGAGGAGCACCGCTTCAATAGCAAGGAGGAGTGGGATCGCGTCCGTGCCTACGCAAAGACAGCGAACACACACAGTGACCACATCAAGATCATCAAGCCGGCGCTCACCCTGAAGATGAAGTGGGTCTCCTCCACCGCCTTCTGCCGCGACTGCAGTCCGAAGGTGATCACCTTGGGCGACGGCGACGGCGACTGCGTTCTGGACCCCGCGGCCGTGGATGCCGTGGTGCTCCCTGTGACTGACGGCCAGGGCCATGGCCTTGAGAGTTCGCCGTCGGCAGCCTCCTCGTCTTCGGGGTCGCTGGCGTCTCCTGGCCGCGGGTAGACCCGAGCTGAACATCGTCCACTCCCTCTGCACCGCGGCTGGAGGGGATTGAATCGGATGCGTCGTGATTCGGGCTGTCTGACTTCTGGTCGCAATGTCGATCGCACGTTTTAGCACGGTGGATGCATAGACGGGAGCGGTGAGTTGAATGCCGCGCTGTCGCAGCTATGTTCGGAGCTGGATCTAGGCGAACACCCGCGGTAGCGGGGGTGCCATCGCATACACACGTCAGCTCTCGTGTTTTCGGTCAGTGGGGGTTCACTGTTGGGGTGCGTTTCTGATCGTCGCTCTTGTGCGCACATGCTTGGGTTGACAAGCGCTCATCGCCTCCCCTCCCATATACGTCATCGTCCAAGGTTGGTTCCCTCTCCTCGCCCCCGCCCTCGTCATCCCCCGCCCCCACACATCCGTCCTCGGCCCTCCCTCTCCTCATCTATGCCCATATCCACGCTCCTACGTTCTCCTCCCCGTCGCCTTCCCTCCCATGTCAGCCGACGCCATCCTCAGATCCCGCCCTCTCGCAGCCTCTGCCCTGTCCTCCCCGCTCTATCGCGCTCCCCATCAGACGGAGGAGGGCGATGCTAGTGATGATGATGATGATGCTGATGCTGATGAGGAGGAAGCTTGGTGCCAGTGCTTGCGTCGACCTGAGGAGGATGAGGCGGAGGATGGGGGGTGGGGATCAGGGGGGGGACGAGGCGGAGGCGGATGAGGAGAACATGAAGGCGAGATGGGGGACGAGAAGCATACGGAATAGGAGGATGGGAAGGACGATGCGGAGGACGATGATGGCGATGACGATGCCGCCGCCGACGACGATGCCTGTGCTGATGATGACGAAGATGCCGAGGATGCTGATGCTGCTGATGATGATGCGGGTGATGGTGAGAATGCGGATGAGGATGCTGACGAGGATGCTGATGGCGATGAGGAAGAGGATGCTGATGCTGACGATGACGGTGATGATGACGATGCTGCTGGTGATACTGATGACGGTGCTGATGATGACTATGCCGATGCCGATGACGATGATGAGATAAGGATGCGGAGGATGATGGTGACCATGTTGATGAGGACGATGGTGTTGATGATTGTGAGCATGGTGATGGTATCGTAAGGATGATGATGATGATGACGAGAGAGCGGAGGAGGACACGGATGCGCTACCCCTCAAGCCCGTGCAGGCTTGCGGGTTGCACGGCGACCTCTACGACATGGCTCGGACCATTGACATGGGCCACATCGTCGCCATCGAGTTCTTGGTGGTGCAGATGCACAATCGCCCCATCCCCAGCATGCAGCCCTGCTTGGTGCTCGCGAAGGTCCTCCCTCCAGGAACGCTGTATTCCCCCTGGCCGCGGCCGCCTCGGGGGCGCGGCCGAGGGAGCGGCCGCGGCGGAGGAGGGCGAGGAGGTGGCGGCGGCGGCCGCGGCCGCGGCCGAGGAGGAGAGGGCGCGGGCAAGGGTCGCGGGGGCGGGCGAGGGCTGCCTGCCCCTGGGCCCGTCCCGATCGAGGACGGCGAGGGCGGAGGGGGCGGCGACGGTGGCGACTCCCCCGATGAGGGCGAGGCGGAGGTTCTGGGGGCAGGCGGCGGCTGGGCAGCCTCGGGCGACGAGGACGAAGCCGCCGACGAGGCCACCTGGATACCACCAACGCAACTCTGCATCGGGCCAAGGTGTTCCTCAACAGTGCTTGCGCTCTCGGGGATGGGCTGGGGGTGCATGTGTTTGGGACTGTTTGGGGTTCCCTCGCCTGCATGTTCGTTCAGACGTGCTCCGTTCGATGGCACGGCGCGCCTGGATAACCGCGTCTGCGTTGGGCCCGCGGGGCGCATTCCGTGGGGCGCCATCCCAAGGATCGCACGGGCACGGCCGCCCGTCCTCCTCCAATGCGTTCGGGTCACCAACCATCATTCGAGGCGGAATCGAACTCCGTGGCGCCTCGCGCATCCTCCACCAGCCCATTCAGAGAAGATGCCCAGACGAGTTTCGCCGAACAGGGGTGTGTAGCAACATGCAAGTTAGCAGCACGCAGCATAACAAAGATGACCCCAAGAGGGTCCCAAGCGGGGCTCACGAGTGCTTCGTGGTGACTCCGAGGGGAGCCCGAAGATGGCTCCAAGAGGCCCCAGGAAGGCTACAAGAAGGCCCGAAGACCCCCCCTCATGATCACGGAGCCGTCTTCGGGCCATCGCGCAGCCTTCGTGCGTCCTTCATGGGCCCCCCTGAGGGCCATGTGCCCTCTCAGGCCCTATGAGGATTCAAAGAGGGCCCCCTACACGCCTTTCGCAGGCCCGCTGGTCCGCCTGCCCCGCGGGCCACCCTGCCCAGCACCCCTCCTCGCATCCCCCCCGCCGATTCGCAGTGGGGGGTAGGGTGGAGGGGGGGGCGGGGGAGCTCTGAGCCTATGCTGGCTGAGCCCGTTCAGGGCGCCCCGAGGTCGATGAGGACGGTGGCGAAGGCGACCCCTCGCACTCTAGCTCGGACGGCGGCGGCTCTGGCTGCCAAGTATTTGAGTTCGATCAGCTGGCCGATGACGAGAGTGAGCCTGAGGGGGGGTCCAGCAGCATATGCGGGCCCGCCCCTGGAAGCTCTGGCGGTGGAGCCGCTGGAGGGCCTGGAGGGCCTGGTGTTGGGGGCGACGCCAGTTCGAGTTCGGGCGACCCTGGCCCCGCGATGCCCCCGCCACCGCCGCCCCCTGTCCCGCCGCTCCCAGCTCCTCCAGCGCCAGCGGAGGCAGGCGCGGCCGCCGCCAATGGCGCCGCCCCCTCGCGATCCAGTCGCGCGGGGGAGGGTGGCGGCGCCGTGGCGACAGTGAGATTTCCATGCGGCGGGAAGCTCGTTGCATATCCGTGCGGTGTGTTCGAGGCCACGTGCGCCAACGCTGCGCACGGCAGGCGGTGCAGGCGCACTTTAAGCAGCGAGAAACCCAAAGGTTGGCTCGCGATCCGCCGTCCCTCGGCGGGCAGGGGCGTCGGGTTCCTGAGCGCTTGGATTTTGCATGGGTCTGCCTGCAAAGATTGCAGCACCCAGCCGAGCCACGCTGCATGGACGCCAGATTTTGAGCAGCGCGAGCGGGCGCGGGAGAGGCTCAGAGAGTTCGGAGGGCACGCTGCCACCCTCATCATCGCTCAGGAGCAAGGCGGTGATGCCTCGGACAGCGAGCCGATTGACGATCCGTCTTGAGTTTTACGCGCCACTTGTGCGCGCGCGACGCAGGGCCCTCGGCCAGGGCTGCGGAGGTTGCAGATTCAGGGCGGGGGCAGGGCTAGCGCTCGTGAGGGGTGTAAGGGTGGGGAGGGGGCGGCTTGGACGGAGGTGCATGGCAGTAAGGGGTCGCGAGGCACTGTGCCCCTGGGCCGCGCGACGACGACGGCAACGACGACGACGACGACGACGACGACGGCGATGACGACGACGACCTCGACGGGGCGGCCTGCGTCGCCCATCAAACCCTACATCCCCCCCCAACCGCCCTCCGCCCTGAATCGCCCCCTCCGTGGCCGTAGGACGCCGTAGGCGTCTCTTGGGCGTCGCTGGACTGCTTCAACGATCCACGCGTCGCACTGCGAGGGTTTGTGCTGGCTTGCTTGGCACCGCTTGGGTACGGAAAAGCCCCTTGAGGGTTTAGTCGAAATCGATGACGCGTGCCACCGCGCAGGAAAAGGTAGAGAGGCTTTTAAAAGGCTTTTGAAAGGCTTTTAAAAGGCTTTTAAAAGGGTCGGGAGGGTTTTCGGAGGGTTTTTGGAGGCTTTAAAGAGGCTGTTAAAAGGCTTTTAAAAGCCCTGGGGGCTTTTAAACGGCTTTTAAAAGGCTTTTAAACCCTCGGCCCGAATCGGCTCGATTCCAAAAAGCTCACCCGAAGAGTTTCTGTACCCAGTGCGGTGCCGAAAAGCCTCTCAGTGAGCCTTTCGTGTCACCCCGCTGCCCTTGCCGCTGTGAGAGCTGGACTGTGGCGCGATGGCGCTTCGACACTGTGACGTGCTGCGCACATGCACTTGGACAGGTTGCGCCCCCCTTCGCGGTCAGATTGCACGCTGCCGTCGGTGCTACTCGAATCCAGGATTTACGTGTGATTGCAACATTCTGAGACGGGGTGCCCTGGCGGCGTGCGCCAAGTACCCCAGCCCGTGCCAGCCCCCCACCCCTTCCCAAGGCCCGAAACGCGCATTGCCAGCCCCCGTGCAGCAACTGATGTGCATGCAATGATGGTCTCAGCGGGGCCTAACACTGAATGGCACATATCGCATATGGCGTATTTGAATACTAATGCTGGGCGCTTCGCGCATCCCCGCCAACTGCTGATCCAGAGAAGATGTCTAGGTGAGATTCAGCAGTCAGGGAAGTAAATCAGCGCGCAATGTATCATCACGCAGCGCAGCAAAGACGGCACCAGAAGGCACCGAGATGGGGCACAAGATGGCACCAGGATGCTCCAACAAGTGGCCCTAGAGAACCCCGAGAGGGGTCCACGAGGGGTCACAGAGGGGTGGGGTGGGGGTGGCAGGGGCGGACGGCCGACACATAAAATAATTGTCGGGTGCCATGCGTAGGTTCCCTTGGGGGCTTCTGGGGAGCCCCCTTGGGCCCACCCAGGAGGGCCTCAATAAAACACCAATGGGGGTCCAATACGGCCCCAGGGGGCACCGAGAGGGGCCCACGAGAGCTCCAAGATGGGCCCATGAGGGGCCACAGAGGGGAGCACAGAGAAGGGGGGCCACGCACTAACCTATTCGTTGGTTGTGCCCGTCGTAGCTTCCATTGGGGGCGTCTGGGGAGCCCGCCCACCCCCCCCCCCCCCCCCAAAGGAGGGCACCACGAGAGCTGCCAGGGGGGGGCCCAAGATGGCCCCACGAGGGGCCACAGAGGACCCCATGTGACCCCCAGCGAGCTCCAGAAGGCGCCACGAGGCGGAGGACGAACAACTTACTAAATTGAGAAGCGTGCCAAAGAGTTGCATAGTATTGCAGTGTGCGTGCAGGGTCAATGCGTGGCGCTTACAATGTCTTTGCATGGAGGGCTGTGCAGGGGTATTGCAGGGTGTTGCAGGGTATGGCAGAGCATGTTCAATGTCGTCGCAAAAGCGTTGCATGGGCATTGCATGGTCTGTGCAGGGCGTACGGGATAGAGAGATAGAGGGAGAGAGAGAGAGAGAGAGAGAGAGAGAGAGAGAGAGAGAGGGAGAGAGAACGAGAGGGTAATGAGATGAGCTCTTCTTGAAAGGGGGACAGCAACAGCACCTCTACCACCTATGTCCAGAAGGCTGGTGGGATCTTGCGGTCGCTTGCAACCACGATAGGCGGGGGGGAGGGCGCTCTCAACGTTGCGACCAAAAGTTGGCGCGGCCCACGCCATCTGTGGCGGCGGGGCGTTTGGAGGAAATGGCGCCTTGCATCCTTGCGTATTCTGTTGAGGGCAATTGCGTGCTTTGCAGACCCGCGGCCCAGACCGCAACATTCCCGCATTTCCACCCCCATTGCCGCCACTGGGTGTCAATCGCCCCCTCCCCCCGCCACCCAACAATACGTTGCCGCCGCGGTGGTTGTCGGCTCTGGCACCCAGCTGTTCCTGGCATCTACGTTTCCAACCGCGTGCGCCCCGAGTGCACTTTCGCAGCGGCGTGGGGCCGCGCGCCATGAGTTCCAGAGGGGCTGACGAAGGGAAGCCACAGCCAATGAAACGTCCAAGAAAGGCCAGCAGCGAGGCAATCGTTGGTGGTACTGGCACGGGCAGGGGCGCCATCCAGAAAGCGCTCAAGAAGGCGTCCATCAAGTGCAGCCTCTGCTGCCAGACGAGCAAGGACCTCGGGGGCACTCGGGGGGCCCCTCCAGGTTCAGGGTGCATGCTGTGCCACAATCATTGCGCACATGTAGGGGGGTTTAACTGTTTGGTTCTCGTTTGCAATACTTGGTTTGCGTGCCCTTGCATGCGACGCGGTGCGGCCCGATGTGGTATTAACCCCCAAGGCCCTAAGGCCCCGCATGTGCCTCCGGCGCCCCGAGTCGCAAGTTGTCTGGCGTTGTGGCCTGGAGCGGGTGGGTTGGCTCGGTGACTGCTGTGATGGTGGTATTTCGGGCGGCTGGTGTCACGTGCGAGGTAGTCGGATGAGAACGTAAAAGGTCGCACACATTAGTTGACATTACCCAATGCGTAATGGACAGTCTGTCGCAAGCAGCAGGGACCGTGCAGCAGGTATTATAGCATAGGCAGGGTGTAATGCATAGCATGTCAGGTGAAAATGCAATGGGTAGTCGGTGGTATGTCGTGAGTAATATATATATATATATATATATATATATATATATATATATATATATGCTGTACTTGGTAGTACACGTATGTAGCATTTCGGGGTAATGTGTATTATGTAGTAGCTGACGAGTAAGACATAACGCATATACGTGTATGATATGCATTCGTACTCATCTCATGTAGTGTGCACCGCCGATTAGGTACAATATAGTCTGTATGTGGTGGTGCCAGGAAGCGGGTGGCATATACCATATGTATGCATGTATATATACATGTGTGGTGTAAAAAGTAGTAACCGATGGTTATTGGGCTGTGAGCAACAAGTAGCCAATATCGTATAGTCGGCCGTGGGTTGTCGGTATTATCATGCATAATGGTGTGCTTCCAGAGCTAGCATGTGACCAGGTTGCCGTTTGGATCAGTTCCATATTCAAAAATATAATATGTAGAAGGTCGCGTGCAACATGTAGTACGTCTTAGCTGGCGACTGTTAGCGAACCGAGGCTGTACTTTAATATGTAGTATGGTATAGGGAGCTAGTTGTAGATAGTGTGTGTAATGCCATCGGTAATAAGGGGGTCAGTGGCAGGTAGAAATTCGACGGGCGTTGGCCTAGACTGCATGCAGTAGGTAGGATGTAGCTGGTGTGACGCTGTGGGTCGCATGCATCAAGTAGCAGGTACCATATAGCAATGCGTATGTAACGTGTGCTATACCTTATGGTGTATGTAGTACATGGTCGAGCGGCTGATAACACCCCGCACGAGCTGGGGACAGGAGCTCATAAGTGTTTAGGTTGCTCTGTTCGATCTCTTACTCTTATTCCCGCGTCTACTGCCTGTGGGTCTACTGTGACTTGAGTCGGGTAGCCTAATGTGTTTAGGCTTCACTCTTCGGCCGTTCAGGGCACCTGGTCCGATGTGTGGGTGTGTGTGAAGGTCGCATGTCGTGTGTGGGTCGTGGCAGGTCGTGGGTAGTAGGTAGCCTGTACTCTGTAGCAGATCTTACGGATCACGTGCCAGGCTGTAGGGGGTATGCAACTATGCAATTGATCGCATGTAGTGGGGCACATCCAGTGCGCGGTGTCTGGCAGCTAGCAGTTAGGGCGTAATCGGTCGTGTGTGGTGTTAGCGGCTTGTATGCAACAGGAGGTGAATGGCAAGCGGCGTGGGTGGTGTTGGTGGTAGGTCTAGTAGTAGCAGTAGCAGCATCAGTAGCAGTGGCATTACCAATAGCAATACGAAGTATCGAAGGATTGGCCAATCCCCCTTCTCCCATCATTCACCCTCCGCATCAGGGCACCGTGGCCATATTGGATCAAGTGCGCGTCGGCGGCGGGCCTCCGCGGTCCTCGGGGCTGGGCGCTGGGCCGTTGGTGATGCAGCCGCATCCGCCGCAGCGACCGCCGCCCGACCACCTTTTGAAACGGGCGCGCGGCGCCCAAGATCAGGAGGCGCAGGCCCAGCAGCCGCGCCTCGAGCCCGACGGGGAGTCGCCTCACGCGTCGGGCGAGGCGGCGGCGGTGGCGGCGAAGAAGAGGCCGCGCAACCGAGCGCTGATTTCGACCGCGCAGCCCAATGCTGCGCCTGGCAGCGACGCCGACGCCGCCCCCAGCGCGGCGCTGGCCGAGCGGGGCGGCCTCGAACCAGACGGGCCCATTTCGGGCCAGCCGCAGTGGGGCCAGTCGGATGGAGCCTCAGAGGAGGAGAGGAACGCATGGCGCAAGACCGCCGACTTGCAGGTGTTGTGGCTCGCGGCCACTCGCCGTGCCGACAAAGCTCTCGCAGCGTCGACGGAGGCTTGTCGCGCTGCATGCGACGCGTACCGCAACTACGTTGACGCGCGGGCCGTCGCCGAGGATCGCCGTGGGGGTCCAACTCCGCCTGCGCGCGCCCGCCGATCGTGGGCCCAGGGTGGGCATGACCGCGGTCGGCGCGGGCGCGCAGGCGCGCAGTTGGCGCCACCCTAGGAGGTGCGGCGCCAGAGCCAGCAAGCGCAGCAGGGCGAGCCACGGGCGGCATAGGGTGCTCCAGCGGCTGCAGGATCTCAAACATGCAATGCAGCAAAGGGCCTCCTGAGTTGTGGATGGCGGATGGGGTGGTGGTCCTCGTGCAAGCTGTCGTATGCATGACCCCCCCCCCCGCCCAAACTGGCTCCACGAGCGCGTCGAGCGTGGCCCGAAAGACCACCAGGGCGGCACGTTCCCTCCCAAACCCCATGCGGACAAGCCGAAAACTACGTCACCTCCAACCCTCCTCCGCCTCCCCCTCCACCTCCACCTCCAACTCCGCCCCCTCCTCCTCATTTTCCTTCTCCTTCGCCTACTCCTCCTCCTCCTCCTCATCCTCCTCCGCCTCCTCGTCATCCGCATCCTGTCTTCGCAATTTACAGCATGCGCCCTGTAACATCACCCTACCCCCCCCCCTTCGGACCTAGGCGGGATTTGGTGTGCACTGGCACGGCTTACCCTTCGAGGGGCCACCGGTTACCCCTGAGGCCGTGGCGGGACAACACCGATGGGCAACGTCTGGGGCAACCCGCGACACACAATGACCAACCACGGGGCAACTAACGGGACAGCCACGGTGCACGCCATCGCTCGGGCATGCGCAGGGCGAGCGCATACGCGGGGGGGGGGGGGGGGCAAATGGCCTGACTGAGTGCCATGGAATCCCATACGCGTCGCGTACCCCAGCCAACCCATCCAGAGAATATGCCCAGGCGAGTTGCATGGAGCAGGAACGTGTAGCGATCTGCAGCGTATCAGCAAGCAGCGTAACTCAGAGGGCCCCAAGAGGGCCCGAAGAGGAGTTTACGATTGCCCCATGCTGGTTTCGAGAGGTGCCAGAAGATCGCTCCAGGATGCCCCACTATGGTTCCAAGAGGGCCTCACGCGTATTGCATGCGCATGCCTTGTTATTGGGCCTCTCTTGGGGCCTCTTGGAGCTTTCTGGGGTCCATCTTAGAGTCTCATAAGGGCACTCTCGGTGGCTACGAGGGTTCCAAGATGGTACACCAGGGTGCGTTCGCAAGCCCCATGAGGACCACAATAAGGTTCCAATATGGGCCCAATGGGGCCCCAAGTGGGCCACACGACTGCCCCAAGAGGGTTCAGAAACACAATGCGTACACTACACATGTCCGTGTGTATTGCTGACGTGGCAAATGTGGGGTTATATTGTTGCCCGTGTGGGGTCTGTTTGCCCACCCCCCCCCGCCTTGGAGACCACACTGGCCATCTTGAGCCCCTCGTGGGGGCATATGTTGGATCTCTTGAGGCGGTCATGTGACCGTCTCTTGGTGCCCCCTTGGAACCGTCGTGGGCCCATCCTGGAGCACCCGAATACGATGCTTGCGTATCTTGGGCCGTCCTTGCACACGGCCCTGCGCAATGACCTTGCGACACCACCAGCTCTCTGAACGTTCCCAGGGTGTCTATCGGGGTACGATCAAGACTTCGAGAGGGCCCTATAGGGGGCTCCGAGAGGGATCCAAATCATGCTCCAAGAAGGCCTTACGAGTGGCCCAGGATGGCTTATTTGGCATGATGGGAACCCTTGTAGGGCCCTCTTGGTGCCCTCTTGGGGCTCCTGGCGACACAACGTTCGCGATATCAACGAGTCGACTTTGACAGCGACAACCTCCGCCCTCTCGGGCCCTCTTGGAGCCCCCGTTGGGTTCTCTTAAGCCTCTCGGGGCACTCTTTGAGTCTTCTCGGGCCCGATTGGGTCCTCTTGGAGCACGCTTGGGGCCCCCTGGGGGCCTCCTGAAGCTCCTGGCGACAGGGGCGCTCGCGCTGTCAAAACGTCGGTGTTGACAGCGCGGGCCCCCGCCCTCCTGAGGCCAGCTGGGAAACCTCATGGGGCTATTGTGGGCCCCTCTTGGGGCCCTCTAGGGCTTTATATTGCCTTCGTCCAGCCCTCGTGGGACCATCTTGGGACTCCTGGCGACAAAGGGGCTCGCACTGTCAAAACGTCGGCGTTGACAGCGCGGACTGCCGTTTTCGTGAGGCCTTCTTGTGACCCACCTGGGGCGATCTTTGGGCCTGCGAAGGCTCTCTGTCGGCCCTCTGTGAACCCCTTTAAGGCGCGGGGTGCCACCCCTCCTAACATAAAATGGGTTCCATGGGGGGCAAGACGGTGCCAAGAGGGCCCCAAGAAGGCTACATAATCATAGGAGCGTCTTGGTGCCATCTTGTAGCCCTCCTAGGGCCTCTTAGAGCCCTCGTAGGTTAGGGCTCCTCTCGGAATCTCCATTGGGCAAGATTGAGGCCCTCTCGGGGCCCTCGTGAGACCCTCTTGGTGCCCTCTTAGGGGCCCTGTTGGGGCTTCTTCGGTCCCTCTTGAGTCCCTCTTGGGGCCCTCTTGAGCCTCTCTTGGGTGGGACTGGTGGGGATGCGCGAAGCGTCAATAATTGATTCCGCGTGCCTCTTAGCAGGGGGGTGAGGTATCTGGTGTACGCAAGCTCACACGTCCCATGCCGTTCTTGCTTTGGTTTGCCCTCGCTAGGAGGGCGCCGCGTTCGTCGGCGAGGACGACGTCGAGCAGCCTCCAAAGGGCGGGCCCTTGCACGGCTGCGAGGCGTGCGTCGAGCTGGTGAGCTCCAACTTCCCTGGCATGAAGTTCTACGAGGCCGTGGCGAAGAAGGATGAGGACGAGCAGTTCTCCGACGGCCTGGACGCGGTCTTCCAAGCGAGGGGCGAGACGAAGACCGATCAGTCCGTCAATCATGACATGCAGGTCACAGAGGAAGCATCGCTGCAGGCGGTCCTCCAGGAGACGTACGAGCTCCACACGACGGCGTCTTGCACCAAGAAGTATGGGAAGAACCCGAAGACGATGAAGACCAGGCCCGTCAAGCTTCCGGATGCCCGTGGGAAGATGCGGCAGTTCTTTCCAATCCCAGCAGCAAACTTCCGAAAGCTCAAGGTGCTGTCCGTCGTGGGTGGCCGCGCGAAGACCGTCAGGATGAGCGGAGTGAAATTGTTCGAAGGCCATGGCGAAATGGCGTTGGAATCGCAACAGAACGTGTACATGGCCAAGCTCCAACTTGACAAGATGAAGAAGACGGTTCCGCGAGAGGTAGCTGAGTTCCGAGCCAAGCTGGATGCGGCCTCATACCCTGTGGCAGGCCTTGTCAAAATGGAGGCTGACGACGCAGATGCGGATCATGAAGACGATGATGATGATGAGGATGCCGCTGCATCCGAGGATGGTGGCGAGTCTTCCTCGGGAGAGACGTGCGCTGGCGAGAGGGGCAACAGGCAGCCCGATCCTGATCGCGAGCTGGAGTCGACTGGGCCGAAGCTTTGCCGCACTTCCGCGCATGCTACGCCATCGAAGGAAGGAGCCCGCACGAAGAGCAGGACGCCACGCAGCAAGGGCAAGGACATGACAGCTGACCTCGAAGCCCAGGATACTACAGACCAGATGGAGGCGGCGTTCGGCAAGTTGGCTGTTCTTTTCGCCGAGCACCCTTTCGCCGACAAAGACGTTTGTCAATCGTCGGCTGCCGAGCAACACCAATCGGGCACTTCTGCTTATTGGATCGCGAGGCTGCCGTTGGACTGCATTGCGGCATCTACATCGTTCAAGTTTGCGCATGCGGTCTCCCAGTCCGAGATCCTACGGAGCAAGGTTGGCAGGGTCGAGCGCGACCAACTGGAGGTCCACCTGGGCCTTGCTCAGGAGGCCAAGCATTTCCCAGATGGCAAGCTGCAGCTGCTGAGCTGGGACCAGGCAGTGGCGAAGATCGAGCGTCTCAAGCAGGCGGACGTCACTTGGCTAGCTGACACCAGGACCTCGATTCTCAAAGCGTTCGTGAAGCACTACGCCGACATGGCCGATCAAGGCAAGAACGTGGATACTGCAATCGGCCGCCTCGTGGTGACGTTCGCTCGATTTGTCAACGGCGCCCTGCCCAGTTACGACGCGGCGGCGCCGACGCTGCTATCGTCCAGGCTGCCCATGGCCGAGACGAAAGATCTGTACTTGACATCGGGCTTCATCGGATGCTTACTGCAGTGGCTGGAGGGAGGTGAATCGATGGAGAGCCACATCATTGCGCTGTGTGGCAGCGTGAAGGCGCACTGGGTGGTGTCGGAGGATACGGTCATGACCACGGAGTGCGCGTACCTCATACAGGATACTAAGAAGGTGCTGGCAGTGCTATCCGCGAGCTACATGAAGAGCCTCCAGGTCGACACGCCCGCTAGCGTCTTCGACGACGTCCAACGGCTGCAAGATGATGGGCTGGAGACATCCAGGACAGGTGCAGCATCATCTGTGTTCCAAGTCGTCGGGCAAGCAGTTGAGAGGTCAGCCCATTGGAACCGCATGGTCACCGCTTTCGCTAAGCCGGCAAAGGCTTTGAAGACCAGCGCCCCCGCACTACAGGAGCACATGCAGCTGGCCGTGGAGATGAAGGACGAACGCCCCAGCGCTGAACACTGCCAGAAGCTGAAGTCCATCGTCGAGGCGATCCCCGAGTACAATGCCACCGTTGGCGAGTCTCACGTCATCGAGCTCGATGCGAACATCGCCATTGCTATCAGCGCGCACGCCGCCACGGTGGCTTCCCTTTCCACTGACGACGGCACGGAGCCCGCGGTGAAAGATGTGTCCCAGCGCCTCCTCGTGCCGTACCTTGAGTTGGTGAAGGCGGCGATTGCCTCGTGCTCTCACGACGAGAAGCTGCTTCGCGCGCAGAAGATGTTGCTGGACAGCCAGCGCCTCATCGCACAGATGGAGAAGGCCACCGACCTCAAGAACAAGCTGGACGAGTTCAAGATTGACGACTCTCACCACTCAAATGCAATGAAGGACTACTTCGGCACGCTGGCACTGCCTGGGAATGACGACGCGTCACGTTCCCTTGTGCACGGTCTCTTCGAGAGGGTGGTGGGGCAGCAGCACCTCGTGGACTTCGACGGCAACGATGTGTTCAACCACATCCCCTTGCTGAAATCAATGTGCCAACATGTTCCGACTGGGCACGCTGCGTCATGCTCCCACGTGGCGGATCTGCTCTCGCGCGTGGGCGCACTGAGCATTGCGAGGATGGCGGTTGAACGGCTGGGCGACTCCCCCTACGAGGCGGCGCCTGCCCCCGAGCGCGAGCAAACGCTGACCGAGCTGGATCGGAACGTGCAGGAGTGCAAGACGATCCTGGCCAAGAAGGTCAAGGGCTTCGACGCGACCTTCGAGCGGGGCAAGGAGCGGATGGAGGAGGCGACGGGCTACCTCAAGGAGGTTGCGGCCGCGTTGGTGACGAGGGGGGCCACCGCCGCGAAGGCGAGTACGGAGGGCGCCTGGAAGAAGCTCAAGGAGAGCAACGGCTACGGCAGCTTCGAGCAGGACGTGGCCAAGGCCAACTGGAAGGAGATCTGCAAGGTCTGGGAGACGGGCTTCAAGGACTGGGACCACGACGAGGCGCTGGGCTGGTTGGGCCAGCTCTCGCAGGATGGAATTCGTTAACCTGCCCACTTCCCTCGCCACCACCCGCATACATCGCCTATTCTGGACGCTTCGCGTACCCCCACTAGTCCATCCAGATACGATGCTTGGGCGAGATGTCTTGGCCAGGGAAGTGTAGCAGCATGCGGTGTAGCAGCATGCAGCGCAACAGGGAGGACCCAAGAGGGCCCCGAGAGGGGCTCAAGATGGCCCCATGTGGGCTCCAACAGGGGCCCTAGAGGGCCCCAAGAGGGGTACGCCAGGGGTCCCAGAGTTGGCCCAAGAGGCGGAGGGCTAAACACAACACATTGTTGTGGCTGTGTCGTTCGTGGGTTACATTAGGGGCTTCTGCGGAGACATCGGGGCTGACCCAGGATGGCCACGCGAAGACCCCGAGAGGGGTTCAATATGCACCCAGGGGGCCCCATCAGGAGCCCAAGAGAGCTCCAAGAGGGGCCCAGAAAGGATCACAGAGGGGGCACCAATGACAGAATACCAACCAACACAATATTGATTGGTTGTACCGCTCGTAGGTTCCATTGTGGGCTTCTGGGGAGGCCCTCTCCCCACCCCCAGGAGGGCCCCACGAGAACTATCGCCCAATATGGCTCCAAGAGGGGCTCCAACGGGCCCCAAGATGCCACCAGAAGGCTCCACGAAAGCACCGCGAGGCGGAGGGCGGACAGCGTATTATTGTGCAAGGTGTGCCAAGGATCTGCATCGTCTTGCAAGACTTTGCATGGTGTTTGCAGGGTTGTTGCAAGATCGTTGCAGGGTCGTTGCAGGGCGCGTACAGGGTCGTTGCAGGGCGGGCGCTGCAAGGGGATTGCAGGGTGTTGCAGTGTCGTGTTGCAGGGCATTGCAGGATCTTGCAGGGTCTTTTGCAGTGCCTTTGCGGGGAGGCTTAGACAGAGTATAGCAGGGTCGTCGAAAGACGCCCAGGGGAGAGGGAAGGGAGACTGGCTCTTCTAGGAAGGGGTGCGACCTAACTCCCTAGACCACCTACGCCCAGAAGGCGGGTGAGATGTACTCCGCGCACCCTCCCCCCTCCGCAACGTTCGCTGCGGGGAGGGGTTGTGCGAGGAATGGGGGGATCAGGGGGATGTGGAACGGTGGTGGGGACTAGGTCGATGACAATGGCGCTGGGGCCGTGTTCGGGCACTCCTGGGCCGACCAGAACTATCGGAACCGCATTCGCCCCGCTGGCAATCTCCCCCCTCGCCCGTCCACCCCCTCGTTCTCTCTGCCATCGCCTAAGCCAGTCACATCATTTGTCCAATCGCATCCCCCTCTACGTACCCCCCACTCCCCGCACCTCACTCCCCCCTATCATCGGTAACGGGCCCTTCTCCTGCACGACAGCACCCCCCATATCACGTGCATACTATACCCATCCTGTCGTGACAACCGCAAGCATTACCATTTCATCGCGTGCACCAGCTGCGAGCAACGCACACGATAACGGCCGCTAGGAACAACTACCAGCGATTGAACGGTCGCATATGCAAATCAGAAGCTGCACGCTCCACGACGAGCATGACATGGGCGCTAGACGTCAAGGGGGGCCAACGCAGCTGTTTGCAACGGTTGTGGTCAGGCCTCCTGACCACAACCGTTGCAAACAGCTACGCAATTGCCCCGCACCACAGCCCCGTCCCCCCACGATGGCCCAGTGAGGCCACATGTCACCCTTCCCATCTGACGCGGGGGTGTGGTTGATGTTCGACAGGACCTGGCCACGTACACGGACCTCTGCGATGTGTTCAAGATTGCGCCGCAGCAGGACATCACACAGGAGTTCAGCACGTTGACGACTACAATCGCTTCGGCCGTGGCTGCAGCGATGATAATTGAGGCGTGTGTCAGCTCGGATGCAAAGGATGGCGTGAGGCTGCGGCAGAGGATGACGCCTGCCAAGAACGTGATGCGGGACCACGAGGTGCTCCCTAAGCACTTGCCGACGGGCATCAAGAAGGCCTACGACCAGGCAATGGAGATGACGTTCGCCTCATAGGCCCGCAGCCCGCGTGAGGCTACCCGCGCCCTGAGAGGGGCGACACAGCCGACGATGAAGAGTGGGAGGGGGCTGAGAGGAGGAGGATGATGTCAGGTCGGGGTGGGGCGGAGGTTGGGGGCTACGGCGGCGAGGATCAGAGGGCACATATAGGGTGATGACGTTCAGACTCGAACAGCAGCTGCAACAATTAGATCGCTCAGCGCTGTATTGGCGCTGTGAATTCTGTGGCCGTCGAGGGCCACGTTGTGAAATCTACTCGGCGCGAGCGCCGTGCTTGGTGTGTGACCCTCATGTCTTGCTGCCGCGTCGGATATTCACTTGCAAAGCCGCGTTCATCGTATACGCTTCGCATTTTTGCCGCCACACCATCCAGAAAGTGTCCAGGCGAGTTGCCGTGACCAGAGAAGCGAAACAACCCGTTGTTTAAATAACGGGGATGGGGAGCCTGTATATGCCTCCGCGGCTCTACGGAATAGGGGTGGGGATGTAGTGATATGGAGTGGGGCGGTGGTCAATGCGATGGCGATGAAGAGGGGGGGGATGACGTTGGGCGAGGTGGGGGGAGGATGACGAGGAGGGTGATGGAGTGATCTGGCGGCGGCGACGGCGTCCGCAAAGATAGCGATGATCGCGACGACGACGGGGGTCACCCTTGAAGGCCGTTGCGGGTCTTCGCTCTTGGAGCCCCTGGGGCCACGCTGTACCCCGTTGGTTGTTCTGCTCAGTTGCCTCGAATGCCTTCTCGGGATTCCCTCAGTGCCTTCTCAGGGGCCATTGCGGGGGGGGGCACTGGGGCCATCGAGGACGGCATCGGCCATGGGGAGGGGGTGAGCGACCAACGTTGCTCATCTGCGGCCCCAAGAGCCGCCTCTAGTAGCACTCGTGGGGCGTTATTGTGCGCTATTGGGTGTACTTGGGGTCGTCTTGGCGCGTTACTGGGCCCTCTCGGGGCTCTCTCGTGGCATAGTAGGACAGTCTTGCATCGCCTGAAGCGTTCTGATGCGACATTGCGATCATGTGCATTTCGCTGTGTTGTCTTGCATTGGAAGTATGGTCAAGTTTGGTTTTTTTTTTTTTTTTTTTTTTGCCGAGGGGTTCTGAGATGCTCTATGGCCATTCGAGGCCGTCTCGGAGCGGCCGCGTGGCTCATCGCGGGCGCGTCGGGGGCCATGCGGGGCAGCATCTGGGTATCTATAGCAATGTTTGGGGCGATGCTGGGCGGGGCCTCCTTGGACCCCCCCGAAACATCTTGGGCTCTCTAACCCCTAGGGTTGCGCCCCGCCAAGTCCAAGTGGTCTGGGGCATTGGGGGGGGAACCACCTCACCGAATATAAACAACGGTTGGAAGAGGAAGCGCCGAACCGCTTTCTCACAGAGGACTGGTTGGATTCCTCAAGGCTGTTGCCTTCCCCCCGCCCGCCCCCCGAGGCGCCGTGGCGACCAATTTCTCAGAGCCCAGCTCCGCTCGAACGCGGGACAGCCCCGCGTGTAAACATGAAAAACGGGAGGGGGAGAGCGGACGGGCGGCGGGTCGTCGGGCGGGTTTGGGCGGGACGGGAGGTTTTGCAAAAGAGCGACAGAAGGTGAGGGCGGATGGCCGAGTCGGCGGTGCTGGCTTTGCCCTTTCCCACGCTCGCCTATCATTTCCATCTCGGCGCGTGACTGCCCCGCCCCTTGATCACCTCCCTCGTTGCTCTTCTCCCCTGCGCAACGTGCCTACTCGCGCATCCCCTCTACCTTCTCCCCGTCTTTCCCTCAATTTAGATCCCTCTCTCTCCCTGTATCCTTCTCTACTCCTCTCTCTCTCGCTCCCTCCGCGCCCCCCTCTTTCCCCGCGCGCCCTCCGTTCCTTTACGTCCCCCCTTTGGATGTCCCCGATGCCCGCTCCCCTTCCTTTGGCCCCCCCTCCGCCCTCTAGAAGCATCTCCCCTCCGTGGGCCCCTTTCCGCCCTTCCCTTCTCCAACGCACATGTTACTTCAAGTGGAACCCACGTTTTTTGAGGTGGGGGATTTTCGATCGTCCGCGGATGGTTTTTGGAGGGTTTTTGGAGGGTTTGCTGGGGAAGGCGTTTGAGGGTTTTCGGAGGGTTTTGGTGTTTGCGGCCGCAATCTAGAGTCTAGCGGAGCATGGATTACATAATTCGAAGAACCCGGAAGGCATTTACCATCATATGTTTATCAGCGATGTGTTCTTGGGGCCGCAGCGCGTAAGACGAGACGCCCTCGTTCGCCAGCTGCAGCGCTCAGCGGCTAGGTTGGCAGCCATGATCCCAGACGACTTGGAGCGCTCGACTGCGGCGGCGAATCAGGGGGGCTTTTGGGAAGTGCGCGGGGCCCGAGGCGGCCAGTCTGCCGGTGATCTGGGAATAGGCGTGCTAGAAGGAGGGTTCGAGTTAGTCGTGGACCGGCAAAAGCCACCTTGCGCCGACGGGGCGTTCTCCGCCGAAAATCGACGACGTCGAATTTGGGCCACCAAAATCGCTGGAGGGGATGCTAGAAAATTCCGGAGAATGGGCCTCCGGCAGGCCACCACCCGCGGGGCGGAGGTGGAGGGCGTCGACACCGGCGAGTTGCGACACCTTGAGCGGGCCCCGTCGGACTTGTAGGCCCCAGATATGCTGCTCGAAGTAGGACCCTTAGCCTGGCGGCGCCAGGTGGCCCGTCGTCGCGCGCGGGGCTCGGGCCAGTTCCCACTTGGGGCCGCGATGATTTGGGGGGCATGGGCTCGGCTAGCACATCCGCGTGAACTCTTCGGGCGGATGGAGCTTGGCCGAACCTATCTCTCGCCCCCCCCCTCCAAATGGGCAGCCGTAAGAGGGCCTTTCGGGGCCGCTTGCCTTTACCTCCGGGCGATCGGTGCAAGATGAGCGGGCTTCAGTGCCCGTTTACGGCGCGTGCGCCAAAACAGTTGGCCCGTAAGATGATTCGGCCTGGGGCGAGCGAATTCTCCAACGAGCTGCCGCTATGTTGGATGCCCCCAAGTGACCCAAGATGTCATCGCTGCCAGAAGCTCAAACAATGCATTTCGCAAAAAAAAAAAGTTCAGTTTCATTCCGCGTTTCACATCGGGTCCCCTGCTGGTTTTGGCTTTGAAGGTGTTGAGTTTGGGTGTCGGGATCCCAATCCCCCCCCCCGCCCAGGAAGGCCTTTACCAACGTGGTTATCCCCGCGGCTCCTGTTCCAAACCAGGTCCGGGCCATTGTGCCATTGTCTCTACTTGGGCAGGTCCTTGCTTCTATGATAGAGCGGGCGGGCAGCCCCCCCCTGCTCCCCCGCTGCTGAGCACTGCGCTGCACTTGCTGCTGGTCTCCATCCATGCCCACCCCCACGCCCAGATGTTTGTAGATTATCAAGGTGCCATTGGCGTCCACGAAAAGACGCGTTTTCCTCGGACCGATTCTTACGGGACCTACAAGGTGCTCGCCAGAGTCGCCCCGGCTCCCTTGTGGCCCCGGGGCCCACAACATCAAAGCGCATGTTGACATGGATTCGTTCCCAGGGTATTGCGAAGAGAAGGTGTCGAGCCACAGGCAGTGACGCTGCCGATCGCCTCGCCAAGAAGGCTGCTGAGAGGGCCCACAGACCTAGGGCCAACGGGGTAGAGCAACAGACTACAGAGGCCAATCTGCCACATCATTATTTTTTGTATGTTTCAGAGTTCCTCCTACTCTGGCCCACGAGTGCCCCGCGCG
The DNA here is from genome assembly GCA_963575745.1 of Prorocentrum cordatum. Taxonomy (NCBI): domain Eukaryota; class Dinophyceae; order Prorocentrales; family Prorocentraceae; genus Prorocentrum; species Prorocentrum cordatum. Next base: position 52,417 of record CAUYUJ010002474.1, read on the forward strand.
CTGGTTCCAAGGCTCCCAGAACCAGAGGCAAGTTTGAATCCGCCCACGGGGGCGGCTGCATCCGGGCCTTCCTGGGGGAAAAACACTGAAACCAGGAAGGTAATTATCACTTAACTCCGAAGTCAAGTGATTTTCTCATCTTGTATTGCTACCACTTTCGCGACGACTTAGCTCCGCAGTTAAGGCACTCTATGAGTGCTGCTTCCGCCCGGCCGCAAAATCACTTAACTCCGGAGTTAATTGATTCCGCGGGCCGCCCCTGCCCTTCATTCGGCCCGGGAAAAAGCGAAAAGGGAGGGTTGCAAAAGGGAAGGACAGGGAAGGAAAAGGGTTGGAACAAGGAAAGAAAAAGGGAAGGAAAAGGGAGGGATGAGAGAGGGAAACAGGGAGGGAAAAGGGAGGGACAAGACAGGGAACAAGGGAGGGAAAAGAGGTCGAAAAGGGAGGGAAAGGGAAGGAAAAGGGAGGGAAAAAGGAGGGAAACAAAGGGAAAAAAGGGATGGAAAAAGAGATGTATCAAATTATGTGAAAAGGCCCGGACAGGGGGGGGGAAAGGGAGGGAAGGGGAGGGAAAAGGGGGGAAAAGGGAGGGAAATGAAAAGAAAAAGGGAGGGAAAGGAAAAGGAAAGAAAAAGGGAGGGAACAGGGAAGGAAAAGGAAAGGAAAAGGGAAGGATAGGGGGGGGGGGAAAGGGAAAGAAAAGGGAAGGATAGGGGGGGGGAAGGGAGGGAAACGGAAAAAAAAAGGCAGGGAAAAGGGCGGGAAGGACAGGGGAGGAAAAGGAAGGAACAGATATGGAAAAAGTAACGGGAAAGGGAGGGAAAAGGGAAGGAAGGGACAATGGGAGGGAAAACGGTAGGGAAAGGAAGGAACATGAAGGGAAAACGGTAGGGAAAGGAAGGACAAAGAAGGGAAACGGGAGGGAACATGTACGAAAAAGGATAGAAAATGTAAGGATTAGTGAGGAAACGGGAGGGAAAAGAAATTGAAAACGGGAGGGATAAGGGAGTGAAAAGGAATAGAACATATAAAGAAAAAGGAAAGGAAAAGGGACGGAAAAGGCAGGGACAAAGGGAAGGGAAATGGGAGGGAAAAAAGGAGGGATAGGATAGGGGAAGGAAAGAAAAACGGGAGGGAAAATGGAAGGACATGGGGAGGAAAAGCGATGGAACATTGAAAAAGGGAGGGGAAAGGGAGAGAACATGGATAGGAAAAAGGGGGACAAGGGAGGCCCCGACAGAGCGGGCAGGGCATCGGAATACCATACTATGTACACCGTTTCGCACCCGCCCCTCCGGACCCCCAAGAATTCTCAGATATTCCTGAGGGGTTCATGCGGGTTCCAAAGGATCCCCGATGATTCCTAAGGGAACCCTCAGGATTCCCAGCGGTTCCTCAGGGGGCCATGAGGATTCCGAAGGTTCCTCAGGGGGTCCTGGGGATTCCCCAGGGATTCCTACAGATTCCTGGGGATCCGAAGGATTCCGACGGGATTCCTCAGGACCCATTAGGATTCCGAGGAGATTCCGAAGGATTCCTAAAGGATTACTACTCGGTTTCTTTGGATTCTTGAGATTTCTAAAGTCCTGGATTCCGCATGCCGCGTTCCTGGATTTCTGATTTCCTACAGTTCGGGGGTTCTATAGATTCTTTGATTTCTATGGATCCCAGGAAATCTTCGAGTTTCAACGATTCCTGGGTTCCTGGCGTCTCGGCTTTTCCTCAATTTCTGGATTCTGGTCTTTCTATTTCCAGGATTTGCAGGAATTCCATGGAAATCCTTCCGTGACGGCTCGGGAAGCCCGCCGTCTTTCCGACGCTTTTCCGCCGCCCCCCGCCGCCTTTCCGCCTTTCCGCCGTCGTTGCGCCACCCTTCCGCCACCCTTCCGCCGCCCTTCCGCCGCCCGTCCGCCACCCTTCCGCCGCTCTTCCGCTGTCCTTCCGCAACCTTTCCGCCGCCCTTCCGCCGCCCTTCCGCCCTGCCGCCGCACTTCCGCCGCGCCCTTCCGCCGCGCTTCCGCCGCCCTTCCGCCACCCTTCCGCCGCCCTTCCGCCGTCCTTCCGCCAACTTTCCTCCGCCCTCCGCCTGGGCTGACCTCAATGGTACTCAAGGTAGTGGCCGCCTCCTCCATCGCACTTCATAGCGTATCATAGCATGGCGCTGCATAGCATATTAAAGCATAGCATTGCGTAGCCATGGCAGAGCAAAGCGCTGCATAACATTGCATCACAGCATCGCATAGCACTGCATAACACGTCATAGCATCGCATAGCATCGCATGTCATATCATAGCATGGCATTGCATTGGCTTTTGAGGCATAGCATTGCGTAGCATCGCATATATTAGCATAGCACTGCATAGCAGATACGCGCATGTTTGAAGTATCGCGTCTATGGGGAGACGGAGAAGGATGAGGAGGAAGAGGAGGAGGAGGAGGAGGAGGAGGAGGAGGAGAATAGAGGAGGAGGGGGAGAAGGGGGGAGGAGGAGGAGGAGGAGGAGGAGGAGGAGGAGGAGGAGGGGAGAGAGAGAGAGAGGAGGAGGAGGAGGAGGAGGAGGAGAGAGGAGGAGGAGGAGGAGGAGGAGGAGGAGGGAGAGGAGGAGGAGGAGAGGAGGAGGAGAGAGGAGGAGGATACAGGAGGAAAGATGAGGAGCAGGGAGGAGGAGGGGGAGGGGGAACGAGGAGGAGAGAGGAGGAGGAGAGGGGGAAAGAGGAGGAGGAGGGAATATATGGTCCAGGGCTTGGGCCCCCCCCCCCAATGCTAATACCATCGGGTCCCCCCCCCCCCCCCGCGCGATGCCCTGTGGGCGTGGCGTGGTGGCCCTCCCCCTGTGGGGGTGGTGGCCCCCCTGTGGACGACACCGACGACGACGAAGACGACGACGACGACGACGACGACGACGACGACGCGGCACGGGCGCCGGCGACGACGACGACGACAGCGTCAGCATCGGCATCGGCATCGGCATATGCATCGCCGTCCCAGGCATGACGTAAAACTGCTACACTTGACGGAGGGGAGGTGCCAAGCTGTAATCGTGCATAATAGCCGTAATCGGTTTGGGCTGGCCTCTTCCGATGAAGTCAAGTGCGCGCTCAATCTGGCGTGCGCCCGCAGGTTAAAAGCCGGGGCGGAACGATTGCGTCCTCGGCTCGACGAAAACTGCCTTATTTTCAGTGTCCCTAATTAGGAGAAGCTAGCGCCAATTTGTTTTGTTGTTGCTTTTTTGGCTCTGTTTCGTCCTTAGACATGCGGCCCTCCGTTGTCACGTAACGTTCGTGGCGTGCCGGTGCGCGCAACAGTTGTGGTGTTTCTGTGTGTCCTTGGTTTACCCTGCGTTCTTGGGCAACGCGCTGTGGTTGAGGCCGCTTGCACTGGGGACCCTCTGCACATAAAGAAGAAAGATTAGGAGGCGGCAAGAGGGCATGCGGAGAGGGGAGGGTGATGTTGACGACGACGATGAAGTTCATGATGCTGTTGATTATGGTAATGACGATGGTGATGATGATCATGATCGTGACCATGATGATGATGATGATGACGGTGATGATGATGACGATGTTGATGATGATGACGATGCTGATGATGATGATGATGATGATCTGCTGCTGCTGCTGCTGCTGCTACTTCTCCTCATCCCCATGCTGTTGCTCATCATATTCCTGCTTCTCTGCTGCTCCTCATCTTCCTCCCCCTCCTCTTGCTGCTCTGGCGCAGCTCCTCATGCTCCTCTTCCTGCTCCTCCCTAGTGTCTGAGAAGGGTGCGCAGTTTCAGGCCACTCGGCACAGAAGAGCCAGGACTGCGAGCCCCTACGGGAGGCGGGGGCGGAGGACTAGGAGGAAGGGGGGGAGGAGGAGGAGGAGGAGGAGGAGGCGGAGGAGGCGGGGGAGGAGGAGGACGAGGAGGAGGAGGAGGAGGAGGAGGAGGATGAGGATCCCTCTTCTATCTCCTCCCTGCTGCTGTTGCTCCTCCCTGCTGCTGTTGTTCTTCCTCCTCCTCCTCCTCCTCCTCACTGCTGCTGTTTCTCCTCCTCATCCTCATCCTCATCCTCCCTTCTACCCCGCCACCTTGATGATGATACCGATGACGAGGACGACGATACTGATGATGATGATGATGATGACGGGCCCGGAGCCCGGGATCATATATGACCCCGTGTTGTATTTGCGCCCAGCGGGCTCGTGGGTTGTCACATTATCCCCGCAATGGGATGCCCTGGCAACTATTCGGAAAGTTGGTGTTGACAATTATGCTGATGACGATGCCCAGGATGCCCCTTTGTTCATCAATCCTGACGGTGGCGACGATGCTGATGATGTCGTTGATGATGATGCTGATGACGATGATGCTGATGATAATAACGATCACAATGACAATGACCATGATGATGATGATGATGATGACGACGACGACGGTGACGAGGAGGATGATGATGATAATGATGGTGGTGATGATGATGATGAGGATGATGATAGTGACGACGATGATGATAATGATGATGATGCTGATGATGATGATGGTGGTGATGATGATGATGGTGGTGGTGCTGGTGGTGGTGCTTATGATGATGAGGAGGGGGAGGAGGAGGAAGAGGAGAAGGATAACGATGATGACAATGACGACGACGACGATGATTATGATGATGATGATGACGATGACGATGACGATGACGATGCTGATCATGATTATGATGATGGTGATGATGACAATGGCGATGATGATGATGATGGTCATGATGATGCCAACGACGATGATGACGATGACGACGATGATGATGATGCAGATGATGATGACGATGACGATACTATGATTGTGATGATGATGGTCATGATGATGAGGATGATGATGACGACGGTGACGATGATGATGATGATGATTATGATGATTATGATGATCGTGATGATTATGATAGTGATAACGGTGATGATGACGATGACGATCAATATGAATATGGTTGTGATGATGACGATGACGACGACGATGATGATGCTGATGATGGTGATGATGATGCTGATGTTGATGATGATGGTGATGATGATGATGATGATGGAGGCGTCCTGGGGTCTCCTGGGGTCCTCTTTGGGCGGAAGGCTCGAATTGTCGGTTCGTGTTCCCCCTCTTGGGTCCCCTCTGGGGCCGTTGGAGAGTGGTTGGGGGGGGGGGGTGCCTGTGATCACGAAGACAGCTGGCGCCCCAGGTTGCGTTCTCTGCTGGTCTCTCGCCCATGGCGGAGCTTTATGCTCCATCCATGTTCACCTATGTTCCTGATTTCCTCTTCCTCCTCCCCAATCCTCCCTCCCCTCCCCTCTTTGTCCGTGTGGCTCGAAGACAAAGGCTTCCAACTCAACCCGGTTGCCCCGAGATCTTCTTGTATCGTTCCGGTTGCAATCCCAATGCCGTCCTACATGATGGCGCTCATCTTCTGGGTCAACTCCACCGTGCTTGCCCGCGGCGTGTGGATGCGCAGGCACTCTGACGCGCCTGGGGCGGTAGTGGAAGTGATCGACGTGCACCCCGATGATGTCTACGAGCACATGCTGCAAGGGTGGACCCGAGGGCATCCAAACGGTTTCGTGGAAGTGGGCATCCTCACAGCAGACGGTTTCGCGGGGTGCTTCGGCCAACAAAACCCGACTAGATTCCTGGAGCAGGAGGAGTTTGTCGAGGAACCGGTGCGCGTGCCAGTTCCTGTTCCTGCGCAGGAAGACGCCGACGAGGTGCCTGAACTCGTGCCAGTTCTGGTTGCTGCGCGCGAAGAGACCGACGAGGTGCCCGAGCCCGTGCTGGTTCATGCGCCCGCTACGCTGGCACGTCCTCTTCCTGCGCAAGAGGAATCCGGCGAGGGGCCTGAGTCCGCGCCGGTTTCTGCGCCCGTTGCGCCAGAAGGCGCCTTCGTCGGGCCTGTCCCCGAGGACTCTGGCGCAGGCGCCCCCCCGGCCAAGCGAGGGCGCCCGGGTCGCCCAAGGAAAGGATGGATCGAACACGCCCGCTTATCCTTCCCTGACACGACGAAGTTGCGGGAGGCTGCAGCCGAGGCCGCCGACCAGCTCCACGGATGTCGACAGGGGCACTTGCGCAACGCAACGGCCGAGGGGCGCAAAGCCGTGGATGCGCCTTGCAAAAACTGCGCAGGGTGCGCCCGCCAGCGGTGCTTCTCCTTCCGTCCGCCCCGCGGGACTGGCCGCCTAGTGCTCGTCGTCGAGAAGAAAGGGGAGTGCTGCCCAACGCCCCCGTCGAACGCCCGCATCCTCGACCGCGCCAAGGAGTGCGCCCAGAGAATGTCTCCCGTGAAGGCGCGCGACCAGATGGAACGAGACTGAGGCCCCGCTGAAGGAGAGACCGGATCTCAAGCAGTTGCAGAACGCCAGGACGCGCAAGCCCGAGGAGCCCAGAATCCCCGTGGTTGCCGGCAGGGTGACAGTGCGCTGGAAAGTCGTCTGTGGGCGCGGGGCCCCCGGAGTCGCCCCCCGTGCCCCAGGGGGGCAATGGCCGTGGCCCATCGTGCCCGACGGGCGCCTTGCTGCGCCTTTAGCTTTAGCCTTCCCCCCAGGCTTGCATCGGGGAGATGAAGGACTGGTTGAAGAAGGATCACAGCCCGATCTTCCTGTTGAACATGGTCGACACAAAGACAGGTCAGCAGACGCCAGTTGTGACCGAAAAAGAACTTGCGCATCCCCTTCGCCCACGGAGTCTCCGAGGCGTTGCTTGCCGAGCACAGGTTGGAGTGGCTCTTGATGGATTGGACGTGGAAGACGAACTACCACGGGATGCTCGTGGGTGCCGTTGGCCCCGTGAGCCTCCACGTGGACGAGGCAACTGGCCTCCCGACTATGCGCTTCCTGCCGGTGGTGTTCATGGCCTCGGAGACCGAGGACAGCGAGGCTTCCGAGCTTCTCTTGTAGGCTTGCTTCGAGATCGCTGACCGCCTTGGCATCAGCACGACGCGCGCCGTCATGGACTGCCGGTGCATGGGCGCGGCCGCCCCCCTGTGCAAAGCTCGTGGCATCCGACTGCGCAGGTGCCTGCAGCGAGTGAAGGGGAACGTCGCTGACGAGGGCAAGAAGACGTTGGACAAGGGGGGCGGCGTGAAGCGGATGAAGAACACGGCCCTTGTACATCCCATCAAGAACTTCATGGGATTCTCCTCCGGCCTCCCCGACAGCGGCGCCGGGGGCGAGGGTGAGAGCCACTTGGAGTTCAACGTGCTGTTGGCGGAGATCTTCGATCGGTTGAGGGAGGACGGGGAAGAGTCGTTTCAATGGGGCGAGTCCGCAATTGCGGACTACCTCCTGACGAACGTCTTTACAGTGCGTCCAGACGGAACGATCGCCGCGCCCCGGCGCTGCGGGCTCGGGCAGGCCCCCCCTGGCTTTGCGACGTACGCGACGTCTAGATCTTGGCGGACTCTCAAAGGCGTTTGCTGCGCGGGGGCCCCGAAGTCACTCCCAGAGCTGATCGACGGAATCGGCGCCGTGATGACGTCGAGGAAGGACGCTGGCTTCTGGAAGTCCGTGCACCGCGAGATCAAGATCCCCCCCCCCCTTCGCTGACTGGCGAGGGCCGCCGCCAGGTGGCGAGCAGACATGAACAATATGTCAGCGAGGGGGAGGGGGGCGCGACGACCCGCCCCGCGAGGCTGAACCGCCACGACATGATGCCCCACTTCCAGCGGGAGGGCCGCGACGGCACGCACCTCTCCAGCGCGTGCAACGTCGTCTTAAACGTCGACGGCGTCGCAGCCCAGACCACCTCCGTGCACGTCTTGCAGAGGTTCCACCGGAGCTGGGCGAAGGAGCGCAAGGCGGACGTGCTGGCGGCGCTGCAGCTTGGCACGGCGACGTCTTTTTCCGATGTCAGGGGGGCGGCGAGGGGCAGGACGCGGCGTTTGAACGGGGCCAGCCCAGGCCCCTGTCACGCCAGGGTCGCGGCCGTCGCCGCGACGGCGGGGGGCGGGCGTGGAGGGGGGGCGCGGTGGCGGGTGGCGTCGGCTCCTTCAACCCCAGGGGGCCGGCGCGCCGCGGGGCCCCGCTCGCGCCTTGCAGGGGCCTGGGCCAGAACGGGTGCTCCATGAACCGTCATCGGTACTTGAGGGCGTTCTTCGCCATCGTCTACGTGACGGACACTGGGGGGGCCATCGATTCGCGCGGGCACTGCATGAAGCGCGGGGGGGTCAGTGAGCGCTCCTTGTTCGTCGAGAAAATGTTAGAGGGGTCCTGCGCGGCCCCGCTCCCGGCCAGTTTGCCGCGCGCAGCTACGGGGTCTTCCTCTTCCCCCCAGCCGCCGAAGCATTCGAATGCGCCCAAATACTCTGAGAAGATGAAGGCGGTGTTTCAGGCCGCGCGGCCAACTTCCCCATCGGCCTCGCCCCGCGCCCCCTAGGGGCACCCCGATCCTGGCGGGCGCGCGTCGAAGCGGGTGGGGGGGCGGTTTGGCCGCGCCGCAGGCGCTGCCGGGGCCGCCCGCCGCGAGCAGGCCAGCGGCCCTGGCGGCGCCGCCGTGCAAGCTACCCGGCTCCGCGGCGTCACCAGGCGCCGCCCCGCTGCTCTCGTCCAACTTGCAGTGCGAGGGCGACGGGCGCCCCATCCCCCTTGCTCTTCGGGGCGCCCAGACCCCCACCCACCCCGCCCCGCAGGTGCTGCTGGAAGACGGCGCAGGCCCGCTGCAGGAGGAAGCGGCAGGCGTCGTGCAATTTCTGCCCGCAGCGCGCGCAGATGGCGAAGAGCTCCAAGGTCCTCGAGGCAATATTGGCGGGCATCAGCTCCATGTGCAACTCTGACTGGGAGGCCCTGCAGTTGAACATGGCCAAGGCGCTCTCCCTGAACGAGCAGGAGGAGCAAGGTCGTCGCCACGCGGCCAGCGTGCAACTCATCGGACAGCGCTTGGCGAAGTGGGGCCTCCAGGCCTCGTCGCGCCGATGCGCCCTGATGTAGGTCTGCGCATTTTCATCTGACTGGGCGCCCGTTCGCGGGCTGCCCGATTCTCCGAACAGTGCTTGCGTTCCTATTTCCTTTCAGCGGGTGCAATCCACGCGCGCAGTCAGGTGCCCTTGCTTCTCCGTCGCCGCTTGTGGCCGCCCGTCGCCGAGACGCATCGCTCGCGCCGCCCAGGTTGCACCGCGGGGATTGCATTGCACCGCTTAGATTGCAGCGCGCCGCATAGATTGCACCTCAGTGATTGCGCCGCGTAGATTGCGCCCCAGCGATTACCGCCGCTGTCCCAGAGTTGACATCGCAGGCGGTCGGAGTGCCGGGCGACGGGTCGCGTCTCGTCCACGCGTTGATCGAGGCGCTCAGGAGGGGCGGCGAGGAGGTCGGCCTGACCGCCGAGGGCTTGCGAGCTGAAGGACTGCCCTCCGCTTGGCGGACCCCCCCCCTGCCCCCGCTATCTATCCGCCAGCTGGGCCCGAGCGGTCGGGGGGGGGCCCGCGGGCGGGGTTTGGGTTTCATCGCCCCCGCACGGGCCCCTGCGCTTGTAAAGCGTCGCCCCCAGCCACGAACTGGATCGCGAGCCTTCCCGGCGCGTTCGAGAGCGCGCTCAACAGAGCTCAGTTCCCCAACGTGGACGCGTGCGTCGCGCACGTGCGGAAGCCCGGTTCCTGGGCGGACCATTTGGTGGCCACTGCGTGCGCCGCGGTCTTGATGAGGCCGATCGTCGCCGTCTTAGCGCTTGGCGGCCAGCGGGCGCCGATCAGCCCGCCGCGGGCGGGCGCCGCCGGCAGGGTTCTCGCGGGCTCTGCGATTCGCGCGCGCGCGGCGTCGGGCGCGCCTGGGGGCGGGGGCGTGCGAGACCCCCCCGCCCGCCCCGCTTGCGCCCGAGGTCATTATCTCTGACGTCGAGGGCGACGTGGGCGCCTACTGCCGCAACATCGAGCCGCCCACGTGCATCGACAGGTCGTTGCGGCTGGCTTAGTTTGCCGTGGATTCGCGCGTGCCGAGCGCGTCGCTGCGGCGGCCGCGGGCCCTCGCGCCGCGCGCCGCCCCTCATTGGTCGCCTCGCATACTATGGCCAAATTCAGTCGGGCTTGGCCGACGCACCTCAAGACACTGGGGCCCTCGGCGATTTCTTTTGGAAGGTTTAGCACGCAGACAAGTTTTTAGAGCTTCCAGCACATTGCCGGGGGGGGGTCGCAGCCGGCCCCGGCCGTCGCCCGCTCCGCGCCCGCTGGTCGCGCCGAGGTGGCGGCCCGCCGTCCGCGTTTGCAGCTTCGACCAGCTGCATTTCGACGGCGCGGAGTCGGCGGGCGCTCCCCCGGGCGACGGCGGCGCCGCCCCCCGGAGCCCCCCCGGGCGACGGCGGCGGCGCCGGCGGGCCCGACGCCAGGCCAGGCGACGAGCCGCGCCCGAAGAGGCGCCGGAAGTGAGAGCGGACCCAGCGCCCAGGGCCCTCGTAGTCGGGCCAGGGGGGGGCAGGGGGAGGCGGAGGTCGGCGAGCATCGAAGCGTGTCTGATTTTGATTATTTTCCAAGACTCTTCGTATGCTTCGTCGTTGTCGGTGCACCTCGCTCATTCCGTAGTTTTGCTGTGCGACTGGCGGGAAGCAGCCTGCGCGTCGCGCCCGCGTGAGGAAGGGGGGGCGGGGGCGAGGTGGAGCTCGGCCCCGACCCGGGCGCGTGGCGGACAGAGGTAGCAGTCGCAGTCGCGCTCCTGCGGCGTTCGGCCCCCCGTGCCCTGATGTGTCCCCTCCTCCTCCTCCTCCTCCACAATTATTCAATATGAACGCTGCTCTCCTCCTTCCCCTGATGACGGGTTGGGAATGTTCGCCCCCGCCCCCCCTGCGTGCTGTTTTTTTACACGCAGGATTCCCCGGAGTTGGGTTTTCGCCTGCATATGTGTTCAAAGTGCTGCATTCGCTGAGGCGCCGGCTTCATTTTCGGGCCTCGCCCGTTCCGAATCGTGTTCCCGCTGCAGCGCTTGCCTCATTTCCGTGCTTCCGCTCGTTCCGAATCGTGCTCCCGCTGCAGCGTTGGCCTCATTTCCGCGCTTCCGCTCGTTCCGAATCGTGTTCCCGCTGCAGCGCTGGCGTCATTTCCCGCGCCATGCCACGGCGTGCAATGCAATTCTAGGTTGCGTTCCGCTGCGCGATGCCATGCCTTCAGCTGAAGCTGTGATACGCAGTGCTTAAGTGCCGCATCGTGCTATGCCAGGCTACGCTTAGATTTTCAACGCCATGCTATGCAATGTTATGCTCGGGGCCGCTGTGCGATACCATGTTTTGCGTTGCGACGCTTTGTGATGCAATTCTTCACCGCGCCACGCCACGCCATGCTGTGACACACTACGTTTTGCGGTGCTCTTCTACGCCATGCCACGCCGTGCTCTACAATGCATCGCGTACCCTTTCGGGATCATTGCCCTGCTCGACATCCGACTGTGCGAACAGAGAGGGGATCTACGCCATGGCCATGGTTGGGGATGGGAGGGAGGGGTAGGATGTCAGATATGACGCGAAGGCACCTAGCTTGTCCTCCCCCTCCTCCTCCTCCTCCTCCTCCTCCTCCTCCTCCTCCTCGTCCTCCGCACTCCTCCTCCTCATATTCCTCGTCGTCGCCCTCCTCGTCCTCTTCCACTTTCTGTCCTCTCAATCGTCGCGGCATCCAACCAAGTGCCGCGGCGATTTAACTCCGCAGTTAAGTCTGTGCCTGGCTGGGGCGCGCGGCGTGGGAATCAATTAACTCCAGAGCTAATTCGTAATAGCTGGTGCGTCCGCCACCTTGGCGGCGACTTAACTCCGGAGTTAAGTTTTTCCGCGGGGTGGCCTTTGCCCCGGACTCGGGCCGACTTAACTCCGGAATTCAGTCTTGGACAACCTCCCGGTTTCAGTCGCTTCCATCGAACCTCCTCCCCCCCGACCCCTCCTCCTCTGGCTCCTAGGGGCAACTTGTGGACCAGGAAGACTCAGCGGTGGCATTTATGGGGCAAGGGATGGCCCGGTGCGGTATGCAGACAACGCCGTGGCAGCGAATCTGACATAGCATGCAGAGCTAATGAGCATTGCCCAGGTTTTTGTGCCCACCACTCAGTGGTGGCGACTCCGAGAGGCCATTCTCCAATCTATTTCGGATATATTCGGATGAGACTCTCCTCTTGAATATCAGACTTCGAATGAAGTGCGTTTTTGATTCAGATGGAGCCCGAGGTTCTCAAAGCGATTGCCCGCATCGCCCCCCGCAATAATGGACGTATGTTGCAACGACGACGTGCTAGAGAAGGGAGGCATCCGAAGGTTTCCGTTGTGTCTTGGAACCTCCCAAATCACTTATTCAGAACGTCAGGGAGTTAGAGGCACACCCAGAGCCAGCCGACAGCACTTGAATGTGCACCGGGTGGGCCTGTTGCACGCCATCGCCTACGTCTTGCTGCAGGTGGGGCCAGATCCCATCGATTTTTTCTGTCTAAACGTTGGTCCTCCCGCATCCCACTCCTCCTCCACCTCCTCCTCTTCCTCCCCCCCCACCTCCTATCACTTCACCCCTCCTCCTCCTCCTCCTCCTCCTCCTCCTCCACCTCCTTCCTCCTCCTCCTCCTCCTCCTCCTCCTCCTCCTCCTCCTCCTCCTCCTCTCCGTCATCCTCATTGTCCTCCCCCTCACTATCATTGCCTTCCCTCATCCTCCACCCCCTCCCGTCCTCCTCCTCCCTCTCTTCCGCCTCTGACTGGGCACGGTTGTGGTGGTGATGGTGCACGTGTGCCTTATTGCGCGCGCAATGATCACAGGGGGAGGCGGAGTATTCTAAAAGTGGTGCAGAAGAGGTTGTCACAGCTCGCGTGTGGGCGCCCTCCCGACTTGACTGCCGTTTCTGGTCGCCACGGTCGCGTCGTGCCATTGGCACCGCTGCCGTGGTCACCCGCCGAGCGGCAGACATTGGCACAGGGTGAATCAGTGTGCGAGTATGGTTCGTTTGTTTTTTGGTTCCGCTAGTGATGGGGCAGGCATGGAGAATGGAAGGCGAGGAGAGGAGGGGAGAGATGGGGCAGGGTTTTTTTGTTCCACTGCGCGGACACTGATCGTCAGATTGCAGCGTCAATCTGATTCGGGGCACTGTGCAGAAAAAGCCTGACAGACAACGCTGCGTGATACAACGAGCGGCCAGCACGGCAGGGCACGCCACCTTTTCCCCACTCTTGAGACCAGGTGCGCCACCCTTTCGCATTCTGAAAACACGGCACGGACACCCCCACGACACACGACACGGCACGCGGGCACGGCACGGAACGGCACGGCTTTTGTTGCGCTTTCTCGAGATCGAGCACGGCATTGCACACATGCGCGCCACCACAGTACGGCACGGTTCTTTGCCGCCCTCTCGAGGTTGATCGACTCGTGATCGACGGCACGGGTTGGCACGGCTGGCGGCCACATTATCTCATTCTAGAATTTGGGCGCAGCACGACACGGCCCGGCACATACGGCAAGACACGTGGGCGGCAAGCTTGCTCGCCGCATTCTAGAACTTTGGCACGGCACGGCACGTCGTTTTTTTTTCTCCGCATCCCAGAAACGAGGACTAACACTGCATGGCACGCTGGCGGCAGTTTCGCTGCATTCCAGGATGTTGATTCGCCTCTCTTCAGGGATCAGAGGTTGCGGGGAGGCAGCCCAGCACAGAACAAGGACTTGATATAGCGCAATGTGAAAAAAAGAAGGCGGAGAAGACAGGCGCAACAGTAGACGAAACCCCGTTTCGATGACACCCACGGGCATGGTTTTTGTTCAATCCGCTGACCCAGAGATCCTGGCCGCTTCCCCAGTGGTAGCTTTCCGCCCTGGAGCCTCGAAAGAGCAAAAAGCTGTCCAGCGTGATGTGTGTCACGACGCGAGGGGGTCTGGATACCCCTTGCCCCGCCTCCTCGTCGTCCTCCTATACCCTGAGGTCCGACGCTTCAATAAAGAAGCAACGTCGCGAAAAATCACGACAGGGGCCCTAAGCCCAATCTTGCAGCTGCGTTTTACGAGCGGGATCGGACCGTGGTGGTCGCGTGGTCCGAAAATCCTAGCGAACAGGCCCGGCTTTGAAAAAAGATTGCGACGCCCCGATGTGAGGATCGTTTTCCTTCTCTTGCCCGAATCATTGGATACTGGAATTTCCCAGTCGGGACCGACGAGATCGGTCCCTACCGAGTTTGTTCCAGATTTCGGTATCGGTCGCGACCGATTTGCTTCAGAATCTGTTGCGACCAGTCGCAGCTGAACAAATCGAGTATCCAATGATCCCAGGGCTCCTAGATGGGGTCGGAGTAGATGGGGTCAGAGGATCGCGCCGCATGTTCGATGCATCGCCGATGCGGCTCGATGTGGAGGCCCGATATGCTTCACGTCGACGTCGACTATGCATCGCCGGTGCATCGCCGATGCATCGCCGATGCATCGGCGATGCGTCGGCGGTGCGGCGCGATCCTCCGCCCATCTGCTCCGACCCCATCCAGGAGGCCTCTAAACGATCCGGGCCCTCGATCCCTCTGCGCGGGGCTCACCAGGCCCTGTGCGGCTCGCCCGGGCGCTTCTCCCGCGCGCCCCGCGCCGATGGACAACGACCAGAAGCTGGCCGTGTTCCTGGACTCCCTCGGCGAGGGCTCCGCCCCCGGCCTCTTTGAGCCTCGATCCAGCAGTTCTAGGCCTCCTCAGTTGGATCCGAGTAGATCTACCAGCCTGGAACATCTCCCTACTCCTATGCTGGGCTTCGCCTCATCACGATGCCGAACTTAGGGATTTCCTCAGTTTCTGAGGGTGCATTCCTAAGATTGTCAACGCCTTTTGGCGTGTCAATCGTAGGGATAGGGATAAGTTCGAGGCTGGTGATAGATGGGGTCGGAGGATCGCGCCGCATCACCGATGCATCGGCGATGCGGCTGGATGTGGAGCCCGATTTTCTCCACGTCGATGGCGCCGATGCAGCGCCGACGTCGCAGGTGCATCGCCGATGCATCGGCGATGCATCGCCGATGCATCGAACATGCTGCGCGATCCTCCGACCCCATCTACTCCGACCCCATCTAGGAGGGCTCTACAATAGGCCCACCAAATAATATTCTGAGATCCTCCTCTGGAGGTTTGCACGACCAGAAGCTGGCTGTGTTCCTGGACTCCCTCGGCGAGGGTTCCACCCTCGGCCTCGTGACCCTCGATCAAGCAGTGGCGAGTCGTCGTGGTATGCCAGTAGCGCCACCAAATAAGAGATTCTTAGATCCTTTGGAGGTTTGCACGAACAATTCACGGCACATATCTGGCTGAGACCGTCTTGTTTTGAGTCATCGGGTTTGTGTTCTAAGTGCATTGTCATTGTTATTTGAAAATTGTTTTTTATTCTCCATATCTAAAAACATGTCGTTGTAGGCCTATTGTAATGACGGGACGGTCGGTCTTTGCTCACGTTCAGGGAGAAGGAGGGGGATTCGGAAGTCGTTCGAATTCGTGGGCGAAGCACGTATCCGTATCCGCGCCCTCGCGGGCCGGCCCCTTGGGCCGCGACCTTGCGGATACGGTGCGGTTTTCCGCGGATGCTCCGTGCGGGACGTATCGGGATTATCGCGAGTCCGCGGGATCGCGGCCAAGAATCCAGACCGCCAGGGCGCCGATGCGGTGATGTTCACCGCTCTTGACGTGCTCTGAGACGCGGGCGTTGCAAATTTTCTTTATAGCGTTTCGCTAAGGAGGATTATGATGGCGGTGAAAAAAACGGGACAGCAGGACCACAGGAGAATTCAACGGGGGGGCGGGAGCTCCAGGACGCCGGGTTCGGCAGCCGTTTCGCTGGAGATTCCTTCACACTTTCATTTTGCACACCTGTGTTCTAGAGCTCGGGGCCCTCCATTTTCGTCGTTCGTTCGTTCACTCGTCGCTCCTTCGGGCCCCCCCTGCCCTTGCCTCCTCATGCTGATCATGATGGCCTCAGGAGACCACCAGGAACCCTAAGAATCACCCCCCCTTCTCACCCCGCCTCGCCCGTCCCTCGCCCTCCCTCGTGCAAGAGCCAGGACATGCGTGCCATTTGTCACTTGCTTAGGATCCATGCTCTCGCCTCAATGCAGGCTACATTTTTGATCTAGGCGGCCACGATCCTTTGAAACAAATACGTTGAAGCTCGCATGGCCGTGTTCTCACCCCTGTCTCCTAGAGCCGACCTCCTACTCTACCCCCTAATGCTGCTTTGCCATTCATACCGGCATCCTACTCGAGCCGACCATAGCCATCGTCGGTGCTGTTGTTGGGGTTCATTGCTAAGTAACTGTCCACACCGTGTGTTTTCAAGCGACGTCGGGCCTCGGGACCCTTACGGATCGATCTTGCTCGACAAACACAGCAAGATTAGTGGGTCATGTGTCGCGATGTCGTAGTTATTCCGCAAAGTCGGACTCCAGGGTGATTGGAGGACGACGAGGGAATCGGGGGACAGGGGGATGCCCAGGCCTCCTGGTGTCGTGGCAAAAGCCACGATGGACGGCGTTATGCTATTTTCGACTTCCAGGGGGGAGTAGAGAGAGTGAGTGGAGGGAGGGGAGGCGGGATGCATGGAGGGGCTGGCGGGCGGGAGGTGATGCGGACGGAGGGGCGACGGGGAATACGATGGAGTGATGGGACGAGGGGAAGGGAAAGAGACGCTCAGGGAGGGAGAGAAGGATCGGGGCGCGGGGGGGAGGGAGGAGGCCACGGGATCGGGAGGAAGAGAGGGATCGGGAGAGGCGCAGGGAAGGTCAGGGAGGGAGAGATGGGGCTCGGGGGCGGGGGGGGGGAGGGTAAGGAGGTGTCGTGCCGAGTCAGGCCGAGCACGTCGCCAGCACATCTGCGTGAATGGCCAAGGACCTGGGAGTTGCAAGTGTCAAAAAGGGTGCTCAAGCTACGACCCCGCCCGGAATAATCGCCCATGCAACACAAACTTCAGGATGTCGGCCTGAGTGTCGCGGCGGACAGAAAGCAGCCGTCGTGATGTTGCATTGGCACTGGTACTTCAAACAGTTTCTTATCACGCGGTTTGGAAGATGATGCATGAACGGATTCTCCGGAACATTATTCCGCCCACTCGTGGCGTATTGTTATCATGTTGTGGCATTTGGCGGCAGGCGCCTGCGGCCGGGGCATGCCAGTCGCGACAGGAGGGGTCGCCAGTCGCTCTCCCGCAGATTCGCTCGGCGTTTTTTGGGACACCCGCTGTTGGGTTCGACGGGGTCAGCACGGAAGGCAGGGAGGACTTGGCGGCGCCATTCGGGGCAAGATGATTCACTGCATTCACACAAGACCTTGGACGGTCCGCGCGAGTGTCGCTAATCTGCTCTTGGACCCCCTGGCGCCGCCTCCAGCGCGTTCTGCAGTCCAGGAGGGCGGGTTCAGCGCAGATCCAAAACATCTGCGCGGACCTCGACAAGGTTTTGCTCATGCAGTTTCTTCCTCCTCCACTTCGGGGCAGCGTCAGGGGGCACTTGCTCGAGGCCGCGGCATGCTCACGCCGTGCCGACCCGCGGGGACCCCGCCGCCGGCTTTCATGTTGAACGCCGGCGGCGACCCAGCATCGGTCGATGCGGAGAGACTGACGCTTCGCACCCGCGCGGCGCCTGGAGTCGGAGCGTGAATTACCTGCCCCGCTTTCGCTTCCAGGCAAAACCAAGTCATACCACGCGCCTCCTCGTCAAGCGGCCTGACCAGTACACGCCGTAGTTTGGCATCGCTTGGTATCTCTTGGAAGCGAGGGTGGTCAAAAGCGAGGTAGGTTTGTTTGCCCCCTATGGAGCGTTCCTGGGGTGCCCGGGTCGTCCCGACCTGCCGCCCGAGGCCCGAGTCGTGGCCCGAAGACCGAAGCCCAAGTCGGGGGCAACTTTGGGGGGGGGTTAGGCTCAGAGGGGCGCGCGTTGGCCCAGAATCGCCCAGTCATGCAGGAGGGAACAAAAACACACAGGCACAAGGAATCGTCGATGCCCATGCACATGGAAAATGTGGGAAGTGTGGGGGGGAAGACAAACACCCAGAAAGTATTGGAACATCTGGGTGATCATGTTTTCTGCGACTCTTTATTTGTGTGTGTCCCAGGGCCCCTTCAGTCATGGCCGACGGAGGCCCGATACCCCGCCCCGCCCGGGGGCGTGCGGCGTCTCGAGCTCTAGGTTTCTCCGCCGAGACGGTGGCCTCTTGATGTTGCCCCTGATTCAAGCAGTGGCGAAGCGTCCCAGGTCGCTTATAGTCCCACCAAAAAATATCATAAAAAACCTTTCGTGGTTTCCTCGAAATGTTCTCAGAACATGTCTTGCCGAGTCTGTCTTGTTTTAACACATCGGGTTAATTATCTAATAACACTGTTTTTGTTCTTAGAGCATCTTGGGGTTCTAAGAACATTTCGTGGTAGGACTTTGGAAATACCGGGACGGTCGGTGCCTGCTCATTTGATGTTAAGTCGGGCCTGTCCCTCGTCAGGAGGAAAATTCTCAAATAGTCAGAAATACTCACGGGACGATTGTTTGTTTTTGTTGACCATGCTTGAATTTGATTGGAGTGTGTTTTATTGTTCGTCCAAAATCCCCCTGTAGGGGGACATGCCCGAACAAACGCTAACGTCGAGCAATGGCGAAGCGTCCTGGCTTGCCAATAGGCCCACCAAAGAATGTTGTGAGAGCCTTCTGGGGTCTGCGCGAACTGTTCTCAGAACGTGTTTAGCACATCGGGTCTACGTTCTGAGAACATTGTTGTTATACGAACATTGATGGGTTCTAAGAACATTTCGCGGTTGGCATAGGAATGCTGGGACGGCCGGTCCCTGCTCAATAACCGGAGGAGTGGACGGTCGTGCTCCCGCCATTTTGCCAGCGGCGGGTAAATGCGCACACCGCGTGGGCTTCTTGAGCAGGAACAGGGGGCGGAAAGGGGGCGGGGATGTGGGAGGCCGGGGAGGAGAATGACGAGGATTTGTACATTTTCATTCCTTGCACAGGGTGTCTTGAGCTCCGACCAGTTTACTTCGGCGTCGCACCGCCCCCGCCGCCCCGCTCCCCCGCCACCCGCCCACCCTCACCATCCACCATCACCACCACGGTGACACCGCCTCCCGTCCAGTGCTCCACCCCGACCACTTTTATACACCAACTACCACCAGCACCACCGTTACACCACCCCCCGTCCAGCGCCCTGTCCACCCCGCCCCCCTCCGCCCCGAGCACTTTATACACCAACTACCACCACCGCCACCAGCGTGACACCGCCCCCCGTCCTGTGCCCCCTCCACCCCCGCACCCTTCCGCCCCGACAACTTAATTTCGGCGTCTCGGCGTCGCACTGCCCCCACCGCCCCGCCCCCCCGACCCTTCCCCTTCCCCAGCCGTCCCGTGCCCTCTGTACCCCGCCCCCCCTTCCAACCCGACCACTTTATTGCGAAGGCCTTACGGCCTGTGTCGCCGACCTTGAAGATGAGGACGGCGTCGCACCGCCCCCACCGTCCCGCCCTCACGCCCCGCCCCCCCTCCCCAGTGCACCCCGCCCCCCCTTCCCGACCACTTTCTTTCGGCGTCGCACCGCCTTCACCGCCCCGCCCCCCCCGACCCTTCCCCCCCACCCGCCCAGAGCTCTCTGCACCCCGCCCATCCCCGCCCCGACCATTTCATTTCGGCGTCGCACCGCCCCTACCGCCCCGCCCCCCCGACCCTTCCCCCTTCCCCAGCCTTCCCGTGCCCTCTGTACCCCGCCCCCGCTCCATTCCGACTACTTCATTTCGGCGTCCCTCCGCCCTCATCGCTCCGCACCCCCGACCCTTCCCCCCTCCCCAGCCGCCCAGTGCCCCCTGCACTCCGCCCCCACCGCCCCGACCACTTGATTTCGGCGTCGCACCACCCCACCGCCCCGCCCCCACCCTCCCCCCCCCGCCCGCCCAGTGCACTCTGCTCCCGTCCGCCCCGACCGATTATTTTGACGTCGCACCGCCCCCCCCCCCCCCCCCCCGACTTCCCCCCGTCCGAGCCGCCCAGTGCCCTCTGCACCCGCCCCCCTCCGCCCCGACCACTTCAGTTCGGCGTCGCACCGCTCCCACCGCCACGACCTTTCCCCTCTCCCCACCCGCCTAGTGCACCCTGGTCTCCTCCGCCCGACCAAATAATTTCGGCGCGCACCGCCCCCACAGTACCGCCCCCCCCCCTTTCCCTTCTCCCCACCCGCCCAGTGCCCTCTGTACCCCGCCCCCCTCCGCCCCGACCACTCCATTCCCGCGTCGCACCGCCCCTGCCGCCAACCCCCACCCGGTACCCTCTTGCACCCAGCCCCCCTCCACCGCCCCGACCACTTTAATTCGGCGTCGTTCGCCCCCACCGCCCCGCGCCTCCCGCCCCTCCCCCCCTTCACCAGCCGGCCATTGCCTTCCGCCCCGACCGCTCTAGTTTCGGCATCGCACCGCCCCCACCGCTCCGCCCCTCCCGCCCCTCCACCCACCCACCCGCACCAACCACCACCACCACCACCAGCGTGACCCCCTCCGCCCCGACCACTTCATTTCCTCTTCGCACCGCCCCCACCGTCCCGCCCCCAAGAACGTTCCCCTCTCCCCACCTGCCCAGTGCCCTCTGCACCCCGCCCCCCTCCGCCCCGACCCCCTCCTCCCTCCGCCCCGACTAGTTCATTTCGGCGTCGCACCGCCCCCACCGCCCCTCCCCTCCCCAGCAGCCCAGTGCCCTCTCCACCCCGCTGCCCTCAGCCCCGACCACTTGATTTCGGCGTCGCACCGCCCCTTCCCGGCACGCCCCCCTCCGCCCTTGTCTTCCCCCCACCCACACCCACCACCACCACCACCACCCACCACCACCACCACCACCACACCACCACCACCACCACCACCACCACCACCACCACCAGCGCGACCCTCTCGACCACTATTTCGGCGTCGCGCCGCCCCCACCGTTGCCCAGCATCCCAGTGCCCTCGCCACCCCATCCTCTCTCGCCCTTCCCCGCCCCGACCATTTTACGTATTTCGGCGTCGCATCTCCCTCCCTCCAGCGTGACCCCCTCCGCCCCGACCACTTTATTTCGGCGTCGCTCCGCCCTCACCCCAGCATTCCCCAGCAGCCCAGTGCCTTCTCCACTCTGCCCCCGCCCCGATCACTTTGTTTCGGCGTCGTTCCGCCCTCACCCCAGCATTCCTCAGCAGCCCAGTGCCTTCTTCTCCACTCTGCCCCCGCCCCGATCACTTTATTTCGGCGTCGCTCCGCACCCACCGCCCCGGGGAGCCTCGTCAATGCCTGTCTGGGCTCCCAGGGACCCTCTGTGGGTTTCTTGGGTGTTTGTTGGAGACCTGTGGGGGGCATGTTAAACTCTCCCCCCCTCCTCCTCCTCCTCCTCCTCCTCCTCCTCCTCCTCCTCCCCTCCTCCTCCTCCTCCTCCTCCTCCTCCTCCTCCTCCTCCTCCTCCTCCTCCTCCTCCTCATTCCCCCTCCCTTTTGTGCAAGAGCCATGGCACGCGTGCCACCTGTTTGTGGAAGGCGGGGATGCACGGGGAGCCGCGGCAGCAGCGGGAGCGAGATGCGTCGCGAGACGGTTGGCCTCTGGTAGTGCAGACGGCAAGACGGGAGGGGACGCCGCCGAGGGGCCGATGTGGAATTCGCCCATCAGTTGCTCGAAGCGCACGGGTGGAACCTTGAGGCGGTGCCTTGCTTAGCGAAGCCACGATCGGGGAAGGGATGGGGAAGATGATGGGAATGGACGGCAGGCAGGAAGAGGCAGGAGGATGACGAGGAGGGCGGATCAGGAGGAAGGAGGCGGTCAGGAGGAGGGATGGGGGCGAGGCTGGGGGAGCAGGATTAGCAGGACGAGGACGGCGAAGACGGCGAAGTCGAGCAGAAAGAGCAGGAGAAAGAGCAGGCGTTCGCCAGCGCTGCGACACGACAAAGTGCTTGGCCCACGAGCTCTCCACCAGCGCTGGCGAAAACCCACCAGTTGGCGAATCCCTTCACACCCCTAAAGGGTGCGGCCGATATCCGAACGACACGACATCACGGGGTCGACTGCGCCGGCATTCGCGCGTAAGCTGCCCGCGTAAGGTCGCGCGTAAACGCCATCGTTCCCAATGTAGCGTGCTTCACTGGTGGCCCGCATAAGCCGGGGCGTAAGGTGTCTAGGTCATCGCGCGTGAATCAGAGGAGCACGAGATCATAATACTCATATGTTCCGGAATTCCCAAGGTTTGCAGAATTCCCCACATGTTCTACCGCTCCGCGCTGTGAAGTCTGCGGGCGCCAGCGGGTGCGAGATTGCCAGGCGTTAGTCAAAGCGAGTGGTGGACTGCACCGGAGGCGAACACAGGCACGCGAGCGAAGGAGCAAAGGTAGCGAGGAGGGGAGGGCGGGGCCCGATGCGACCGTGCAGGTTGGCGCGGGAGTGCCGAGGAGGGGTGCTGCCGTTCCACATGGGCTGCAGAAACAAAGGCTGCCAGACACCCATCGGACATCCTGGAACGCATTCTGCGCCGATCCTGCCATCCGGCGGCGAGCCCGTGGGAAGTGAGAGAAGGGGTGGGCCTCCTCGGAAGGCTCGGAAGGCCTCCGGCCTTTCGAGAAGTTTTCTGGGCCTCTGCTCCGAGAAGGCCAGGGGGCTTCTGAGAGGCCCCGCCGCCTTCTGAGAAGGCTTTCTCCCTCTCCCTTGTCTTACATAGTCGAGCGTGTTCTTCTATAGGAGGAATGTTCAAACATAGTTTTAAAGAAATATGGGGACGATCTTTGGAATATGTTTGTAGTTTTTCGCTGATTGTTTTGACTATGTTTGCGCTTCTCGTCCAAAATCCGCCTGCAGGGGGTCATGCCCGACCTGACCCTTGGCCCCGGGGAGCGCCGCCGACCAGCAGGGCCCTCTGCTTCTCGTCGTTCGCCGCTCGGTGGCCGGCCGCCTTTGCACCAGCCCGGGCGGCGCGGCGCTGCGCGTAGGGGGCCAGGGGGGGCGGGGCAAGAGGGGGGTTCCTCCTCCTCCTCCTCCTCCTCCTCCTCCTCCGCCTCCGCCTCCTCCTCCTCCCCCTCCCCTTCGGGGTGGGGACTAGGGGGGGTGGTTATTATCATGGCGGGGGCCATGCTATCTCCCTAGATCCCATGGCGCATCTTCTCATTTCATTAGTCCCTGGCCCCCCCGGCTGGGCCACGCACATGGCGCCAGCCATGGTTTGCGCCCCCCCCTCTTGGACCCCCCCCCCCTTGGCCGCCCGCGGCCGGGGGGGGGGGGGGCGGCTGCGATGCGCTGTGCTCGGGGGCGGCCCAGAGCCGGTATCGTTGAACCGAGCCCCATCCCAGGGTTGGACCTAAACAGTGTTTGGGGCGATGTCGTGGACTGTTCTCGTTTCGACTTCGTTTTGCGGTAGATCAGAACAGGAACAAACACATAAACACAAAGGGTTTTATTGGTTTTACGCCGGAAAGGGGGCGTCGTTGAGAGGGTGCCTGGCACGGATGCGGGGATCGGTGTGGCGTCGGTCTTTGGAGCTGGCGGTTTGCGTGGCAAGTGCGTGTAGCTGGTCGCATGTGTTCGGAACGCGTGACAGGTGGAAAGACCGCTCACCAGCAACTGGCAGTCCTCTACCCGCGGGCCAGAATAAACCGTCGCGCGCTCGCAACGGGGCGTGGGACAGGGGGTTGGGAAGAGAGCGCGAGTCTCATTCCCAAAAGGTCCATTCGATAGGCAGCAAACAATCCTTTTTCTACTCATCTGCCACACGGCCAACCGAACGAACGAACAACTGTCTCGGCGCGCAGTGTTAGCTTCGCTTGCGCGTATCATGGCTTCCTTCCGTTGCTTCCTTCGCTTCTTTCTCGCCCTCCTCTTCTTTTTCCTCTTCTCCTGCTTTGCCTTGTCCCGCCCTCCCTTCCTTTCCAGCTCGGAGCTGTCGCCGCGCGCGAAGAGCCCAACCCAAAGGGCGTTGCTGTAATTCCTTTGTGTGCCACGAAGTCTCGCGTAATTCCTTTGTGTACGGTCTGGTTAAATTGCCAACGCGGGGAGCACACAAAGGAATTTTCTTTGTGTGCGATCGTTTTCGCCGCCCCCACAAGAGCACGCGCGATTCCTTTGTGTAGAGCTTGCTTTCCCGCCTCGAGGAGCGCACGCGGCCTGGCGCTACAATCACAAGGCCGCGGCGCCTGGCAGTGCGATGCAGTTGCGCCGGATACCACGCCCAAAACGATCCTGCGTGGATTTCGGTTCCCTTGCCGAAATCGCGCTGGCAGCTGGCCACCCACATCGCCGACCCTGCATGCTCGCGCGCGCTACTGCGTTCTGCTGCCGCGACGCGTGCTGCTGTCGTTGCACGGTGGTTTGGCAGCGCCAAACCACCATGGAATCTTAGTTGGTCGCGAATTGGGGGATCCTGTCGCCGCCGACAGCCGTGCCACACCATACATGTCAACTGCATCCCAGAGCGCGGCCGTGCACCAACCCTGGTTCGGATCGCTGGGGATCCAGTCGCACGTGTGCACCTGCGTTGCACCGTTGGTGCTGCCAAAACCCTTTGTGAGAAATTCCTTTGTGTTTTTTGCCCGCTCCTAAGTAGAGGCGGATTGAAGGCAAAATGATGGAAATCGAAAACAACACGAAAACGAAAAACACCGATCAGGTTCAGCCCTGCCCCATCCCCATCGCCTTATCCCCTTCGAGACCCCCACCAAATTACCACCCCAGTTGGGGATGCACCCCTCGAAACCAGAAGGGAAGGACACACACATATACACCGCACTCACATCTATACCCCTGGGTGGGTGTATGTGCGGCCGTTTTTGCGCTGTCATGTGCGCGCATGTGCGCGGCATGTGCCAGTCATGTGCCAGGCCTGTGCCGCCCTTCGTGGATGGACTTCCTACTGTGCACGTCGTGCCCGGCCATGTGCGGGGGCATGTGCGCTGTGTTTTGGTGTATCCATCATACGCACATGCACGCACAATCCGACGCACATGCGCGCACATACCTGCACATGCGGGAGGTGTTCGAGAATCGCAGATCTGTCATCGGCACATGCACGCACATGCCTGTGCAACCTCTCTTCGGGAGGCCGCGCGGGCCCGCACATGCACGCACATGCGGTGAAGCGCGCGGGCGCACATGCGTGCACATCCCAATGCACATGCACGCTCATGCCCGAGGAGCTGTCTGAGACCCCTGTGCCTCCAACGCCTCCTGGCCTTCGCAGAGCTAACCTGGGGCGTGCCAGGGCTTCCTGAAAGAGTTTGTTGTGCGTTTAGACCCGCCCGCTGCTGGCGGGGGCGGTTCTTCGCCCGGTTCGTGAGCTGGCGGTGGCGTGCCCTCCTAGTGAGACACTCTCCCGCGCGCCTTCTCAGCTCGGCCGGAGAAGCAGGGGTGGGGGGGGGGAGGTGGAGGGCGGGGGGAGAGGAGGGGGGAGCGGAGGAGGCGGACGCCCCCGGCTCGGCCGGCCCGCCCGCCTGTTCGGCTCGGCCAGAAGAAAAGGAGGAGGAGGAGGAGGAGGAGGAAGAGGAGGAGGAGGAGGAGGAGGAGGACGAGGAGGAGGAGGAGGAGGAGGAGGAGGAGGAGGAGGAGGTGAGATTTGCGAGGATGTCTCAGGCGAGGGTGGCTTGACGGCCCGAGCTCAGGGAATCTCGGAATCGCTGGCCTGGCTCGGCCACTGGGGAGCTCGGCCTGTGCGAATACTGTGCGTACCTGTGCGGGGCATGTGCGGGACGTGCAAGAATGCCGGGGCCGGCGTTCGTCTCCGGGCGCCGGCGCGTTCGCGTCCGCGCGCAAACCGCGCGCGGACGCAGCGAGAGATCTCCTGCCCCATGCTGGTCAGGCCACTGTCGCCTGAGAGATCTTCGCAAGTCTCGATTCCGATATGCCCCGAGCTGCGGTGGTCAGCCACTGTCGCCTGAGACATCCTCGCAACCCTGATCTCAATGATGCCCTGCTCGATAGTGTCTCGGCCCCTTTCGCCTGAGACATCCTCAGAACTCTGGGTTCCGAGACGCCCTGAGCTGAGCTGAGGTGGTTAGACCACTTTCGTTTTAGACATCCTCGCCCGAGATGCCCTGAGTTGAGGTGTTCAGGCCACTTTCGCCTGAGACATCCTCGCAACTCTGACCTCCATGATGCCCTGCTCCATAGTGTCTCGGCCTTTTTCGCCTGAGACCCTCGCAAGTCTGGGTTCCGAGATGCACTGAGCAGGTGGTCAGGCCACTCCTGCCTGAGACATCCTCGCAACTCTGGGTTCCGAGACGCCCTGGGCTGAGGTGGTCAGACCACTCTCGCCAGAGACATCCTCGCAATTCTGATCTCAGAGATCTCTTGCCCCATGGTGGTCAGGCCATTTTCGCCTGAGACATCCTCACAACTCAGACCTCGGAGGCGTCCTGCCCCATGGTAGTCTGGTCACCTTGACCAGCGACATCCTCGCCACTCTGGTTTCCAAGATGCCCTGCCCCATGGTGGTCCGGCCACGCTTGCCTGAGACATCCTCGCAACTCTGGGTTGCGAAATGCCCCGAGCTCAGGTGGTCAGGCCACTATCGCCTGCGACATCTCTGCGGCATGTGCGGGCATGTGCGTCTATGCTTTCAGAGTTTTGCTTGACCGTGCATTCGACTGTGCGTCGGACGGTGTGGCATGTGCGCGCATGTGCGGCAATGCTGTTGAGGCTTTTGTATATTTGCATGGGCATGTGCATGCGACTGTGCGGCATGTGCCTGCATGTGCGGCCCCTTCCGGACCACAATTTCAAAGTGAGCACTATAGAGGTGAGCGCTATAGAAGTGAGTCCGGTGTATATATATATATATATATATATATATATATATTCACATCCCCATCTAGGGGGGGTAAAGCGGCCAGCGGGGCCCAGGCCACGCCGCCGGGGATAGGAATCGGATAAACGACACTCGAAGAGGGGGGGATCCGTAGACACGCCAACGGCGATGTAGGCAACGGCGATATAGGTTTCGGCATTGCGGGAGCGCGTGGCTCGTGCCTTCCTGCAACGATGCGCCGTGTAGTTTTCCTTCGACGCACTCGCAGACTGGAAGTATAGGAAAGTGTGGTTCTTGACCCCCTACAAGGTCCCCAACATCCACGTTAAGCAGCATCGCCGTTGGCGTGGCCCTGGGTGGTGACCAGGCGGGGTGGATATCATGGCGTGGGCCCTGATGTTTCCTCAGATTTCGTGGCGCCTCTTATTTCATTGCGTCCCTGCCCCCCCCCCCCCGGGGCCGCGCACGTGCCGCCGGCCATGGTTTGCGCCCCCCCCCTCTTGGACGCCCCCCTCTTGGCCGCCCCCGCTGTGCGCCCGTGGGCAGACCTCGCGGCGCAGACGGACGGATGGCCAGCCTCGAGCTCACGGCTGGCGCTGCAAGGACAGCGTGCGGTGTGGCGCCGCCGGCCGGCTTGTTGCGCTCTATATATCCCCCAGTTTTCGGGGCGATCGAAATAGAGGCAGGGAAAGAAGTCACACGAAGACGGGCCGCGTGTCCTGTTCGTTTTGGGCAGGGCCTGCTCTCGGTGCCCTGGCGGGGGTGTCGTCCATTGGAGAGCCAGCCGCCCGCCCAGCAGCGGCCGCTGTCGTAACTGTGGTGATAGCGTGCACCGTGCAAGCCCTGTCAGGGGGATCGTGTGCACCGACGAGGTCCTCGCGGGGGGATAGCGTGCGCAGAAGGGGCCCTCGCACGGGGGATCGTCTCACAGGGATAGCGTGTGTTTCGGATATCGATGCTGCACGCGATCATTGCGGAGCCAACCGTATCCTTGTGCCCAATGTTGACAAGCCCGAAGGCGACCACAATATTTGGGATGCGCCTCCAGAAGTTGAGGGAGTTCTCAAGATCGGCATCGAGATGAAGTCAAACCACATACGAACAAGTATAGGAAATTTGTCTAGAGGAACGAAGCAAATGGTACATGAGCATAAACTGTTGGAGGTCCGCGTGGATGTCTCGTAATTATCGGCTCCGGGCCTCCATGGCGGCGCCTACGGCGCCGCCTCTGGCGCGCTCCACGCGCCGGGAAGGGGGGGGGACAACGCAGATCCCTGAAGTCCGCGCGGAGCTCCGAATGCTTATGATTATGCATATCCCTATCCCTCTAACTGGCTTGACCTTATCTCGATGCCGATCTTGAGGACCCCCTCAGCTTCTGAGGGCGCATCCGTAAGATCGTCATCGCCTCGGGGCTTGCCAACCTTGGGGCCAGGGGTCAGCTCGAGGCCGGGTGAGGGAGGGAGGGCGGGTCTCGACGAGGAGGGCCGCAGGCGACTCCGCGCCCCCGAGTGCCCGGTACCCCCGCCAAAAAAGAGAATCGGGCCGCTCAGAAAAAAAGGGAATCGAGGATGTGTGCATACCTCGGGGAGGCTGTGCGGGCGCCCCCCCCATCGAGGACGGGCGTCCCCCATCGTGCCTCCCCGAGTTGGGCCCCGCCCGGCTCTGCCCGTCGATGGCCCCGCAGAGTCGGGGGCAGAGGCCGACCGTCGACGGGCCTCCTGCCAGAGGGGGGGGTGGTCGCCGGAGCAGCCCTGCAGACCGCAGTGCAGCGCTCTCGGTGGACGGGCCCACCGCGCGGGCCTGGAGGGCTTCTCCGAAGGGCTTAGGCGACCCGTCCTCCTCCTCCCTCCTCCTCCTCCTCCTCCTCCTCCTCCTCGTCCTCCTCCTCCAATCGCAGTGCAGGGCTCTCGATTGACGGGCCGCCGCGCGGGCCCTGGCTTCCGCCGACGTTGATGTCGCAGCGCAGGCCGGGCGTCCGCGGCCCCAGAGGTCCCGGCCCCGCAGGCGGGCCAGACGGCGGTGCAGGCAGCGGCGATGTGAGTTTCGGTATGGCGGGAGCGCGTGGCTCGCCCGGTGCCCTACGCTTCTCTGTGTCGTGTCGCGCTCGCTCGATGCATTCGCAGATTGGAAGTGTAGGAGAGTGTGGTTCGTGATCTCCTACAATTTGGTTCCCCACATCACTGTCAAGCAACATCGCCGTCAGCCCGGCCTTGGCGACCCCTTCCTTGGGGCAAGGTTCCCGCCCCAGCTCCAGTTTCCGAACAGGTTGTGCCCAGTTGGGAAGATCTGTTGGAGGATGTTTGACAATCCGTCTGGCTCCCAATGCTTGTTTCCCTGGGCACCTTCGATGTTATTCCCGCTCGCCATTTTGATCTCAGTTCGATCGGAGCATTCCCAATGAGGAAAACTATTGGGGTGCAATTTGCCCTGAAACATTTTTTTTTGCACGCGCGTTCGGTTGGCGGGTTTTATGTCTAGATTTAAAGCAGCGTCAGAGCCTGCGATTGCACCAATCGAATCAGCAGCCCCGAACGCATTAGTTCACAGCCTCGGGAGACCTGTACTCGGTCTACTACTCGACCTATGATCGAGCAAATAATCTCACCCTGCAGCCGCTTTTACTCTACCACATGTGTTGGCTGACTTAATCTCGAGACTCAGAGTGAGCTCGAGAGTTGAGATCTCTGCCTGTTCGTGAGCGCGGCCATGACCAGTAGTTCCGCCCTCCCATTCCCATTGCTATTTGAGCTATAATCGAAAAAACGAATCTCACTCTGTTGCTGGTCTGCTGCTGTGCGCGGTCCTTCTCATCTTCTGGTTGGATTTAGAGCAGCTGCAGCGCTCTCGATTTCAGCAATCGGTTCCTCAGCGTCTAGCATAGTAGTCTACAGCCTCGAAAGACCTGGGCTCGGTCTATTACTCGAGCTAGCTTGAAAACCTCGTATCACTCTGCAGCCGCATTTGTTTATTTCAAGAGTCTTTGGCTTGAATATCTAGATTCCGAGTGAATTCATAACTCCGCCTGTTCGTGAACGCGGATACGACCAGTTGTATCGTTCTCGCATTCCCAGAGAGTTGAGTTCGGTTGGCTACTCGAGCTTTGATCGAACAAAACGAATCTCTCTCTGCAGTTGTTCTGTTGCTTTGCGTGGTCCTTATGCTTAATTTCCAGATTCAGCGCAGCTACAGAGCTCCCGATTGCAGAAATTGATTCCGCAACGTCGAACGCACTGGGATACAGCCTCGAGAGACCTGATATCGGTCTCTTACTCCTCGATGATCTGCAGCGTGGAGACATGAGAGCGGTTTCGCACTCGAGGTATCCTCAAGCAAAGTATTGCTATTCTGCAATCTCGTTATTTGGTCGGGATCAACTCGCGAGACTTGCAAAAAGGAATGTCTACGATCTTCTCGGGAGGCCGGGTACTCAAATTGCGACCGGTGCCCGCGAGGATGTGTCGAGGCCGAGACGCCCACACACAGTTGTTGGGCACGGGCTTGTAATAATGCAGTTGTTCCCCTGCCCGTAGTCAGTCTGATGACTTCGTTCCGCGGGCGCTGGCCCAGTCGACCAGTGACGAGTGTTTTTCCCAACCCTCCTGCGTTGGGTACTCGTTTTGAATAGAGCACTGCGGTCTCCGTTCTCCTCCTCCCGCCCCCCCCCTCTCTTCCCTCCTCCTCTCCTCTCTTGCTTGCCTTCTCCTCCTCTCTTCGCTCCTCCTCTTCTCTTCTCTTGCCTTTCACGTCATCCCTGGCGGGCTGCGATCTGCGGAACTGTCACCACTTTCGAGGGCTGCTGGTGGGTCCAGCGGAGTGAGGCACCACGGGGACTCAGATTAGACCTCGCCATCCCTGGGGGGGGGGGGCTGCGATCTGTGAAACTGTCGCCACTTTCGAGGGCTGCTGGTGGGTCCAGCGGAGTGAGGCACCACGGGGACTCAGATTAGACCTCGCCATCTCTGGGGGGGGCTGCGATCTGTGAAACTGTCACCACTTTCGAGGGCTGCTGGTGGGTCCAGCGGAGTGAGGCACCACGGGGACTCAGATTAGACCTCGCCATCCCTGTGTGAAACTGTCGCCACTTTCGAGGGCTGCTGGTGGGTCCAGCGGAGTGAGGCACCACGGGGACTCAGATTAGACCTCGCCATCTCTGGGGGGCTGCGATCTGTGAAACTGTCGCCACTTTCGAGGGTTGCTGGTGGGTCCAGCGGAGTGAGGCACCACGGGGATCAGATTAGACCTCGCCATCCCTGTGTGAAACTGTCGCCACTTTCGAGGCTGCTGGTGGGTCCAGCGGAGTGAGGCACCACGGGGACTCAGATTAGACCTCGCCACCCCTGGGCGGCTGCGATCTGTGAAACTGTCGCCACTTTCGAGGGCTGCTGGTGGGTGGCCAGCGGAGTGAGGCACCACGGGGACTCAGATTCTGACCACGAGCAATGCTCGCGTGCCCTTGCTCTGCGGTTCGTGCCACGTGGCGCTGCGACTCGAGCTGGCGGTCGTCCTTCGGGCCCGCAGAAACATCTGCTGAGCTCGATGAGCTAGGGGAACTACAGGAAAGAAGTGCAGGAAACGGAGGCCGGTCATGCACTCGCCGATACCTCGTTGCTCTGTCATCGTCTTTGCTGTTGCATGATCCTTATCTGGCCTGCCGGCGCCGCGGCTCGAGCTGGCGGTCGCCCTTCGGGCCCGCGGGAACATCTTCTGAGACAAGTGGACGCCGCCGCCTTACTTGCAGGCAGCGCATTGCATTCGCGGACAGCAGCATGGCAGACCGCAGTGAGATCCTCAGTCGCGTGGTGTTGCCAAGCCTGGTGGAGACGCGCGTGATCGACCTGAAGTCCCAATCGCGCGTGCACTGTACCTGCGTGGCGTTCAGGCACGCGCGTGATGCTGCTCGCTCCGCGTTCAACCAGTACGTCGCCAGTGCAACTTTGGACGATGGACAACCGATTGATGATGCGCGACCCCGGCCTTGAGTTTCTTTCCCGCGGGCCGCCCGCAGACCTGGCGGCGCGCCTGCGAGCGTTCAGCTCCCGCGCTGAAATGCGCGGGAAGGAGGCGGAGAAGCTAGCGGGCGAGCTACGCCTCGCTCGTTCCGCGCACTCTAAACAAGTTTTATCATGTGGAACTCTGCGACGACACGGCGCAGGCAACGCTGCGGGTTTAGTTCGCACTGGAAAAACGCGGCAGTCTTCTGTCTCCTCCCGCCACCTTCTCCATGCATGCTGCTGCTTCCGCGATGGCCTTTCGCCCCCCCCGCCCTCCATTCCATCCCTCTCCTACCCCTCGTTCCCGTGCCCGTTCTTCTTCGATCCTGGGGCCTCAAGCCTCGTTCTTTCGATCGTCGTCCTGTGAATCGTGCAGCGCATGCGCGTCCCATGCAGCTTGCACAGCAAATCGCCGCGTCTACACTGTCGTTGTTCCTGCTAATGTTGGCATACTCCTCTTGCCATTTGATGCGCGTGGGTTGGGTACGTCGCAGGGTAATTTTGGTTCAGAGGGTTCATCCATGCGGCCTGGGCTCGGGTCGACCCCCCGTGCCAGGATGAAAGTTGGTTTTGCCATGGATATTTCGGTGCACGATGTTGCTTCGGGCGGTCCCGACACGCACGACCCTCGACTTCGCTGGGTAGGGTTAGCCGTGGCGAACACCGCTCTCCTCCTTACCAATGCAGATGTGTAGTATAGTTTCGACCCGCTTCCAGGCCTACGACATACCGTGGCACGAGGCAAACTTTTCGGTCTAGGGATTGGTATACGGTGGACTGCAGGCCCGCTGATTTTCGATATTGACAATAACGAAGCTTGTAGGGGCTGGTGGTGCCGTTTTTTTGAGCAAGCAGCGGGCGCGATCGTTGACATTTGGCGTCGCGTAGGTAAGGACCTCACCAGCAAAGCAAGAGACCCTGCAGAGATTTCAGTCATGAAGGTCGCCTCTCCTCTTGATCGGGAGGTGTCCACGGTTTTTTCAGACGACGTCCCACGAAGGCTGGCCGACGGGGACAGCTTTGTGGACGCTGTGGCTAGAGTTGCAGCTAAGGAGGCGCGTGTCGCAGACTCTCAGAGGCATCGAGTCGCTCTGGTCGAGGCTGGCGCCTGCAAAGTCAGGCACCGTTTGTTCCGAGCCACCCTGAAGGGGGCCGAGCGCGCCAGCGCTGGGAGGGCAAAGAGGGCGCCTGCTGCTGCTGTTGCTGCTGTTGCTGTTGCTGCTGTTGCTGCTGTTGCTGCTGTTGTTGTTGCTGCTGTTGCGGCTGTTGCTGGGAGGACAAAGAGGGCGCCGTTGCTGCTGTTGCTGGTCGTGCAACTCCCCCTCCTGCTCTTGCGACCACGGCCCTGTTTGAGAGCTCCAGGCGCCACGAATGTCGGCCAGAGAGCCTCAAGGTGCTGGGCTAGGGCAGGGTCGGCCAACCCTCAGCCCTCCCCTCATAGCATGGGATGGCCCTTCTCATCTTACCAGCCTCGCACTTATCCCTATCCTTAAGATTGACACGCCAAAAGGCGATGACAATATTAGGGATGCGCCCTCAAAAACAAGGGAATCCCTAAGATTGGCATCGTGATGAGGAGATGCCCAGCATAGGGATAGGGATATGTTCTAGGCTGGTAATCATCACCCACGTACACGCGTGGCTCGCATGCCTTGGTGCTCGCTCGTGCACGTCAGGCGGGAGACATGTTCAGTCTGCAAGAGCTCAGTCTCAGATGCCACGAAGGTCGATCGGCCGGCCAGTCCGTACCGTCAGCTCGAGGTGCCTTCCAGTCACAGGCTCGCAGGTTGCCTCAGCAGGTCGTCGTTCAAATCTCGCTGGAGGGTGGATCGAGTCGTCCCACCCAATAGAGTTCCACGATGGCCTGAACCCGTGGTTCTGCGGGGCCTCTTCGGGTGCTGAGGAGACTCCCAGCTCCGAGGTCTTGCCACGCCCTGTGGGGCCTGACTGAGGCCCAGAAGGAACACCTCGACTCAGACAGTGGCGAAGCGTCCTGGCTCGCCTATAGCCCTACCAGACAATGTTCGAAGAACCTTTTGTGGCTTCCACGAAATGTTCTTAGAACATATCTGGCTGGGACTGTCTTGTTTTTTACACATGGGGTTTACGTTCTAAGAACATTGTTTTGTTATTCGAACACTTCTGGGGTTCTAAGAACATTTCGTGGCAGGACTATAGTAATGCCGGGACGGTCGGTCCCTGCTGTATCGAAATGAGTTCGCGTGGTCTGTGGCCCGAAGTGCCCAGCGAAGCTGAGCAGGCGAACAGAGCCGAATGTACTGTCACTCGCTCCGTGGTCGGCCTTACATTATCCATCCTCCTCCTTTTCCTCCTCCTCCTCCTCCTCTCACTCCTCATCCTCCTCCTCCTCCTGTCTGTCCCTCCTCCTCTTCCTGCTCTTCCTCCTCTTCCTCCTCTTCCTCCTCCTTTTCCTCCTCCCCCTTTTCCTCCTCCCCCTCCTCCTCCTCCTGTTCCTCCTGTCTGTCCCGCTCTTCCTCCCCGTCCTTCTCCGAGGCGCTGGAGACTGTGACCAGCGGCGCGGCCAGCGTGCCCCCGGAGCCCGACGCCGCGGTCGCCGCGGCCCCCGCGCCAGAGGGCGCCGTGGACGCCGACGGGTACCGGGCGCCCATGCGCACGGGCTATTTCGAGAGGCGGCGCCCCGAGGGGGGGAGAGGGGGAGGAGGTGCCCGCACGACGACGAGGAGGGGGAGGAGGAAGGCAAGGAGGAGGAGGAGGAGGAGGAGGACAAGGAGGAGGAGGAGGACACGGAGGAGGAGGGCAAGGAGGAAGGCAACGAGGAAGACGAGGAGGAGGAGGAGGACAAGGAGGAGGAGGAGGACAAGGAGGAGGAGGATGAGGAGGAGAAGGAGGAGGAGAAGGAGGAGGAGGAGGAAGGCAAGGAGGAGGAGCAGGACGAAGAGGATAAGGAGGACACCGGCGGGTACCGGGCGCCCATGCGCACGGGCTACGTCGAGAGGCGGCGCCCCGAAGGAGGAAGAGGCATTTCGGAGGTACCCGCATGACGAGGAGGTTGAGGAGGAGGAGAAGAGGAGGAAGAAGGCAAGGAGGAGGCGGAGGGCAAGGAGGAGGAGAATGAGGATGAGGACGACGAGGAGGAGGACGAGGAGGAAATGGAGGAGGAAGCCAAGGATGATGATGATGATGTTGATGTTGATGATGATGATGATGATGATGATGATGATGATGATGATGATGTTCATGATGATGATGATCATGATCATGATCATGATGATGATGATGATGATGATGATGATGATGATGATGATGCTGCTGCTGCTGCTGATGATGATGATGATGATGTTGATGATGATGATGATGATGATGATGATGATGATGATGATGATGATGATGATGAGGAGGAGGAGGAGGAGGAGGAGGAGGAGGAGGAGGACTCCGGCGGGTATCGGGCGCCCATGCGTACGGGCTACTTCGAGAGGCGGCGCCCCGACGGAGGACGAGGTGTCTCGGAGGAGAAAGAGGTACCCATACCTCCATTCTTCCCTCGTTTTTCTCCCTCGTCGACGAAGAACAATAGCCATAAACATAAAGTTTTGGCGTCCCGCGCGGATTTCTTGGATCTGCGCTAAGCCTCCCTGGCGGCGCTTCCGGCGCCGCCCCTGGCGCGCTCCTCACGCCAGGGAGGGGTGCCCAGCGCGGATCCGAGAAATCCGCGCGGACCTCCAACAGTTTATGTTTATGCCGTTTTTTGTTTCTTTTTGGGGGTCTCCTGGGATGTCCTCGTCGCCGTCGCTGGATGCGCGTCGAAATTCTGGTCAGGAGGCACCCCGAGATGAATCTGGGAAGCAGCGGTATCGGTACCTTCTGGTTTCCCCAGGCACTGGGTGGTCCAAAGATGGGGTCCTGAGGGATGGGTTCCAAAGGGCGAGGTGCGGTGTCGGGGGCGGTTGTGCAATGAGTTCGCCCAATTTGCCCAGTATGTCGCCGGAGCAAGCTTGCAAAACCATCCGTTTGCGATGTCCACGCGTCGTAAGATATGCCACGTAACGCGGTATCCTACGCATCCGGGCCAGGGATCCCGAAGAGTTCCCAACATGTTAGCAACACGTTGCGGCGTCGGATGCGGCGTCGGGTGTGTCGTGGGGTCGGCTGTCGGGGTCAGGAGGGCCTCGGGAGGGGGTCGGTGAGATGGCCGGGGAGGCCGTCGGGTACAGATACCTCTGTCCTTCGTCCTCCTCCTCCTGGTCCTCGTCCTTCTCCTCCTCCTCCGTTTCCTCGCCTCCTGTGGCTTCTGGGGCGGCCCTGTCGCCAGGGGTGGGCTCGCCCCGAAGCTCGCGTCAGAGCGCGCCGCTGCAGGAGAGGTCGGGGGCCTCCGTGCCTCCGGGAGGCTCCCCCCCCGGCTGGGGCTCGCCGCGCGCGCAGGGGTGGGCCTGCGTCCTGAGCGATACCTTCGCGTCGCCATGAATCAAGCAGTGGCGAAGCGTCCTGGCGTGCCAGCCAAGTCGTTGAAATAAGGAGCAGTTTGGGTAAGAAAGGGGCTCAATATTCCTCAGGCCCCTCTATGGCTTTTCCTCTAGCCTTCCTCCAGCCAAAAAACGGGGCTTCGTTCCTTGTTTATCGTTCCTTCTTTCAGCAGCCCGACTGTAGGACTACCTGACAGTGTTCTAAGAACCTTGTGTGGTTTCCACGAAATGTGAATCAAGCAGTGGCGAAGCGTCCTGGCGTGCCTATAGGCCTACCAAGCAATGGTCTAGCAACGTTCTGTGGTTTCCAAGAAGTGTGGATCAAGCAGTGGCGAAGCATCCCGGCGTGCCTATAGGCCGACCTAGCAATGTTCTAGGGACCTTTTCGTGGTTTCCACGAAATGTTATTTGAACATTCCTGGCTGGGACTGTCTTGTTTTGACACGCGCCCCCGGGTGAGGAGGGGCGGGCGGCCTTTCCAGAAGGCTCGGAGGTCCTGGGGCCTCCGGAGTGAGGTCTTCTGAGCCTGCCCCGCAGGCGCACAAGGCTTCTCAGAAGGCCGGGGTGCCTTTGGGAAGTCCCGCCGCTTTCCGAGCAATCCCTCTCCTTCTCACTTCCCCCCCCTCGCTCGCCGCCGCTTTGTGGTGTCGCCGTGAAGAGGGGGATGTCAGGGGCAGCGTGTTAGGCAGTCTTCAGGAACGTCGGCGGTTTCTGTCGACCTCGATCGGGGGGGATGGGTTCTCGGGCGTCTTCGGCGGTGCTCGGGGGCTTTGCAGCCTTGGGGGTGC
>CAUYUJ010002475.1:0-35000 GCA_963575745.1 Prorocentrum cordatum
GCGATCGCGTCGAGCCGTTTCCTGGGCGACATGGGGCGCACAGTGGAGGCCCCGAGACACGCCGTCTCTCGAGCGCGTGCAGATGATGCGGGGTCGGTGTCGCTCGCTGCCACGGGGTCGCGCCGACTGGGTCGCGTCTTCTCCCTCGCCCCGAAGTTCGCCCCCTAGTCTTCAAAACGTCGAGGAGTTTTCCGCGGAAGTCGAGGGGCCTGCTCGTAAGTTTATCGTGCTCGCTTTTCTGTCTTGGGCGAATGCCCAGGTCGTGCTTTTTTTCTCGAATAGCTTTGGGAGCTGGTTGGCCCGTCTGTCACGCGCCGACCAGTGAAATGCTACGTGGGCGAAGCTAGAACTGCGCGCGCGAGCTGCGAGCGAGACCTCGGTCGATCTCAGTACCAACCCCTTCTACTACCGTGCTCGCGCTCTGCCGTTCCCATCTTATAATGCTTTGTTGTTCCCGCCCCCATCGTCCGTTGGCTGTTGAAGAGCGGCGTCGTTTTTCTTCGTTCTGGCGAACCTCGAGCTCGATTCTGACGTGGGGCGGGCGGGTGGATTTTGGAGGGTGGGTGGGTCCTAACTCTCCGTCGAGCTGGGTCCTGAGTTGTGCGCCCTGCTAAGAACAGCCCTCATTTCTGTGACCCTGGCCGCCCTGGCCGTTTCAGCTTGCCCCATTGCAGTGCTCTATCAGAGAGGTTGGTGCAACAGTGTGGCTCCATCGTCTTTCGCTCGCCTCGCCTTCCTGGCCCTCCCCCGTCATCGTCGTCTCGCTTTCCCAGGCCCCGGGCGG
Source organism: Prorocentrum cordatum (assembly GCA_963575745.1). Taxonomy (NCBI): domain Eukaryota; class Dinophyceae; order Prorocentrales; family Prorocentraceae; genus Prorocentrum; species Prorocentrum cordatum. The sequence continues at coordinate 785 of CAUYUJ010002475.1, forward strand.
CCTCGGGCTTCCCCGAGATCGGGGCCTCGCGGAGGCTGGGCAGGAGTGTCTTACATTCTTCCGAGAGGCCGAGCCAGCTCGTGGACGCCCGCGCTGGCAGGCACGGTTTTCCCTCACCTTCCAGGCACGCCTTTTCAATTCTGACACTACTCCACTCTTTGATCGCCGCGCCACCAAGTGGTTGGTTCCGAGGGGTGGAGCTTGGCTGGTGGATTGGGGGGCGATGAGGCTCTTCCTGTTGCGTGCGTTGCCCCTCGCTAGGTCTTCGGCGAGTTTGGCGACGTGGCTTGGAGATTGGACGACATCCAGGCGCATGCAAAGGACGGCCCGCGGAAACATATTTGAATGTGCTGGCTGTGCTGACTCCGCGTCGCACTATATCCTCGGGCTTCGGTCTTTGGAGGTCCTCGTTCGGAGCGCGCTATCTCGAAATGCGCCGGCTGACACGTCGCGGCGCTTCGCTTTTTTTGTCAGAATATTCGCATCATTTCTCTGCTGATGCCGCATATTTCAATGCGCATCGTCTCGCCGCGTTGTTCGGTAGTGCTCGCATCCGGGCATCGTCGATCCGAGCTGCTATGCGATTGCCTCTCCTGGGTCCTCATGTGCAGCTTTGGTTCCAGCGGTGAGGTTCGATGCATGGCTGGTCGATGAATCCCTCTGGGCACGCTCGATTTCCTGTGGCAGTGTCGCGGAACGGTCGGAGCAGAGTGGAGTTAGTGGAGCGAAGCGTGCATTGCTCATCTGTCTTCGCCTGGCCGCTGCTGTCGCGGCTCTAGCGGTCGTTCTTTTGGCGGCGGATAGGGGACTTCGGCTGGGGCTCACACTTCCCGAAGGCCGCCCCCGCACCCCCGGCCGCATAATTATTCGGTTCCAGTGTCTCGCCGCGCGCGCTGGCCATACCTACCACTGCCAACGCGTGTCTCTCGCAGACGCGCGCGCGGGGTGCCCCTGCGCCGCTGGGCTCTTGGGCGGTCGCGGCGGCCGTCAGTTTCGCGTTCGGGGCGGTGGCGGCGCTGGCGGCGCAGGCCACTTCGCGCGGGTGCGCGTGCTCTTCTGGGGCCTCGGGGCGAAGGCCGCCGGCAAGGAGGTGCTGCTCTCGCCGCAGGGCCGCGGCGCCGAAGCGGAGGGTCGTGCGCGGAGCGCTCAACCAGCAGGTTGTGGACGCGCTCTTCATCGACTACGGCGAGGAGGGGGGGGCCCGACACGAGGCTGGCGCTGGCAGTGGCGCCGGGCGCCGCGCGCGTGATCGCGACGCCGGACAGGGGCGTCTACGCGGAGACCTACGACACCGAGCACGTGGCGGACTTCAAGCAGGCCGGGCCTCGCGGCGGGCCACCGCCAGGGCTGGGGGCAGCGCGCGGGCAGCCGGCGCACCGCATCGCCAATCGCGTGGTGGGCGGCGAGCTCGCGGCGCTGGCGAAGGAGGCAGAGGAGCTGGCGGCGCAGTTGCGCGAGGGCCTCGGCCTGGCGGCGATCGAGCCCGGGCCCGAGTTTGAGCCGGCGGCCGGGCCTCCTTTGCCGCCGCCGCCGGACGCGGCCGAGGAGGAGCTGGCACGCGCGAAGCGTGTGGCTTGGTGCTGCGTGGTGGAGTCGGCGGCGGTGAAGCTGGGCGCGGTTTTCCCTCTGCCGGATCGGTTGGGCACGCCCTCGGAGGTCTTCATGGCCATCGAGAGCTACGGCGTCTACGGCTTGGGTCGCAGGCGGGAGTCGGCGATCGCGATGCGCCTGGATCCGGGCCAGGAGGCGCAGGAGGCGCTGCGCAGCCTCAGCGCGCGGGCTGGAGGAGGAGACGGAGTCGGTGGCGCCGGGGCCCCGCCCGCGGCCGCGGAGGATGCGCGGACTCTGTCCATCCTGAGGGACTCGGCGGGCGGGAGGTTCAGGGCCACGAGGAGCGTAGCGGAGAGTGCTTGCCTCGGCGAGTTCGAGGACTGGGCGCTGTCAGGGCCGCGCGCCACTTTGGATGTCGTGGGGGAGATTGCCGAGATGAGCGGCGGCCCAGTGCAGCGTCGCACCGCCTGGAAGCATGAGAACAAGCTGAATGATGACGAGTGCACGGTGCCACGAGATGGCGTCGGATATTCTCGAGCTGGCAGGCACCTGCGACCCAGTGGACGTGGCCAACTTAGCGCCTCTCGAGGCGCTCGCCAGGCACGTGCAGTTCATCGAACATGAGGTCAATATGAGAAAGGAGACGGGGAAGGAATTTGACGCGCAGGACTACTACCTGGGGCGCACGCGGCGCCCAGGAGGAGCTATCGTGAGCGCAGAGCTGCTGGAGTGGGTGGCCGAGTCGGTGGCCCGCGATTCGGCCATCTTGAAGGAGGGGCGCAAGGCGGCGGAGGAGCGCGCGTTGGCGCGGGCTCCTCCGAAGAAGTCACGATGCTGAATGAGGCTGGGGCGTGGCCGACCCCAGCTGGTGCCATCAGGCCGCTGGGGCGAGTGGTGCCCAGGGATGTTCTTCCTCTTCCCTCGGTCAAGCTGCCCAGAGAAGCGGTCGCAAGTTTGCCGTGGGCCGCCGCGTGAACAACTGCATCGCCGCCCTGGGCGCCATGCGCGGGGAGGGCGACTCTTGCGCGAAGGCGCGACCTTCGGAGGCACAGCTTTCCGCTGCGGATATGGTTTGGCGGGCCGCACCAGACGGTGCCCCGCCGAGCAATGTTCCCAGCCCCGAGACAGCCCAAACGGAGTTGCTCTGCACCGAGACTTTGGGCTACGGCTCGGAGGGCTCTACTGTGGTTGCGCCGTATGAACGCGGTCTGGCTTCGTGGCCCGAGTCGGCGGGCTGCGTCAGCTTCCTCCAGGTGCTGCTGGAGCCAGACTACCAGGAAGTGCTCAATTGTAAACATTCGCTGCTACTTCGCGCTGATGAGGTCCTCCCAGGGCCTGCGAAGGTCTATTGGGGTAAGACTGTGCGCGAGAACAGGGATGAGTACGTTTGCTTCGTTCAGGACCTGCTCAGGCGGGACATGGTCGAGTTGCGTCCTCGTCGTGATTTTGGAGTGGTTTTCTCAGCGCAGAAGTAGGGGCGATTGCGACTTATTGCAGACGCGAGGGCGGTGAACCAGGCCCTTCGACGCCCGGCTACGATTCACTTGGCGTCCACCGCGGCGGTGGCGGGCTTGGGCGGAGCCAGGCGACGAGCTCGAGCTGTCGATTCAGGACATCGCAGATTGCTTGTATCAGTTCAGGGTGCCCGAGTACATGGCCCCGTAGTTCGGCATGCGTCCGTTGTGGGCTGGCGAGCTTGGGGTGAACACCACGCCAGAGGCTTGGGTCTACCCTTGCTTGAAGGTGCTGCCGATGGGCTTCTCGTGGGCCGTGCGCTGCGCCCAGCGGGCGCATCGTGAGCTCCTTCGTCGCGGAGGGCTTGGGGGCATCGAGGGCGGGCTGGTGGATCGCCAGCTGGCGCCAGTTGTGGCGGCCATGTCTGCGCCCAGGGCGGCGCGCGTGGACAGCGAGATCTTCGTCTCGAACAGGGCTGGCGGCTCGAGGGGGGCGCGGAGGCAGGCCGCCAAGGTGATGGCGGGCGTGGGCCTGCCCTTGCACGATGTCGAGGTGGGCGAGAACTTGGTGGAGGCGCTCGGGCCGGAGCTAGACGGCGTCGAGCTCAGAGCGAGGCTGGCGCAAGGGAAGCGCTGGCGCCTCCTGCAAGGAGCGAAGGCGCTGCTGCGGCAGCGCAGGGCGGCCAGTCGGGAGGTGGAGAAGATGGTCGGGCATTTCGCCCGCGCCATGTTGCTGAACAGGCCGTCGCTGAGCGTCTTTAGGTCGGTCTACGACTTTGTTCGCAAGCACTACCGGCACCCGGTGCCGCTGTGGCCTTCGGCGAGGCAGGAGTTCGCCAACGCCGTGGGCCCGTTGCCGCCGCTGGCCGCGCAGTTCGACCTACCTTGGTCAAGCTCGGTGACCTGCTCAGACGCGACGCTCAGGGGCGAGGCCGCGCATGGGGCCAGCATCGACCCGAAGGCTGTGCGCGACGTGGCGCGGAGGCCGCGGGAGCTCGCGCTTGAGACGGATACCGACGGAGACATTTAATGTTCTTCCTCTCCTTCTCATCATCCGCTTCGCGATCCATTGCGTGATGTTCATCGGTCTTGTTCATGGTGGTATTATCGGGCGTCGTGCTTCGGAGGGCTCCCGAGGACTTCTCGAATCAGAACTCGAGCACCATCAAGCTCTTCATGCCCCAGAGGGCCTTGGAAAGCTGGTGAAGCTCTTGGCATTTCAGGAGGACATGGGCGCGCACGTCACCATTGACCCTGCCATTCCTGCGATCCCCAAGAGATTCATAGATGATGCGAATTGGAAAACTATTCCAGCGAGGAGATATCACAGGAAGGAGGCGACCCATCTCAAAGAGTTGCGCGCGGTGCTGTTTGGGCGGAGGAGAAAGTGCAGACAGAAAGTTCATCATCGTCAGCGCCATTTGTTTCTCTGTGATGGTATGGGAATGGTCCTGAGCCTGGAGAAAGGTCGCGCGGCGTCGCCACCTGCGCTCGTCTTGCTCAGAAAGTGGGCCGCGCTGTCTTTGGCCACTTTCTCGCGCGCCAGCGTGCGATGGGTCGCTAGCGAGCTCAACCCAGCCGATGAACCCAGTCGATGGTTCGACTCGCTTGCCGAGAAGGCGGCCGCTGCTGCGCTGGGGGCCCTGGCGCGAGAAGGCGCTGAGGCATGCACCAGCGCTGGGCGCGAGGGCCGGTGCCAGCGGGCCTGGGATTCGCGCGACGCCGAGGACCGCTCCAGTGCCCGTCGAGAGGGTTGGCGCCGCCGCGCTTGGGACGTCGCGGGGGCGCGCGTTGCCGGGGGCGAGATGCGCGCAGGGCGCCGGCCATTTTCCGGCGCCGCCGCCGCCCGCGAGCGGGCGGCCAGCCAAGGTGCCCAGAGCGGCAGCGGGCCAGGGGCCAGGGGCGCTGGATCGCGCGGCGGCGTCGGCAGAGAGGGTCAGGCGACGGCGCGCAGAGTCGGGGCTGGTGGTCCAACCGCGCGGGAGCAGGAGAGCGCCACCCTCACGGCGAACCAGGACTACGAGAAGAGGCGGACGCAGTTCGACGGCTTTTGCAAGACGCTCGGGCTCGTAATGGAGAACGACGGCGACTCGGTCAAGGCCTTGCTGATGCACATGAACCAGCAGCGGGCAGCGCTGGGAGTCGTGCTGACGGCCGACGCCTACCTCCGCCCAGGCGAGCTGCGCTCGCGGAGGGCGCACCACGTCGCGCTGGAGCAATCGCTGGCGAACGGCGCGGGGAAGGGCGTGGCCACCGAGACCAGAAGCTTCACCGACGCGGCCCTGCTGCGCAGCCCCGCAAGGTCGCTCCTGGCGTTGCTGGTGCCGAAGCTTGCAGCCAGCCTGCCGCCGACGCAGCGCCTCTTCCCGTTAGCGGGCGCGGCTTTCCATGCCATGTTCAAGAAGGGGGCAGCGCTGGTCGGGCTGGCCAACTGGGGGCCGTCGCCCACGCGCGATTGGCTGACCAGAGCAAGAACGCTGTCGGACCTCAGCTTGCGCCGCTACGAGAAAGGCTCCAGCAGGATGCGGCGTCTGGCCAGCGTCGACCACAAGAGGCGGCTGCTGCTGGCGGAATTCAAGGTGCAGCTGGAGGTCGCGCTGGCTTCGGGGCAGCCGAGGTGCTTCGCGCGCAGGCGCCAGGGAAGGGGGCGGCCGCCGGCCAGCCGCACTTCTTGGAACTCATCGCGGGCGCCAAATGCCCAAGAAAGGCCCTGCCGCGTCGGGGCTGGCGCGCGCGGACTTGGGGGCTGGGCGTTTCGAAGACGCAGGATCCGACGCGAGAAAAGTGATGCAGGAGGTGCTGAGTCTTGTGCCTGCAGCGTCGCATGTGCACTTCGGAACGCCTTGCAGTCGTTTCTCAGGAGCTCGTCGGTGTAAATTAGGAGCGCCAGGTGGCCCTCTGCGGTCTGTTCAATTCCCTGCTGGCCTGCTTCACCTTTCTTCTTCTGATGCGGCTAAGGTGAGGGTGGGTAATGCGTTGTTCAGAGTCACTTGTCGTATAGTTCGTGCGTGTATGGGACACAGGGTTGTTGTGACGGTCGACAACCCTCGGACGTCCCGGTTGTGGAGCCAGCCCCAGATGCAGATGCTTTTGTCCAGAGCGCGCACAGCGCACGGTGTGTGCCGCAGATTCGGCACATCTTGGCGCAAGCAGGCGATTTCAATCGCTTGCTGGATTGCACAGTGCGATGTGTTGCAGCCTCCCAGCGCGCAGTGCCACGGCCCCACTTGTTCCCTACCTAGGCTCTGCCTAGAAGGGCTCTTACTCGCTAGGCTTAAAGGGGCCGGGCAGTGCAAACCGCCCCGGGCGGCCCCCCCAGTCCCCTGGGAGCCAAGCGCAAGCAACAGCAAAGGTAAAAGCAAACGCGCGGTTCCCCCAGTTGCGCCCCCTGGATGCCGAGCAAAAGCAATAGCAAAGGCAAACGTGAAGGCAAAAGCGAAGGCAAAGCAAATGCATAGCACAGCAAATCAAAGCATATCATAGCATAACATAGCATAGCGCAGCATAGCATAGCGCAGCATAGCATAGCATAGTATAGCATAGCAAAGCACAGCCTAGCCTAGCCTAGCCTCGCCCAGCATAACATTGCGCAGCATAGCATGCCATATCATAAGATAGCATAGCATAGCATAGCACAGCATAGCGTAGCGTAGCGTAGCATAGCATAATATAGCATAGCATAGAGCAGCGCAGCATCCACTATTGCTGCTGCTGTGTATATATACACACACATATATATATATATATATATATACTTACCCGTTACGAAAATTATTCATCTTGAGCACTGACGACAGGGCGTCTCCGAGTGGCCCCCCTTCCCCCCGTAGACTCCTAGCACGGCAGTCTTCGGCCTGGCTTGGCGGGAGAGATTTCCGGGGTTCTCCCTGGTAGCATTAATAGTATATAACCAATTCAGTATAAAATCTCTCCCCCGTAAATTCACAAGGGGGAAATCACTCCCGGTCACTTCCAGGCAACTCTGAATCTCTCCCCGTATGAAACCACAAGGAAGAATCACTCCCATACCACTTCTCACCACAGCGCCCACACATGTCAATGTTGGCCAAGATGAATTAACTTTCGTAACGGGAATGAGGACCCACGACTTTTTCACACGTCAACGCCAGCCAATGTCATGGGGAACCCAAATTCGAAATCCGAACGGGGCCCAGCATCGCGCTCGATAGACACGTCGCCATCATCGTTGCCGCCGCTGCTTCGCTGCGACGACTTACTGCGCATCAGAGTTGTCCCGATTTCGAGCCCCGCCCTGGGCGGGGCCGACCGTCTGTTGTTTGCGTTCGCGCCTGGAGCGGATGCGGATTTCGCGCTCGCGTCGGGGCAGCGCCCTTTGCGGCGTCGCCATCGGGCTTCCAGCGGTACTGTGTGCACTCGGCGTGCCAACTCCTGCATGATTGCGTCTTTGCTCGTTGCGTGCTTGCGGTTTCGCAGACCGCGGCAGGCAACGTTGCCGAGGGTCTGCGGGGCACGTGCAAGCGCGCTGCGGCGGCCAAAGGCGCTGCTGTGAAGGGGTAGCGCTGGTCTCACCCTTGTCGAAGTGCAATGTAAGATACCGCTTACCCGTTACGAAAGTTATTCATCTTGAGCACTGACGGCTAGGGCGTCTCCGAGTGGCCCCCCGATCCCCCCGTAGACTCCTAGCACGGCAGTCTTCGGCCTGGCTTGGCGGGAGAGATTTCCGGGGTTCTCCCTGGTAGCATTAATAGTATATAACCAATTCAGGATAAAATCCCCCCCCCGTAAATTCACAAGGGAGAAATCACTCCCGGTCACTTCCAGGCAACTCTGAATCTCTCCCCGTGTGAAGCCACAAGGAATAATCACTCCCATGCCACTTCTCACCACAGCGCCCACACATGTCAATTTTAGCCAAGATGAATTAACTTTCGTAACGGGGATGAGGACCCGCGACTTTTTCACACGTCGATGTCAGCCGATGTCAGGAGGAACCCAAATTCGACATCCGAACGGGGCCCAGCATCACGCTCGATAGACACGTCGCCATCATCATTGCCGCCGCTGCTTCGCTGCGACAACTTACTGCGCATCAGAGTTGTCCCGATTTCGAGCGCCGCCATGGGCGGGGCCGACCGTCTGTTGTTTGCGTGCGCGCCTGGGGCGGATACGGATTTCGCGCTCGCGTCGGGGCGGCGTCCTTTGCGGCGTCGCCATCGGGCTTCCAGCGGCACTGCGTGCACTCGGCGTGCCAAGTCCTGCATGATTGCGTATTTGCCCGTTGCGTGCGCGCGGTATCGCATGACATTCGATCGACGTCAGAATGGCGCTCTCGCCGTCTCACCCTTGTAGAAGTGCAATGTAAGATACCGCTGACCCGTTACGAAAGTTATTCATCTTGAGCACTGACGACCAGGGCGTCTCCGAGTGGCCCCCCTTCCCCCCGTAGACTCCTAGCACGGCAGTATTCGGCATGGCTTGGCGGGAAAGATTTCCGGGGTTCTCCCTGGTAGCATTAATAGTATATAGCCAATTCAGGGTAAATCTCCCCCCCGTAAATTCATAAGGGAGTAATCACTCCCGGTCGCTTCCAGGCAACTCTGAATCTCGCCCCGTATGAAACCACAAGGAAGAATCACTCCCATACCACTTCTCACCACGGCGCCCACACATGTCAATTTTAGCCAAGGTGAATTAACTTTCGTAACGGGGATGAGGACCCACGACTTTTTCACACGTCGATGTCAGCCAATGTCATGAGGAACCAAATTCGAAATCCGAGCGGGACCCAGCATCGCGCTCGATAGACACGTCGCCAGCATCATTGCCGCCGCTGCTTCGCTGCGACGACTTACTGCGCATCAGAATTGTCCCGATTTCGAGCCCCGCCTTGGCGGGGCCGACCCGTCTGGTTGTTTGCGTTCGCGCCTGAGGTGGATACGGATTTCGCGCTCGCTCGGGCAGCTCGCCTTTGCGGCGTCGCCATTGGGCTTCAGCGGTGTCGTGGCACATGCCGGCGTGCCAACTCCTGCATGTTTGCGTCTTTTGCTCGTCGATGCTTGCGGTCTCGCATGACCACCAGTTGACGTCAGAAGGTGCGCTCCGCCGTCGCGTTTGACCACCGGTTTTTTTGCTTGTTAGTTGTGATGTGGGTTTTCTGGCTACGTGTCTCACCTTGTAGAAGTGCCATGTAAGATACCGCTGCAATGTAAGATACCGTTTACCCGTTACGAAAGTTATTCATCTTGAGCACTGACGACAGGGCGTCTCCGAGTGGCCCCCCTTCCCCCCGTAGACTCCTAGCACGGCAGTCTTCGGCCTGGCTTGGCGGGGGAGATTTCCGGGGTTCCCCCTGGTAACATTAATAGTATATAACCAATTCAGGATAAAATCCCTCCCCCGTAAATTCACAAGGGAGAAATCACTCCCGGTCACTTCCAGGCAACTCTGAATCTCTCCCCGTGTGAAACCACAAGGAATAATCACTCCCATGCCACTTCTCACCACAGCGCCCACACATGTCAATTTTAGCCAAGATGAGTTAACTTTCGTAACGGGGATGAGGACCCGCGACTTTTTCACACGTCGATGTCAGCCGATGTCAGGAGGAACCCAAATTCGACATCCGAACGGGGCCCAGCATCACGCTCGATAGACACGTCGCCATCATCGGTGCCGCCGCTGCTTCGCTGCGACGACTTACTGCGCATCAGAGTTGTCCCGATTTCGAGCCCCGCCTTGGGCGGGGCCGACCGTCTGTTGTTTGCGTTCGCGCCTGAGGCGGATACGGATTTCGCGCTCGCGTCGGGGCAGCGTCCTCTGCGGCGTCGCCATCGGGCTTCCAGCGGTACTGTGTGCACTCGGCGTGGCAACTCCTGCATGATTGCGTCTTGGCGAAGCGTCCCGTCCTGGGCAAGATGGCCTACAAGGCGCGTGCGAGGCGGGCAATTATGTCGGCGAAGTCGCAGACCGTGGCAGGCAACGTTGCCAAGGGTCGGCGGGGCACGTTCAAGCGCGTTGTGGCGGCCAAAGGCGTTGCTGTCAAGGGGTAGCGCTGGTCTCACCCTTGTAGAAGTGCAATGTAAGATACCGCCGACCCGTTACGAACGTTATTCATCTTGAGCGTTGACGACTAGGGCGTCTCCGAGTGCCCCCCTTCCCCCCGTAGACTCCTAGCACGGCAGTCTTCGGCCTGGCTTGGCGGGAGAGGTTTCCGGGGTTCTCCCTGGTAGCATTAATAGTATATAACCAATTCAGGATAAAATCTCCCCCCACCCCGTAAATTCACAAGGGAGAAATCACTCCCGGTCACTTCCAGGCAACTCTGAATCTCTCCCCGTATGAAACCACAAGGAAGAAACACTCCCATGCCACTTCCCACCACAGCGCCCACACATGTCAATTTTAGCCAAGATGAATTAACTTTCGTCACGGGGATGAGGACCCACGACTTTTTCACACGTCAATGTCAGCCAATGTCATGAGGAGCCCAAATTCGAAATCCGAACGGGGCCCAGCATCGCGCTCGATAGACACGTCGCCATCATCATTGCCGCCGCTGCTTCGCTGCGACGACTTACTGCGCATCAGAGTTGTCCCGATTTCGAGCCCCGCCTTGGGCGGGGCCGACCGTCTGTTGTTTGCGTTCGCGCCTGAGGTGGATACGGATTTCGCGCTCGCGTCGGGGCAGCGTCCTTTGCGGCGTCGCCATTGGGCTTCAGCGGTGCTGCGTGCACTCGGCGTGCCAACTCCTGCATGATTGCGTCTTTGCTCGCTGCGTGCTTGCGGTCTCGCATGACACCAGGTTGACGTCAGAATGGTGCTCTCGCCGTCGCGTTGACCACCGTTTTTTTGCTTGTTGTTTGTGATGTGTTTTCTGGCTACGTGTCTCACCCTTGTAGAAGTGCAATGTAAGATACCGCTTACCCGTTACGAAAGTTATTCATCTTGAGCACTGACGACAGGGCGTCTCCGAGTGGCCCCCCTTCCCCCCGTAGACTCCTAGCACGGCAGTCTTCGGCCTGGCTTGGCGGGGGAGATTTCCGGGGTTCTCCGTGGTAACACTAATAGTATATAACCAATTCAGGATAAAATCCCTCCCCCGTAAATTCACAAGGGAGAAATCACTCCCGGTCACTTCCAGGCAACTCTGAATCTCTCCCCGTGTGAAACCACAAGGAATAATCACTCCCATGCCACTTCTCACCACAGCGCCCACACATGTCAAGTTTAGCCAAGATGAATTAACTTTCGTAACGGGGATGAGGACCCACGGCTTTTCACACGCCAATGTCAGCCAATGTCATGAGGAACCCAAATTCGAAACCCGAGCGGGGCCCAGCATCGCGCTCGATAAACACGTCGCCATCATCATTGCCGCCGCTGCTCCGCTGCCACGACTTACTGCGCATCAGAGTTGTCCCGATTTCGAGCCCCGCCTTGGGCGGGGCCGTCCGTCTGTTTTTTTGCGTTCGCGCCTGAGTTGATACGGATTCCGCGCCTCGCGTCGGGCAGCGTCCTTTGATGCGGCGTCGCCATTTGGCTTCAGCGTGGGCTTCAGCGGTACTGTGTGCAGTCGGCGTGCCAACTCCTGCATGATTGCGTCTTTGCTCGCTGCGTGCTTGCGGTCTCGCACGACGCCAGGTTAACGTCAGAATGGTGCTCTCGCCGTCGCGTTGACCACCGTTGTTTTGCTTGTTTTGTGATGTGTTTTCCGGCTACGTGTCTCACCCTTGTAGAAGTGCAATGTAATATACCGCTGTCCCCGTTACGGAAAGTTATTCACTTGAGCACTGACGACAGGGCGCCTCCGAGTGCCCCCCGTCCCGCCGTTAGACTCCTAGCACGGCATCCTTCGGCCTGGCTTGGCGGGGAGATTTCCGGGTTCTCCCTGTACATTAATAGTATATAACCAATTCGGATAAAATCCCTCCCCTTAAATGTTCACAAGGCAAAATATCACTCCCGGTCCACTTCCAGGCACTCTGAACCTCTCCCCGTGTGAAACACAAGTAATAATCACTCCCATGCCACTTTCACCACAGCCCCACACATGTCAAGTTTAGCCAGATGAATTTACTTTACAGTACGGGGATGAGAACCCGCGACTTTTTCACGCGTCGATGTCAGCCCACACGTCGATGTCAGCCTATGTCAGGAGGAACCCAAAATTCGCCTCCGAACGGGTCCCAGCTCACGCCTCGATAGAACACAGCGCCATCATCTTGCCGCCGCTGCTTCGCTGCGACGACTTACTGCGCATCAGAGCTGTCCCGATTTCGAGCCCCGCCTTGGGCGGGGCCGACCGTCTGTTGTTTGCGTTCGCGCCTGAGGTGGATACGGATTTCGCGCTCGCGTCGGGGCAGCGTCCTTTGCGGCGTCGCGATTGGGCTTCAGCGGTGCTGTGTGCACTCGGCGTGCCAACTCCTGCATGATTGCGTCTTTGCTCGCTGCGTGCTTGCGGTCTCGCATGGCACCAGGTTGACGTCAGAATGGTGCTCTCGCCGTCGCGTTGACCACCGTTTTTTTGCTTGTTGTTTGTGATGTGTTTTCTGGCTACGTGTCTCACCCTTGTAGAAGTGCAATGTAAGATACCGCTTACCCGTTACGAAAGTTATTCATCTTGAGCACTGACGACAGGGCGTCTCCGAGTGGCCCCCCTTCCCCCCGTAGACTCCTAGCACGGCAGTCTTCGGCCTGGCTTGGCGGGGGAGATTTCCGGGGTTCCCCCTGGTAACATTAATAGTATATAACCAATTCAAGATAAAATCCCTCCCCCGCCCCGTAAATTCACAAGGTAGAAATCACTCCCGGTCAGAGAAATCACTCCCGTTCACTTCCAGGCAACTCTGAAATCTCTCCCCGTTGACCACAAGGAATAATCAACTCCCATGCCACTTCTCACCACAGCGCCCGCACATGTCGATGTCATTTTAGCCAAGAATTTAAATTAACTTTCGTAACGGGATGTATATAATATATATTATATATAGATATAGATATATATTAATATATATATATATCCCCGTGCACGAGACCGGGGCGCCCGGGACCGCGACCTCGGGTGCGCATGGGGGTTCCGGGCGTCGTTTTCCTCGTGTTTTTATTGGGGGTCGGCGCCCCGGAGCCAACAGGGCCCCAAGAGGCTGCAGGGAGGCCCCAGGAGGCCGCAGCAATGGCTCCATACGCTTTTCAAGACGACCCCCATGACGCCAAGAAGGCCCCCGAAGGCCCCGAAGACGCCCCAAGAGGCACACCGAGAGAGTCCAATAAGCAAAAATCGCAGATTTCCCGTGGGAAAACCGATACTTTTGGCGTGTTCGCTCTTTGGGCGTCCACTGCGTCCAAGACGGCCCAAGAGGCACCCAAGGCGGTCGAGGACGCCCCCAAGAGGGCCCCAACACGGCCCACGAGGGCGCCAAGACGGCCCAAGAGGCACCCAAGGCGGTCGAGGATGCCCCCCAAAGAGGGCCCCAAGACGGTCCACGAGGCCGCCAAGACGGCCTACGAGGCGCCCAAACAGCACAAGAACGTCCCAAGGCGGCGCCCAAGACGGGGACGAGGAACCGGAAATTCTGGCCTTTTGGCCCAAGAGACCCTAGGAGACCCCAAGGCGCTCCAAGAAGGGGCCCAGAAGCCCCAAGAGGCCCCATGAGACCCGAAAAAACAGCAAAAAAGGCCCCAAAGACACCCCAAAGAAGCACCCCGAGAGTGGCCCAATAAGCAAACAGCGTCAATTTCCGATGGGTACCCTCCAGCAGATTGATCGTATGTGTAGCATGGTGAAGCAGGTGTGCAAGGCGAGTTCAATGTACATCGGAGTCGCCCCTCTGAGAGTTCTAACTGGTGCGTTCTGCACATCTTCTCGTTTTCATTCCACTCCCGCTGGATGTATATTCGGATGTACTGGGAAGGATAGGGATGAGGATCTTGACTCGCTCCGTCACTACGCCCACTGTCCGAAGTTGTGCTCGATTATGCATAAGTGGATTGGTGATCAACTCTGTGTCTCTGAAGGACCTGTGAGCCCCAACTGGTTCCACTCCTTTCTCCTCCTCCACTGTGATTATGTGCCTGCCTGCCTGAAACGCGCTGCGTGCCTCGATGCGTTCTTGGCCGCCCACAATGCCAGGAGAGCGCCTGGCCGCGGTGCCCCCCAGCAGGTTTTTGAGGCACGCTTGCGCGTCACTGCCCGCCGCCATAAGAAGATAACCGATGCATGGTCCGATGAAGGACAGCCGAGATCTCGCCTGCTCACTCGTGTTGCTGCCCCTCCTGTCAGTGTAAGTGTTGACGAAGCGCTGCCAAGGCGTGCTCCAGGTACGCCGCGTGGCAGGTGGGCGCTCCCAACATGATCCTGGCGTCTGGCGCGGGCCACGTTGGACTGCTGGGCCCCCCCCCCCAAAAAAAAAAGAAATGAAAAAAACACGTCAATTTCCGATTGGGGAACTGATATTGTAGCGGCCTTCGGCCAGTGCCGCCGATCCGGGGCGCTCCGACTGATGTGATCCTTCTTCGCCCTCGTCCCTCTTCTCTTTTTCCCTCCCCTCCTCTCACTCAGCATTTATCCAGTGGCCGTCGGCCTATCCCGCCACCGTGCGTGGGCGGTGGGTCAGAGGCCTCATGGATGCTGGTTGGGATCTCGTGGTTGGCTGGGACTTCTGGGGGCCTCTTGGGCGCCTCTTTGGGCTTCTTGGGGGCCTCTTGGGCCTCTTGGGGCCACTAGAGGGCCTCCTGGGGGTCTCTTGGGAGCCTCTTGGGGCTTCTTGGGGGCCTCTTCTGCGCCCCTTGGGGCCTCTTGGAGGCCTCCTCGGAGCCTCTTGGTGCGGGGGGGGGGTGGCGCTCGAGTTCGGAACCCCCTCGGAGGCCACGATCCTTGTGAGGGGTGTCAAAAAACGCATCTGCCGGAAACTCGCACCCCCCCCCCCCCCCGCTCCCCGCCCCCCCTTCCCCGGCAGAGCCACCCCGGCAACCCCCCCAGAGGCTGAGGCTCAGCCTCGAGGCTGTAGCTGAGACTCCTTGAAACTCACACGCCGGATCGCCGGATTTTTGGCGCGTTTGCCTTTTGGGCGCCCACTGCGTCCAAGACGGCCCAAGAGGCGCCCAAGGCGGTCGAGGATGCCCCCCAAGAGGGCCCCAAGACGGTCCACGAGGCCGCCAAGACGGCCTACGAGGCGCCCAAACAGCACAAGAACGTCCCAAGGCGGCGCCCAAGACGGGGACGAGGAACCGGAAATTCTGGCCTTTTGGCCCAAGAGACCCTAGGAGACCCCAAGGCGCTCCAAGAAGGGGCCCAGAAGCCCCAAGAGGCCCCCATGAGACCCGAAAAAACAGCAAAAAAGGCCCCAAAGACACCCCAAAGAAGCACCCCGAGAGTGGCCCAATAAGCAAACAGCGTCAATTTCCGATGGGTACCCTCCAGCAGATTGATCGTATGTGTAGCATGGTGAAGCAGGTGTGCAAGGCGAGTTCAATGTACATCGGAGTCGCCCCTCTGAGAGTTCTGACTGGTGCGTTCTGCACATCTTCTTGTTTTCATTCCACTCCCGCTGGATGTATATTCGGATGTACTGGGAAGGATAGGGATGAGGATCTTGACTCGCTCCGTCACTACGCCCACTGTCCGAAGTTGTGCTCGATTATGCATAAGTGGATTGGTGATCAACTCTGTGTCTCTGAAGGACCTGTGAGCCCCAACTGGTTCCACTCCTCTTTCCTCCTCCACTGTGATTATGCGCCTGCCTGCCTGAAACGTGCTGCGTGCCTCGATGCGTTCTTGGCCGCCCACAATGCCAGGAGAGTGTCTGGCCGTGGTGCCCCCCAGCAGGTTTTTGAGGCACGCTTGCGCGACACTGCCCGCCGCCATAAGAAGATAGCCGATGCATGGTCCGATGAAGGACAGCCGAGATCTCGCCTGCTCACTCGTGTTGCTGCCCCTCCTGTCAGTGTAAGTGTTGACGAAGCGCTGCCAAGGCGTGCTCCAGGTACGCCGCGTGGCAGGTGGGTGCTCCCAACATGATCCTGGCGTCCGGTGCGGGCCACGTTGGACTGCTGGGCGGCCTGCCCACCAAAACTCAGCGTGAACTGGGCGTGAATTAAAGAACTCAGCGTGAACTGGGCCCCCCCCCCCAAAAAATATATATTAAAAAACACGTCAATTTCCGATAGGAAAACTTATATTTTTGGCGTGTTTGCCTTTTGGGCGTCCACTGCATCCAAGACGGCCCAAGAGGCACCCAAGGCGGTCGAGGATGCCCCCAAGAGGGCCCCAAGACGGCCCACGAGGGGGCCAAGGCGGCCCACGAGACGCCTAACTCGCCGAAGAACGCCCCCCAGGAGCCCAAGAGGCCTTTCCGGGAAGCCTCCACAGCGCCCCAGGAGGGCCCAAGACGCCTCCCAGGAGCACCCAGAATGCAAAAAGATGGTCAAAGACGTTCCCAAGCAGCCCAAGTTAGCCTTCGGACGGCTCTCGAGCCTCCCAGGTGGCCTCCAAGAGACCTCAAGAGATGTCCTAGAGGCGTCCCGGGACGGCCCGAAGAGGCCCAAATCGTCGATTCCCATTTGTTTTGTTTGCAATGTTCTTGGCTTCTCGCGTTTTCGAGCTTCCAATGGTCCCCGAAGAGGCTCCCAAAACCGCCCCAAGACCACCCATGAGACCCTCAGGACGGCCCCAAGACGAGCCAAGAAGGCTCCAAGACTGCCGAAGAGGCGCCCAGGACAGCCCCAGACTACCCCAGAACAGGCCCACAATGGGCCCAAGAGCGCGAGCAGGAGGCTTCCAGCGACCTCCGAAAGGCTTTTGGGACCCCCCAGAGGCCCCCAACACACACCCGATCCCTGAGAGTCCCCAAAAAGACCCCGACGAGGCCCCAAACAGCCCAAGAGAGCTGCGAGAGCCGTCCCGAGAGAGCCAAAAGAGGGTAACATCGTTGATTACCTAACAGCGTTTGCTGATAGGTTTCTAGTAGGCTCAAAAGAGAGCATCATGACTCCTCAGGGGGGTCTGGGCGGGTGCCGGGGAGGAGAACCGGGAACAGAACCGGGCTCGTTTTAAGCCAACAGTCACACACTTCGTGCTCTTCGACCTCCCAGAACTCCATTCCCGGGCAACATTTTGAATAACCGGAGCCAACAGTCACACACTTCGTGCTTTTCGACCTCCCAGAACTTTATTCCCGGGCCACATTTTGGATGCCCGGAGCCAACTGTAGGCCACTTCGTGCACTTCGATTTCCCAGAACTCCATTCCCGGGCCACATTTTGGATGCCCGGAGCCAACTGTAGGCCACTTCGTGGTCTTCGAGTTCCCAGAACTCCATTCCTGGGCATGATTTTGAATGCCCGGAGCCAACTGTAGGCCACTTCGTGTTCTTCGAGTGCCCAGAACTCCATTCCCGGGCCACATTTTGAATGCTGAGGCAGGCTGAGGCTGAGGCTGAGGCAAGCTGAGGATGAGGCAGGCTGAGGCTGAGGCCGAGGCTGATGCAGGCTGAGGCTGAGGCAGCCTGAGGCTGACGCCGAGGCTGAAGGCAGACTGAGGCTGAGGCTGAAGCAGGCTGAGGCTGAGGCTGAGGCAGGCTGAGGCTGAGGCTGAGGCAGGCTGATGCTGAGGCAGGCTGAGGCTGAGGCTGAGGCTGATGCAGGCTGAGGCTGAGGCTGAGCAGGCTTGAGTCTGGGCTGAGGTCAGGCTGAGGCTTGAGGCAGGCTGAGGCTGAGGCTGAAAGGCAGACTGAGGCTGAGGCTGTGACTGCGACTGCCGTTGCCACTGCGACGGTCATCGCGAATGCGACTACGACTGCGAGAACAGCAGAATTCTACAACTGGATTCTCATCTGAATCTTAAGGGGAATGCTTCCAGATATGCTCCTACACATCGCTGTTAGGTTGCTTTGCCGGGGTAATTTCCCATGCCTTTTTTTTCGCCTTCTGACGTTTGCCCGCTTCCAACCCTCGAAGATTGATGATTTCTGGGGGAAATTACCTTGGCGACGTACCCAACCCTTGCGCAATGCGGACAGCAATCGGAAGGCTCGCAGGCCCCCGATCAAGATACAAGGGCGTCGTAGTGGTTACTAACGCAGCCCCCACCCCCAGGGACGGCGAGGTCTCGCTCAGGTCCCCGCGGCGCCTCAGCCCGCAGGACCCACCACCAGCCTTCGAAAGTGGCGACAGTGTCGCAGATCGCAGTCCCCCAGAAACGGCGAGGTTTCGCTCAGGTCCCCGCGGGGCATCAGTCCGCAGGACCCGCCAGCAGCCCTCGAAAGTGGCGACAGTGTCGCAGATCGCAGCCCCCAGGCACGGCGAGGTTTCGCTCAGGTCCCCGCGGTGCTTCAGTCCGCAGGATCCCCCAGCAGCCCTCGAAAGTGGCGACAGTGTCGCAGATCGTAGCCCCCCAGGGACGGCGAGGTCTCGCTCAGGTCCCCGCGGTGCCTCAGTCCGCAGGACCCACCAGCAGCCCTCGAAAGTGGCAACAGGGGCACATATCGCAGCCCCCCCAGGGACGGCGAGGTCTCGCTCAGGTCGCCGCGGTGCCTCAGTCCGCAGAACCCACCAGCAGCCTTCGAAAGTGGCGACGGTTTCGCAGATCGCAGCCCCCTAGAGACGGCGAGGCCCCGCTCAAATCTGCGCGGTGTCCACCCCTCTTCTTGCACATCACCTCATTCCCGCAGGACCCACATCCCACCAGCAGCCTTCGAAAGTGGCGACAGTGTCGCAGATCGCAGCCCCACAGGGACGGCGAGGTCTCGCTCAGGTCCCCGCGGTGCTTCAGTCCGCAGGACCCACCAGCAGCCCTCGAAAGTGGCGACAGCGTCGCAGATCGCAACCCCCCAGGGACGGCGAGGTCTCGCTCAGATCTGCGCGGTGCCTCACTCCGCAGGACCCACCAGCAGCCTTCGAAAGTGGCGACAGTGTCGCAGATCGCAGCCCCCCAGAGACGGCGAGGTCTCGCTCAGGTCCCCGCGGTGCTTCAGTCCGCAGGACCCACCAGCAGCCCTCGAAAGTGGCGACAGTGTCGCAGATTGCAGCCCCCCAGGGACGGCGAGGTCTCGCTCAGGTCGCCGCGGTGCCTCATTCCGCAGGACCCACCAGCAGCCCTCGAAAGTGGCGACAGTGTCGCAGATCGCAGCCCCACAGAGACGGCGAGGTCTCGCTCAGGTCCGCGCGGTGCTTCAGTCCGCAGGACCCACCAGCAGCCCTCGAAAGTGGCGACGGTTTCGCAGATCGCAGCACCCCATGCAAGATGCACATAAGAGGTACCACATGCAAGATGCACACGCGCACACACGCGGCACCCACAAGGCGAGAGGAGACAAGAGGGAGGCGGGAGGCGGGAGGCGGGAGAAGGAGGAGGAGGAGGAGGAGGAGGAGGAGGAGGAGGAGGAGGAGGAGGGACGCGACCACAGAGCTCTATTCAAGACGAAAACCCAACCAAGGAGGGTTGGGAAATTACCCTGATGACGTACCCAACCCCTGCGCAATGCGGGGCATGAGTAGCTTGGGAGAAGTTATACGGAGGTGATGACCTGACGTGGGCGCATATACTTCTGCGAGCGGCATGGCTCGCAACCCCCAGTATTGCGATGTCTCGCTCCGCTGAACCCGCCACCAGCATTCGAGAGTTGCGACGGTTTCGCAGATCGCAGGGCGGCGAGGCCCCGCTCAAATCTGCGCGGTGCCTCACCCCGCAGGACCCACCAGCAGCCTTCGAAAGTGGCGACAGTGTCGCAGATCGCAGCCCCCCAGGGACGGCGAGGTCTCGCTCAGATCTGTCGCGGTTGGCCTCAGTCCGCAGACCCGCTCACAGCCTCCCCCTACGTGGGCGACAGTTTCGCAGCTCGCAGCCCCTTAGTGGGATGCGAGTCTCGCTCAGATCTCATCTCTGCGGTCCTCATTCCACGCCGGACCCACCAGCACCCTCTGAAAGTGACGACAGTTTTTGCCAGCATCGCAGCCCCACGCCGATTCCTCGCTCATATTTGCGCAGTGCCTCACTCCCTGGACCCGCCAGCAGTCCCTTCGAAAGTGGCGACAGCGATCGCAATCGACAAGCCCCCAGGAACGCGAGGTCTTCGCTCAGGTCCCCGCGGTGCTCAGTCGCAGGAACCCACCAGCAGCCTTCGAAAGCGCACCGTTTCGCAGATCCACAGCCCCCCAGGCACGGCGAGGTCTCGCTCAGATCTGCGCGGTGCCTCACTCCGCAGGACCCACCAGCAGCCCTCGAACGTGGCGACCGTTTCGCAGATCGCAGCACCCCAGGGACGGCGAGGTCCCGCTCAGATCTGCGCGGTGCTTCACTCCGCAGGACCTACCAACAGCCTTCGAACGTGGCGACCGTTTCGCAGATCGCAGCCCCCCAAGCACGGCGAGGTCTCGCTCAGATCTGCGCGGTGCCTCAGCCCGCAGGACCCACCACCAGCCTTCGAAAGTGGCGACAGTGTCGCAGATCGCAGTCCCCCAGAGACGGCGAGGTTTCGCTCAGGCCCCCGCGGTGCATCAGTCCGCAGGACCTGCCAGCAGCCCTCGAAAGTGGCGACAGTGTCGCAGATCGCAGCCCCCCACCCAGGGACCACCAGCAGCCCTCGAAAGTGGCGACAGCGCCGCAGATCGCAGCCCCCCAGGGACGGCGAGTTCTCGCTCAGATCTTTGCTGTGCTTCACTCCGCAGGACCCACCAGCAGCCCTCGAAAGTGGCGACAGTGTCGCAGATCGCAGCCCCCCAGGGACGGCGAGGTCTCGCTCAGATCTGCGCGGTGCTTCACTCCGCAGGACCCACCAACAGCCCTCGAACTTGGCGACAGTTGCGCAGATCGCAGCCCCCCCAGGGACGGCGAGGTCTCGCTCAGATCTTTGCGGTGCCTCACTCCGCAGGACCCACCAGCAGCCCTCGAAAGTGGGGACAGTTTCGCAGATCGCAGCCCCCCAGGGACAGCGAGGTCTCGCTCAGATCTGCGCGGTGCCTCACCCCGCAGGACCCACCAGCAGCCCTCGAAAGCGGCGACAGTTTTCGCAGATCGCAGCCGCCCCCCTCAGGGACGGCGAGGTCTCGCTCAGGTCCCCGCGGTGCCTTACACTCCCGCAGGACCCACCAGCAGCCTTCTAAAGTGGCGACAGCGCCGTCAGATCGCAGGGCCCCAGGTGACGGCGAGGTCTCCGCTCAGATCTGCGCGGGTGCCCTCATCCCGCAGGAGGCCCACCAATCAGCCCTCGAAAGTGGCGACAGTTTCGCAGATCGCAGCACCCCCGGGACAGCGAGGTCAGCGAGTCCCGGCCCCCCCCCCCCCCCCCCGCGATCTGCGCGGTGCTTCACCCCGCAGGACCCACCAGCAGCCCTCGAAAGTGGCGACAGTGTCGCAGATCGCAGCCCCCCAGGGACCACCAGCAGCCCTCGAAAGTGGCGACAGCGCCGCAGATCGCAGCCCCCCAGGGACGGCGAGTTCTCGCTCAGATCTTTGCGGTGCTTCACTCCGCAGGACCCACCAGCAGCCCTCGAAAGAGGCGACAGTGTCGCAGATCGCAGCCCCCCAGGGACGGCGAGGTCTCGCTCAGATCTGCGCGGTGCGGCACTCCGCAGGACCCACCAGCAGCCCTCGAAAGTGGCGACAGTTTCGCAGATCGCAGCCCCCGAGGGATGGCGAGGTCTCGCTCAGATCTGCGCGGTGCCTCACTCCGCAGGACCCACCAGCAGCCCTCGAAAGAGGCGACAGTTGCGCAAATTGCAGCCCCCCAGGGACGGCGAGGTCTCGCTCAGATCTGCGCAGTGCCTCACTCCGCAGGACCTACCAGCAGCCCTCGAAAGTGGCGACAGTGTCGCAGATCGCAGCCCCCATCGTCGGCGAAGAGAGGGCAGGAGGAGGCGGGAGGAGGAGGAGGAGGAGGAGGAGGAGGAGGAGGAGGAGGAGGAGGAGGAGGAGGAGGAGGAGGAGCGCGCGACCACAGTGCTCTATTCAAAACGAATACCCAACCAAGGAGGGTTGGGAAGAAGGAATTCCCAGAATTCCCGTTTTTTTTCAAAGTGGGACTCCGACTCGGAGATCCCCCTTGTTGAAGGTGATGGTTATAGTATGGACTTATACTCACAACCTGATGTATTTTCCTCCACTCCACCTGCCGGACCCGTGTCTTGCAATGTTTAAGCGTCCGCTGCTAAGATCTTTACACGGCCAGCTATCGCTGGGCAGGCATCTGGATAGAACATGAAACGTGAAACCTGCATCTGAGCCATAACGTTTACGGAAAAACACTTCGGAGATCCCCCACATCCCCTGACATCTGGCCGGTACCGCGTCTCCCGGCTTCCGGGGGGGCCCCCAAGACGCCCAAGGACAGCCCAAGACGACCCCAAGGAGCCCCCAGAACGCAAAGAACGGCCCAACACGCTCCCGCGCAGCCTGAGACACCCTTCCGACGGCTCTCCAGGCCTCCAGGAGGCCTCCAGAACCCCCAGAGGGTCCAGAACCCACACCCCTGAGGGACCCGGCTAACAAAACCCGCGAGGCACAAACAAAAAACAGCGCCAAACAGCGCCGAGGAACTGGAAAAAATGGATATCCCACAATTCCGTTGTTTTTCAAGTTTGGCCCCGGGTCTACTCTTGCACAACAGATCGCAATTCAGACCCCCTCACTTCCCCCAAAAAACCCAGGAAGCCTTTGAGGGCCTCAAATCGTTGAATACTTAAAGGAAATTAATTAATGACATTTGCGTTTCCGTACTTCCCCTTCTACACGATTCCGAGGCTTGCGCAGGCCTCCAAGGGAGCCCTGGAATAAGGAAGCTAACTCAAATGACATACATGAGTTGGCAGACCAAGCCTGCTATGACTGGGGACCGCTCGGGACCTGCGACCTCGACGCGTCTGGGGCGCTCCTGGGGAACGGCTCCCGCGGGCGCTCGGAAGGCCGCCAAACGATCAAGAGGGCCTCAGGTCCCCGCGGTGCTTCAGTTCCGCAGGACCACCAGCAGCCCTCGAAAGGTGGCGACGTTTCCGATTTTCGCAGGCCCCCTCCACAAAAACGTGGCGAGGCCCCGCGCAAATCTGCGCGGTGGCCTCCACTCCGCAGGAACCCACCAGCAGCCTTCGAAAGTGGCGACAGCGCGCAGATGCGCCCTCACAGGGACGCGAGGTCTCGCTCAGGTCCCCGCGGTGCTTCAGTCCGCAGGACCCACCAGCAGCCCTCGAAAGTGGCGACAGCGTCGCAGATCGCACCCCCCCAGGGACGGCGAGGTCTCGCTCAGATCTGCGCGGTGCCTCACTCCGCAGGACCCACCAGCAGCCTTCGAAAGTGGCGACAGTGTCGCAGATCGCAGCCCCCCAGAGACGGCGAGGTCTCGCTCAGGTCCCCGCGGTGCTTCAGTCCGCAGGACCCACCAGCAGCCCTCGAAAGTGGCGACAGTGTCGCAGATCGCAGCCCCCCAGGGACGGCGAAGTCTCGCTCAGGTCGCCGCGGTGCCTCATTCCGCAGGACCCACCAGCAGCCCTCGAAAGTGGCGACAGTGTCGCAGATCGCAGCCCCTCAGAGACGGCGAGGTCTCGCTCAGGTCCGCGCGGTGCTTCAGTCCGCAGGACCCACCAGCAGCCCTCGAAAGTGGCGACGGTTTCGCAGATCGCAGCACCCCATGCAAGATGCACATAAGAGGTACCACATGCAAGATGCACACGCGCACACACGCGGCACCCACAAGGCGAGAGGAGACAAGAGGGAGGCGGGAGGCGGGAGGCGGGAGAAGGAGGAGGAGGAGGAGGAGGAGGAGGAGGAGGAGGAGGAGGAGGAGGGACGCGACCACAGAGCTCTATTCAAGACGAAAGCCCAACCAAGGAGGGTTGGGAAATTACCCTGATGACGTACCCAACCCCTGCGCAATGCGGGGCATGAGTAGCTTGGGAGAAGTTATACGGAGGTGATGACCTGACGTGGGCGCATATACTTCTGCGAGCGGCATGGCTCGCAAACCCCCAAGGATTGCGATGTCTCGCTCCGCTGAACCCGCCACCAGCATTCGAGAGTTGCGACGGTTTCGCAGATCGCAGGGCGGCGAGGCCCCGCTCAAATCTGCGCGGTGCCTCACCCCGCAGGACCCACCAGCAGCCGTCGAAAGTGGCGACAGTGTCGCAGATCGCAGCCCCCCAGGGACGGCGAGGTCTCGCTCAGATCTGCGCGGTGCCTCAGTCCGCAGGACCCGCCAGCAGCCCTCGAACGTGGCGACAGTTTCGCAGATCGCAGCCCCTTAGTGATTGCGAGGTCTCGCTCAGATCTCTGCGGTACCTCATTCCGCAGGACCCACCAGCAGCCCTCGAAAGTGACGACAGTTTTGCCAGATCGCAGCCCCACGGCGAGGTCTCGCTCAGATTTGCGCAGTGCCTCACTCCGCTGGACCCGCCAGCAGTCTTCGAAAGTGGCGACAGCGTCGCAGATCGCAGCCCCCCAGGGACGGCGAGGTCTCGCTCAGGTCCCCGCGGTGCGTCAGTCCGCAGGACCCACCAGCAGCCTTCGAAAGCGGCGACCGTTTCGCAGATCACAGCCCCCCAGGCACGGCGAGGTCTCGCTCAGATCTGCGCGGTGCCTCACTCCGCAGGACCCACCAGCAGCCTTCGAACGTGGCGACCGTTTCGCAGGTCGCAGCACCCCAGGGACGGCGAGGTCCCGCTCAGATCTGCGCGGTGCTTCACTCCGCAGGACCCACCAACAGCCTTCGAACGTGGCGACCGTTTCGCAGATCGCAGCCCCCCACGCACGGCGAGGTCTCGCTCAGATCTGCGCGGTGCTTCACTCCGCAGGACCCACCAGCAGCCTTCGAAAGTGGCGACCGTTTCGCAGATCGCAGCCCCCCAAGGACAGCGAGGTCCCGCTCAGATCTGCGCGGCGCCTCACCCCGCAGGACCCACCAGCAGCCCTCGAAAGTGGCGACAGTGTCCCAGATCGCAGCCCCCCAGGGACCACCAGCAGCCCTCGAAAGTGGCGACAGCGCCGCAGATCGCAGCCCCCCAGGGACGGCGAGTTCTCGCTCAGATCTTTGCTGTGCTTCACTCCGCAGGACCCACCAGCAGCCCTCGAAAGAGGCGACAGTGTCGCAGATCGCAGCCCCCCAGGGACGGCGAGGTCTCGCCATATTCTGCGCGGTGCTTCACGTTCCGCAAGGACCCACCAACAGCCCCTTCGAACTTGGCGACAGTTTGCGCAGATCGCAGCCCCCAGTGACGGCGAGGTCTCTCGCTCCAGATCTTTGGCGTGCCTCACTCCGCAGGACCCACCAGCAGGCCGAAAGTGGCGACAGTTTCGCAGATCGCAGCCCCCCAGGGACGGCGAGGCCCCACTCACATCCGCGCGGTGCCTCACTCCGCAGGACCCACCAGCAGCCCTCGAAAGTGGCGACAGCTTCGCAGATCGCAGCCCCTCAGGGACGGCGAGGTCCCGCTCAGATCCGCGCGGTGCCTCACTCCGCAGGACCCACCAACAGCCTTCGAAAGTGGCGACAGCGCCGACAGTCGCAGCCCCCGGACGGGAGTCTCGCTCAGATCTGCGGCCGGTGCCATCACTCCGCAGGACCCACCAGCAGCCCTCGAAAGTGGCGACGAGTTTCCGCAGATCGCAGCCCCCAAGGACAGCGAGGTCCCGACTCCATATCCTGCGCGGTGCCGTCACCCCCGCAGGACCCACCAGCCTCGCCCTCGAAAGTGGCGACAGTGTCCCAGATCGCAGCCCCCCAGTGACCACCAGCAGCCCTCGAAAGTGGCGACGGTGTCGCAGATCGCATCCCCCCCAGGGACGGCGAGGTCCCGCTCAGATCTGCGCGGTGCCTCACTCCGCTGGACCCACCAGCAGCCCTCGAACGTGGCGACAGTGTCGCAGATCGCAGCCCCCCCAGGGACGGCGAAGTCACGCTGAAATCTGCGCGGTGCCTCACTCCGCTGGACCCACCAGCAGCCCTCGAAAGTGGCGACGGTGTCGCAGAGACATCGGGGCAGCCCCCGTAGGGATTGGCGAAGGTCTCGCTCAGATCTGCGCGTGCCTCACTCCGCAGGAACCCACCGAGCCCTCGAAAGAGCGACATTTGCGGCAAATCGCAGCCCCAGGGACGCGAGTTCCTTCGCTCAGATCTGCGCATTGGGGCCTCCACTCCGCAGGACCTACCAGTCACTCCCTCGAAAGTGGCGACAGTGTCGCAGATCGCAGCCGCCCCCATCGGTCGGCGAAGAAGAGGCAGGAGGAGGCGGGAGGAGGGGAGGGAGGAGGAGGAGGAGGAGGAGTAGGAGGAGAGGAGGAGGAGGAGGAGGAGGAGGAGCGCGCGACCACAGTGCTCTATTCAAAACGAATACCCAACCAAGGAGGGTTGGGAAGAAGGAATTCCCAGAATTCAAGTTTTTTTTCAAAGTGGGACTCCGACTCGGAGATCCCCCTTGTTGAAGGTGATGGTTATAGTATGGACTTATACTCACAACCTGATGTATTTTCCTCCACTCCACCTGCCGGACCCGTGTCTTGCAATGTTTAAGCGTCCGCTGCTAAGATCTTTACACGGCCAGCTATCGCTGGGCAGGCATCTGGATAGAACATGAAACGTGAAACCTGCATCTGAGCCATAACGTTTACGGAAAAACACTTCGGAGATCCCCCACATCCCCTGACATCTGGCCGGTACCGCGTCTCCCGGCTTCCGGGGGGGCCCCCAAGACGCCCAAGGACAGCCCAAGACGACCCCAAGGAGCCCCCAGAACGCAAAGAACGGCCCAACACGCTCCCGCGCAGCCTGAGACACCCTTCCGACGGCTCTCCAGGCCTCCAGGAGGCCTCCAGAACCCCCAGAGGGTCCAGAAGCCACACCCCTGAGGGACCCGGCTAACAAAACCCGCGAGGCACAAACAAAAAACAGCGCCAAACAGCGCCGAGGAATTGGAAAAAATGGATATCCCACAATTCCGTTTTTTTTCAAGTTTGGCCCCGGGTCTACTCTTGCACAACAGATCGCAATTCAGACCCCCTCACTTCCCCCAAAAAACCCAGGAAGCCTTTGAGGGCCTCAAATCGTTGAATACTTAAAAGGAAATTAATTAATGACATTTGCGTTTCCGTACTTCCCCTTCTACACGATTCCGAGGCTTGCGCAGGGCCTCCAAGGGAGTCCCTGGACGTAGGAAGCTACCAAAATGACATTACATGAGTTGGCCGATCAAGCCTAGCTATGACTGGGGGCTCGGGACCGCGGCCTCGAGCGCGTCTGGGGCGCTCCTGGGACGGCTCCCGAGGGCGCCGGAGGCCGCCAAACAGATCAAGAGGGCGCACGAGCCTCGAAATGTATCTTGAAGATGCCGACGATTGCTCCAAGAGGGCTCCTGGGATCCTGGGAGCCCCCGTGACAGCCCAAGAGGGCCCCAAGAGCCCTCCCAAGAGGGCCCCAAGATGCAAAAATGGCCCCGTCCCCGTCGGAAAACGTACATTTTTCAGGGATTCGCCTCTTCCCCTTCCAGGGGAACGAAGACGGCCCGAGAGGCCGCCAGGATCGCCCCAAGACAGCCCAAGAGGGTTCCAAGACAGCCCAGAAGGGCCCCTGGCTAGCCCAAGAGGTCCCCAAGACGGCCCAAAAGGGACCCAGGACGGCCCCAAGCAGGGGCCCAGAGAGGATGCCCTACGAACATTTCAAGCCCTCCGCCCCCAGAGGTCCCAAGGAGGCCCCAAAAGGCCCCTAAAACGCCCCAGACGAACCTGGCCCCCCAGAGTTTCCGGAGGCTTCTCCAGCGGAGGTCCACGCGGGGGGAGGGAGAAGGAAGAGGAGGAAGGGAGGAGGAGCAGGGGGAAGGAGGGAAGATGCAGAAAAGATCAGGACGAGGAGGAAGAAGAGGGAAGGCTGAGCAGGAAAAATCCGCAGAAGGACGAGGGGAGGAAGGGCGAGGAAACGAGCATAGGCGAAGAGAAATGAACACTGAATAACGAGGATGTGACAAGAAGCAGTGGGATCCCCAATTCGGCCAAGAGGCCCCCAAGAGGGGCCCAAGAGAGCTCCAAGACGGCCCAAGAGGGCCCCAAGACATCTCATCAGAGCCCCAAGACGGCCCAAGAGGGCTCCAAGAGAGCACCAAAAGGCTCCCAAGACAGCGCCAAGGGGCCCAGAAGATGCCCCCAGGAGAGCCCTGGAGGGGTCGTGGTGGTGATGGCTGCAGTTGGCTTCAGTTCGTGGGCTGATTGTGGTCCTACCGACGATTAGGATGGTCGTGGCGGTGGCACTTGCCGTGGTGGTAGTGATAGTGGTCGTGGATTCGCGGCAGTGGCAGTGGCAATGGTAGTGGTATTGGTGGCGGTACAGGCAGAGGTTCAACCAATGGCCGTTATAGTGGTCGTGGACAGTGCAATCGCTGTGGATGGGTGGTCATGCCCAGAATGGACATGTAATCTGAAATGGTCGTGACCGCGGTGATGGCGGAAAGGGCGGTGGTAGCCGTGGCGGCACTGGCGGTGTTGAGCGTGGTCGCGGGAGTGACTAGAACCTAAGCGCGCGCGAAGCGCGCGCGTGGTTCTAGTATATATATATATATGTATGTATATGTGGATTTATATGTTTGTGTGTGTGCGCACGTATGCTCCATGCATGCTGTCCGTTTTTGAGCCATCTTGAGCCCTTAGTGGGGCAGCTTGAGCCTTTAGGATTCACGAAGGTTGCGCACAAAGCACCTGCCGGGAGACATGAGACCCGACTTATCGTATTTCGCACACCCTGTGAGCGAATGCAAAAACACGCGTGTGTGTCTGTCAGGCAAGGCAACAGCAAAACCAAGCAACATCAAAAACAAAAGCAAAACAACAGCAACAGCAAAAACAAAAGCAAAAACAAAGACAAAGGCAAAAGCAAAGGTAAGAGC
The DNA here is from genome assembly GCA_963575745.1 of Prorocentrum cordatum. Lineage (NCBI taxonomy): Eukaryota > Dinophyceae > Prorocentrales > Prorocentraceae > Prorocentrum > Prorocentrum cordatum. Next base: position 29,617 of record CAUYUJ010002475.1, read on the forward strand.
AACAACAAAGGCAATGCAAAGCAAAAGCAATACCAATGCGAAAGTGTAGATGTATATGTAAATGTAGGTGTAGGTGTAGATGTGGATGTAGGTGTAGATGTAGATGTAGATGTAGGTGTAGATGTAGGTGTATATGTAGATGTAGATGTGAGTCTCTGCAGGAATCCAGAGACCCCCAGCAGGTTTACTGACAGAGATCATGCCATTGCTGGTATGGCTCAAGGCAAGCATCCGAAGAAAAGATCTCGCCATGGTAGCGGAGCCGTGGTCCCGACCCTCCCAGTCCACAGGGTCGGGCTCCGCGGCTCCCTCTCCCGCCAGCGGCGCGGGGAGCCCCAGCAGCCTGGGGCCGGCCGCCGGTGCGGGAGCCGCAGCAGGGCCTGCCGGGCCCAGCTCCAGCGAGGGCGACGTTTGGGAGCTCGTCGAGGTCCATCGAGGCTGGAGGAGAGTGGCGAGGCAGCTACGCAAGCTGTTCAGGCTGAGGAGGACCTGGGCAGCGCTGGGCCAGCACCTGAAGGATTTCACGAAGCTGCGCGCGAACCGCCGCTGAGATGGCGGAGGAGCGCGTGCAGGCTCTAGAGCAGCATATGATAGCGCTGGCCCAGGAGCTGCAGAACCGCCAGCAGAGGGATAACGATCTCACGGCCGAGGTGCAGCGGCTCGGCCGTGTGGCCGAGGCTAGACCACGGGTGGACGGGCCTGTGCCACAGCCTCGAGCCGAGTCGCTCGTGGACACCCGCACGCTGGGCAAGCCAGACGTGTTCACGGGCGAAGAGCACAAGTGGAACGATTGGAAGGTGATCTTCAAGGCGTACTGTGGCGTCGTGAACGCCGACTTGCTGGCAGGGATGCGACTGGCAGAGAGCGCTGACGAGGCCTCAGTTCAGAACGATGACTTCCTCGAGGAGAACATGAGGCAGGCCTCGCAGCAGCTGTATTACATCTTGCTCCTCCTCTGCCGGCAGCATCCCCTGACGACGATCGTGAATGCTGGCGAGAATGAGGGCTTCCAGGCTTGGCGCAAGCTGGTTGAATACTACGAACCGAATGCGAGGTCCCGCATCGCGGGGCAGCTGCTGAATCTCCTGAACTTCTCGTTCGCTGGCGATGTCGAGGACCGGCTGGCGCTGTTCGAGCGAGAGCTCCTCAGGTACGAGCAGAGGAGCGGCGAGGCCATCACAGCCTCCATGAGGATCGGCATCGTCCTTCGGCAGCTCGAGGAAGGCCCTCTACGCCAGCACCTCTTGCTCAATGCGACCAGGCTGGTGGAGTGGTAGGACTTCCGGCGTGAGGTCACCGACATCCGCCGTGCCCAGAGCGCCATCGCCCCGGTGCCCGCGCCCATGGACCTGAGCGCGTTCACCAAGGGTGACGGCAAGGGCAGGTTCAAGGGCGACGGCAAGGGCAAGAGCAAGTCCAGTGGCAAGGGCAAGAGCAAGGGCGACAGCAAGGGCAAGTCCAAGTCCGACGGCAAGAGCAAGACCAGCAGCAAGTCACATGGTCAGCAGCTCGGGCCACTTTGCTGGGGCTGCGGCGGTCGCGGCCACACTCAGCGTGAATGCCCGAGCAAGCACAGGGGGGCGTTGGCGAGCATGGAGCAGACGCTGGCTCGCATCAACGCCTCCCAGTCGACGAGTACGACCGTGCCATCGGCGGCCTATCTCGACGGCTGCGACTACGAGGCTGAGTCCGGCGACGGCGATGTCCGGCACGAGCTCTCGACAGGTCGCAGCACTCTACCTGAACGACGTGGACGAGCAGGTCAGCTACCCGTTCGCGAACCTCCACTCCCTCAGCATCTACGACCCGGGGCCGGACAAGGCGGACGTGGTCGACTCTGCGACCGGCGCGGCCCTGGACCTGAACATGATCCACGGCAACTCGGATGCGGAGGAGGTCGAGCTCAACGGCATCTTGCGTGTGGGCATCGACTCGTGTGCGGCGGCATCGGTGCTGCCGCGTGGCTCGTGTACGGACTACCCGGTGCACGAGGGCGGCCGGGCGATCTCGTACAAGACCGCCTCTGGCCACTACGTGAACGACGAGGGCGAGAAGATCCTCGTGGGGACGATGCCTGGGGCTTCTCAGGCACGCGCTGCCAAGTTCAGGGTGGCGGACATCAGCAAGCCGTTGCTGAGCGTCGCGGAGATGGTCGACTCTGGCCATCGGCTCGTCTTCGACTCGGAGGGCGGGCAGGACATTAGCTACGCGTACCACAAGACCAGCGGAGACGTTGTCAGGTTCTGCCGCAGGAATAAGGTCTACGAGATGGATATGCACGTCGACCCGTACGTGCCGGAGGTCTGCCCGGTCGAGGTGGCAGGCCACGAGCCTCCCGAGGGTGAAGCCGGCCAGCCAGGCGCGGCTCACGAGGAGGTCGCCGAGGGCCCGCCGGCACGGCCGGCGAGGGAGCCCGCAGCGCCGACGGCGGCCGAGCGAGCCGCGCACGAGGTGCTGCACGAGCCCTACAGGGCATGGTGCCGGGAGTGCGTCTCCGGCAGAGGCCTGTCAGCAGGCCATCAGACGAAGGACCGCCAGGAGTCAGCGCTCGCGGTGGTTGGCATCGACTACGGCTACCTCGGTGAACGAGAGGACGCTACGCCGCTGCTGATCGGGAAAGATTCGAAGCAGCGTTGGTTCCACGCGTCGGTGGTGCCAGCTAAGGGGGCGCAGCATCCCTGGCCGGCAAAGTCGTGGTCCAGGAGGCTGGCTTCGGCTGGCCACAAGCGCTTCGTCTTCCGCTCAGACGGCGAGGCGCCGCTCGTCGCCCTGAAGACCCGCATCGGGGCCAAGCTCAAGGAGGAGTGCGGCATCGAGGCGGTGCCCGAGGAGAGCGCGGTCGGCGACTCTCAGGGCAACGGCCTGGCCGAGCACGCGGTGCGCGAGGTCAAGGCCAAGGTGAGGGCGGCGCGGGCGCAGGTGGACGACCTCCACGGCGTGAGCATTGGCGTCGAGCACCCAGTGACCGCGTGGATGGTCGAGTTCGCAGCCATGTCCATCAATCTGGGCAGGCGGGGCGCTGACGGCCGCGCGGCTTGGGAACTTCGGCGCGGCCGCCCCTTCAACAAGGACCTGGCTTGCTTCTCGGAGAAGGTCCTGTATCTCCCAGGGGGCAAGCGCAAGGCTGGGACCGAGGACAAGTTCCTCGCTGGGCTCTACCTTGGGCTCACGCTTCGGACGGGCGAGGTCTACATTGGCACGGAGTTGGGCGCACTACGGGCCAGGACCTTCAAGTGGTTGACGGTCGAGCAGCGGGCCGACAAGGACCTGCTGAACAGCCTCGTGGGGAAGCCGTGGGCGCCGGTGCCGACGGACGTGGAGGTGGACGAGGTGCCGGTGGCCATCGAGATCCGAGCGCCGGTGCCAGCGCCGGTCGCGCCTTTGGGCGGACCTCTGGCGCCCATCCCCGAGGCTGGGGACCTCCCGCCCCGGGCTCTCCGAGTCGGGCGACCACCAGCAGGACCGCGGGCCGTCTACATCAGGAAGGACGTCGAGATCGCGAAGTACGGGCTCTCCCCGGGCTGCTACGGCTGCGCCGCGATCCTCAACGGCGCCCGGGCGCAGGCTCACTCAGCCGAGTGCCGCGCTCGGATCGAGCAGGCGATGCAGGACGACGAGGAGGCAAAGCAGAGGCTCGAGGATGCCCGTGAGCGGAAGCGGCATCGCACTGACGTCGCCGGGCCTGTCTATCAAGAGGGCGGCTCGTCAGGCAGCGGCGGTCCAGCCCCAGCTCAGCGGGTGCCGCCAGCACCCGAGGCCGCGGCGGCGGCTGACGTGGCGATGGCTCCGGCACCACACGACCCCGGCGACGACAACATGCAGGAGGAGATCGGTGCCCTCCTGCTCTCTCTCGGCTACAGCGGGCGCAAGGCCGACGTGATGGAGGTCTTCTGCCCGAATAGGCTTGTGGGCTTTGCCCCCCTCTTCGGTCTGGTTCACGGCGGCTCGTTCGACCTGAGGGTTGGCTGGGACCTGACCGACCGCCAGCAGCAGCGACAGTGCCGGGAGCTGATCGAGCACTTCGAGGTGTACTTCCTCTTGGGCAGTCCTCGCTGCGCGCCGTTCTCCATGCTGAAGTACCTGAATGAGGACACGGAGAAGCAGCGTGAGGCCTACGCCATCGGGTACGAGCACTTGAGGTTCGTGATGGAGCTCTACACGCTGCAGGTGAAGCACGACCGCACGTTCTTGCACGAGCACCCCTGGAGCGCGGACAGCTGGGACCTGGACATCGTGAAGGATGTGATGGCTCTCCCGGGTGTCGAGGTCGGGCGAGGCGACCAGTGCGTGTTCGGCCTGGTGGTTGCGGACGCGCACGGCGACAGGCTCGCCAAGAAGCCGACAGGGTGGATGAGTAATAACAAGGAGGTGTTGGATGAGGTCTGCAAGCGCTGCCCCAATGATACTGGCATTGGCAGCCGCCACGAGCATTCCACCTTCGTCGGCCGCAACATGCGTGTGGCGGAGAGGTACCCGGTCAAGCTCCTCCGCGCCATCCTCCGTGGCCTCCGCCGTCACCTTAGCAACAAGAAGGTGCTCACGCTTTCGGCCCTGGATGCTGGGCCGAACGTGGACGATGAGGAGATCAGCCTGAAGGACTTCGTCGGGAAGTGGCGCGACACGCTGAGGACCGAGTTCTACGACGACCTCACCGGCCTCCCGCTGGACCCCACGCGGGTGAAGGCCGCGAGGCGCCTGGAGATGGATTTCATGGCGCAGCTTGGCGTGTGGGTCTACGCGAGGGAGGAGGACTGTCAGCGCGAGCTTGGACGGAGGCCTCTCAGTGTGCGCTGGGTTGATATCGACAAGGGCGACACCGACCGGCCGGATTACAGATCCAGGCTCGTCGTGCAGGAGACCAAGGCGCAGAGCACCATCGCCGGGGACGACATCGGCGCGGTGTTTGCGGCGACCCCGCCGCTAGAGTGCCTCCGGCTCATCTGCAGCATGGTGATGTCGAGCGACCCGTCCGAGGGCCGCGTGCTGCGCTTCCTGGACATCTCGCGGGCACACCCGCACTGTGAGATCAAGAGGACGGTCTACATCAAGCTTCCAGAGGAGGATCCGATGTCGCAGGAGATCGGTACGTGTGGGCTCTTGCGGATGGCGCTCTACGGGACGCGCGACGCTGGCCAGAACTTCGAGCTCACGACTGCCGAGACGGTCATCGGTGCTGGCTGCGACCAGTCGGCCTTCTCGCCTTGCGTGTACTGCCACAAGGACCTCCAGGTGAGCTTCTTCCACCACGGCGACGACTTCGTGCTCGAGGGCTCTCGGGACGGGACGGAGTCGATCTGCGAGGCCCTGAAGACGAAGTTCATCGTGAAGGACAGGGGCGTGCTCGGGCCGGCGCCTACCGACGCAAAGGAGATCACGTGCCTCAA
>CAUYUJ010002475.1:40000-50000 GCA_963575745.1 Prorocentrum cordatum
TCCACGTCCTCCACCTCCTCCTCCACCTCCTCCGCCCTCCCCCTACTCTTGTCGTCGCTCGGTCGTCCAATTTCCGTGCATGTTTCGGTTTCGTGTGTTTTTGTTGCTCGATGGTCCAGGATGGTCCTCGATGGTTCTCGCCGTGAAAAAATGCACACGTCCGAGCGATGCCAAGTACTCCTCCTGCTCCACCTGCTCCGCCCTCCCTCCTCCTTATCCGTCAGTTTTCCCTCTCAAATGGCTCCTCCCTGCGCACCCCCGGGCATGTCGGCAGGGCGGGCCGGCAGCATCGCCTGAGACTCCCTCGCCGTTTGTGATCATGAAGCATGAGATCTGAGGTAGTCTCACGGATGGAGGGCGGGTCCTGGTCAAAAAATGAGGCCCTCGACTGACCACCGCGACCATTTGTCTGAACAGGTTGCAACAGCTTCAAAAAGTGGGTCCTGTTCAAAATGTGGCTCTCGCCTTAGCGCCGCGCATATTCGTCCGAAAAGTTTCCGACATGTTCGCGGATGTAGGGCGAGTCCTTTCCTAAAACGCGGCTCTCGCCTGAGCGCCGCGCACACTCGTCTGAAGGTTTGCAACAAGTTCACAGATGGAGGGTGGCACGCTTTCAAGATGTACATCTCGCCGTAACGCCGCGCACACTCGTCTGAAAAAGTCTGCAATGGTTTAACGGATGGAGGTCGGGCCCATTTCAAAACGTAGCTCTCGCTGTGGCGTCGCACACATTCGTAATTTCAGCTGGCAAGAGCTCCAAAGATGGAGGGCGGGCCGTTTTCCAGATGTGTCACTCGCCGAGCACCCTGCACATTGGTCTGAGAAGTGTTCCCAAGAGGCGTTCCGTCACGACTTAGAACTATCTGGACGCAACAGAGACCATCATCAATGGCGTTTAAGTCTCTGGAATGGTGTTATGTCGCGATTTTGGATTGTCAGGATGTCACGTCGATCCGCGGCGTTGAACTCCCAGGAACGTTTTTTTGGGGGGGCACGATTGAGAAGTCTCAGACGGTGGTCTTCTCATGAGCCACTTCCCCCATTGAAAACAAACCCTTGTATGGATCGATGAAGAGGGAACTTGGAGGGATGGCTTATTGCACCATCGTCGACGCGGCTTGAGTTTACGCAGGTCGTCCTCCTCCTCCTCCTCCTCCTTCACCTTCTCCTCCTCCTCCTCCTCCTCCTCCTCCTCCTCCTCCTCCTCCTGCTCCCCCTTCATCGGTTCCTCCTCTCCCTTACTACAAATTCCTCGCGTCCCTGGGTTCTGCCATCTGCACGGCCATGGTTGGATTGGCTGCGCCCGTGGATTCTGCTTTTGCGTGCAGCGAGCTCGTCAGCGGGCGTACGCTGCGACTACCTGCTGCTCGCAGTGGTATTGCGCCGAGACGTCATCCCACAGCGACCAATTCTTCGGCCACGACGCGGCCGCCTCCGCCGAGCTCGCCCCGGCGGCAGCCGCGACGCGCCCCGCGCACTCCGCGAAGACGCGGGCCGCGAGGTACTCCTTCGAGCAGGGGATCGTCTACAGAATTGAGTTGCCCCGAAATCAATTTTCCCGTCGAGCCATACGTGGAGTGTTCGTAGATCTACGAACCTTCCACGAAGTTCTCCTGGACTCGACGAACCAAACAATCTCTCGGAGAAAATCCAGTACGAAGCCGATCCCCTGCCCGACTCCTGCGGGAACCGCCACCCAGCGCCGGGGGAGTCCCCGCTCTGGCAGGGGAAGGACTTGGAGTAGCGGTGCTGCACCGCGGTGGGCTTCGCCGCCAGGTGCTGCTCCCAGGCGTGCAGGTCGCAGGTGACGCTCGAGGCGCGAAACAGCCAAGCATCCGCACAGGCTCGCGGAGCTCCGCGCGGACTCCTCCGCATCGGCCCTACTAGAGGCCCCTCCTCGCACCTGCGCGCGGAGCGCACCGGGAGGGCGACGCCGGAGGCGCCGCCAGGGCCGCCAGGGGGGTCCCAGCGCAGGTCCAAGGAACACGCGCGGAGGAGGAGGAGGAGGAGGAGGAGGAGGAGGAGGAGGAACTCCAGGAGTCTGTGCTTCTGCTGCTTCTTCCCCCTCGAGACGTAGGCGAGGGCGGGGAAGCGCAGCACGGGCAGGCCCCCGAGCTGCATGCGCAGCGCGAGCCACATCTCCGAGTTCACGCCGTGCTCGAACTTCGGGGTGCCGGCCTCCACGGGCCCGTTCTGGTCCACGACCTCCCCGAACCAGTCCTCCGCCATGCCCGTGAGCACGGCGTCCCAGTCGTCCATGATGCTCTGGACGCCCGAAATGGGTACCGAAAAGATGGGTACAATGCCCAACAGCAAATGCTGTCCCAAACCAACAGCGGCCGCTGTTGGGCGGGCGGCCTCCTGTCTCGAATGGACCCAGGCCGCGGCGGCGCGGACAGCGAGTCCTGTTCAGAATGAACAGGAACTGCTGTTGGACATTGTACCAATTCTTTCCGTACCCATTTCGGGCGTCCAGAGATGCCGGTCGTCTCTGCCTGCCACCTGGGCGACGAGAGGCAACGGGTCTTGCGCGACGTGGCACGGCGACGCTACGCAGTGGCTCACGCGGGCCGCCGGCGCGGCACGCCACATGGGAGGCGAGGGCGCTGAGGCGCGAGATTCCGCGCCAATGTCGGCGCAGCCGACCCTGGCATTGGGGAAACTACAAGTTACCAATCGTTCTGACCAGGATTTCGAGGCGAATCCAGCGGTGACGACGAGGGCCTCCGAGGAGGCCCGAAAAGGGGAAACACGGGGAAGGGGTAGAGGTATGGGAACCTCCTCCTCCTCCGAGTTTCCTTACGTCGCTCACCTGTTGAGCACCAGGTGCCTGTCGTAGTAGCCTCCCCAGTCATCGCCGAGCGTATCGGGGATCCAGGCGACCTCGTCCTCGCTGCGCCCCTTCGCGCCCTCCCCGAAGCGGTCCCCGACGTACGCGAGGAGCTGCCGCTGCGTGGGGTGCGGCAGGAGCCAGAGGAGGTTCGGGCTCCCCCAAAGGATAGGTCGGGCGTGTCCCCTACAGGCGGTGTTTGGACGAAAAATGAAAAATACCCCAAATTATTCAAGAAAAGTCAAAAAAAGATCGAAAAATAGTCCCCAGAGTAACCCAAAGGGGTGGTGACCCTGAAGGGGGGGGGGCATGAGTTCAATCCGCTGGTGCACCGAACTGCCGCCAACAGATGCCCCCCGCAGGCCCCGCCCATCGGCAACTGTCGGGAGCAGCCTGCGGCTGGGGGGCAGCTGTTTGTGGAGAACCGGCAAATGACACAGACATAAAAACTCGGAGGTCCGCGCAGATTTCTTGAATCCGCGCTGGACCCCCCTCCCTGGCGCGCGGAGCGCGCCAGGGGCGGCGCCGCCAGGAGGGTCCAGCGCGGACCCTCCGCGCGGACCTCCGACTTTTTAGGTTTATGTCATCATTCGTTTCCCCGGTCTGGGGCGATTCGATGCAGTCACCGATCGAACTCACACACACACCAGGAGAGCCCAAAATCGAATTTATAAGTCGGACCGGCGATCAAAATGAATCGGATCGGCGGAAGTCGGCAGCCGAGTCGGGAAAAATCGAATCGGCGGAAATCGGCAGGCTACTGGGCCTCCGTGGAGAAATCGGAACCCAAATCGGAATCCCAAGTCGAATCGAATCGGAATCGGAAACCATCGAAATCGAATCGATCCGAATCGGAGGAATCCAAACGAGCCCTGCGTTTGGATTCCTCAGATTTGATTCGATTCGACTTCGATGGATTCCGATTCCGATTCGATTCGACTTGGGATTCCGATGTGGGTTCCGATTGCTTATTGGAGGCGTACTAGCCTGCCGATTTCCGCACCTGGGGCACACACACACAAACACACGCACCCCTTGGCGGGATCCCGAGAGGTCGCTCCTGGAGTAGACCAGCGTCTCGTACTGCCGCCCTCCCCGCGCGTGCTGCTCGTGCTCCTCTTGGGGGAAACCGAACGCCCCCCTCGGACAGTGAACAAAAATCCTGGCGGGCTGTTTCTTCTTTTCGGCCTCTAGAGGCCCTTGGAGGAGGAGGAGGAGGAGGAGGAGGAGGAGGAGGAGGAGGAGGAGGAGCAGCAGGAGGAGGAGGCGGAGGAGGCGGAGGAGGCGAAGGAGAAGGAGGAGGTGGAGAAACCAGCCATCGGGACCGTCGAAAAACGACTCATGCAATGAAAAAATCATGGCGGACTGTCTTTTCTTCTCTTCGGCCCCTGGCGCGCAGAGAGGGAAAGGGGGAGGGGGGGGCTTCTTGGAACCCCGACCCCCTCGAGTCATAAAAAATCATGGCGGGCTATCGTTTCTCCTTTTCGGCCTCTAGAGGCCCTTGCGGGGCCTCGGGACCGTCAAAAAACGACTCAGAATGGAAAACTGGTTCAGGGGAATGGGTCGAGACCTCTGAGGGTCGGCGTTATGACAAAATCATGACGTCAGGGGTCTGGGGGGGGAACCAAGAGGTGCCGATACCGCTACTCCCCAAACCTGTCCTGGGGCGCCCTCTGACCAGGCTCTCGAGGAGAGCCAGCCGTGGCGACGAGGGCCTCCCAGGAGGCCCACGAAGGCGACGACGGTGGGGGGGGAAGCGGTATCGGTACCTTTTCCTCCTCGGAACTCCGCCACCATGCCAAGACACTGCTTCCGAGCGAACATCTGGAACACGTTGGAGCCTTCCACCCGGCCAACCGGCGCGGCCCAGCCGGACGTCTCCTGCGGGCAACATGTGTATACATTGCACTGCGGCTCAAATAATCGGGCTCCGCCCCCCAGAAACCCTTGGAGCCGTGGACACGGGCAAAATTCTGACCCCTAGAGGCTAGATGTTCATCTACATCCACTGCGCCTCGGCCTTTTGGCGCCCCCTCCCAGAGAGTCGAAGGCGCAGTGGATGTGCATACAAACCCCGCCCGCATCTCCGGGATGCTGGCGGCAGCGCACCTCGGGAGCCAGGGCGCCCCGCCGAGCCAATTGCCCGGGACGTTGCACATGGCCGAGGCCAGAGCCGCCTTCTCCTCCCGCGGCAGCGTGCGCATCGCCTGGGTGACGTTCTCGGCGAAGAGCTTCACCTGACGAGCTTGGGCACAGCACGCGCTTCTTGCGTCGGCGACTGGGCAGAGGGACTGCTCCAGCGATGTGGCAGACAATACACACTCACACTCAAACCTCTGGAACCATGTTGCTCCCATCGCACGTACGGGCCACATCCCAGAAATAAGTTCGAACACCCGGAAAAGTGTCGAAAGAGCGTGGAAGCAGTGTCGAACGAGTGTTTCCCAGGGCCCGACACGTGAAAACTCTAGAGTTTCGGTGCTTTCTGGCGCTCGAAATTCTTCCTGGTGATCAATGCTACAGTAGGTTGGAACATCAAACCTCTAGGAGGAAAAATGCGGAAGGACAAGGAGATGAGGGCGCAGAAGAATATGTGGCTGCGGGTTGCGGGACCCCGAGGGGGGCTCCCGTTCGAGCGGGCACCCCCCTCCGAACACACACACACACACACACACACACACACACACACACACACACACACACGCCCTGAGCCCCCAACGGCATTCCGCCCCGATCGGGGATGGACAGAAACCCCTTTAGTAAAACATGGTTTAGTGACAACGACCTCGGGCCCAAACCTGGCGGGCGCAAGCCTGGAAAATGACGGCGGCAACGACCTCGGGCCCAAACCTGGCGGGCGCAAGCCTGGAAGACGACGGCGGCGGCGCCCTCTCGAAAATCCAAAACGGACAATTCACCGATCGACGTGTCAGGGTGGGGGTCCTGTCCACCCCCGTTAGGTCGGGCATGTCCTCCTACAGGCGGATTTAGGACGAAAACCACAAATACCCACAAAACATATTCAAAAATAGTCAATGAGAAAATTGACAAAGGTCGTCCCCAGACTATTGTTTGATTATTTTGGAATACTCCTCTTGTGGAGGGACAAGCCCGTCAGAGGAGGGTCTGAACTGGATGGGACCCTAGAGAATCGGTCGGGGGGGGTGAATCCAAATCCGCTCAAAAACAGTCCCCGGACCCCCCCCCAGAGTACACCTGTAGGGAACGAAAAATGGCATGAACAGAAAAACTACGAGATCCGCGCGTTTTTCTCGGATCGGCGCTGGGCCCCCCTCCCTGGCGCGCGGAGCGCGCCAGGGGCGGCGCCAGAAGCGCCGCCAGGGGGGTGCAGCGCCGATCCGAGAAATACGCGCGGACCTCCGAGTGTTTCTGCTCATGTTAGCGTTCGTTCCCCTAGCCTGGTGCAGTTTTTCAGCCCAGGCTTTTTTATTCACGGTCCTGGGGCTCGAAAACGGACCCCAGAGGCCGAAACATAGTAAAGCACCTCTCCCGAGCCCAGCACCTCGAACCTGCCCGCCCTCCCTGCTGGCCGGAACCAGAGCTGGGCCACCTCAGACCCCTGAACGGCTCCATTTGTAAGGTTAAGTCGGGCGTGTCCCCCTACAGGCGGATTTTAGACGAACCATAAAAAATAGATTGTTAAACAAGTTATAGGAAGAAAGAAAAACAAAAACAAAAAAAAAAAAAAAAAACGTCCCCAGGATATTGTTTTATCATGTTTGAAGATTCCCCCCGTAGAGGGACAGGCCCGACTGAAATCTGAGGGTCGCATAGGCACGGGCGCAAGTTGGGCGACGATTGGAAACGGTTCCTACGCAAGATGGCGCAGCAGCCTCGCGTGATGGCCGACGCGGGCAGGCCAGCGCGGCACGCCACAGCAGAGCACGAGGGCGCCCACGCGCGGCCTGACGCGGCACGCTTTACGCGCCAGTGTCGCTGGCGACCCCGCTTTTTGAACGGGCGAGGAGCGGTATTGGAAGAAACTGCTTCGCTGTCGGGGGGCGCCTGTCCCAGGGCGGCTGGAAAGTTTGTATAGGGCAGTTTTCAATTAATGGGATATTTAAAAACATTGGTTTTTATATATATATATATATATATATAAACAAACAAAAAACATTGATAATATGTGGACAAATTCATGTATGAACTCATCGTTGTTTTTAATACTGGATCCCTGCATTGTTAATACATGATGCGCACGCGGAGCATGTACTGCAAACGGCACTGTACCCTCACGGTGGCACGTCGAGGTAGAAACGTTCCAGCCGCCCTGGGGCAGGCGCCCCCGACAGCGAAACCGTGTCCTCTGTACCGTTCTTCGCCCGCGGATTTTTCCTGCGCCGCTGTCGTCGGCCCCATGCCCCACCGACTTCGTGCACGGCTGCATCGTGAGCCAGCCCAGCGCCGCCAGGTCCTCGCGCGGCTTGGGGCCGTAGAGGAACAGGTCGGCGCCGAGGGGCGCGGCCAGCCTCTCCACGATGCCCGCGGCGGTGAGGTGCAGCATGCGCAGGTCCCCCGCGATGCTCGAGGAACAAGCAACAACAGACGCTCGGCGTCGCAAAAGAAAGACATCCAAAAAGAGAGCGCGGAGCTCCGAGCGTTTATGTTTGTGCTGCTTCCTCCCGCACGCTCGCCCCACGGTGCTGGGCGCCGGGGAGTGCGTGGGGTGGTGGTCGGCGAAGCCGGTGGTCCCCTACAGCTCGGGTGCTGCTAGGAGTGCCACGGGCCCATGGTGCCCCCAGCTTGTCGCTCCACTCTGGAGCAGGGCTGGACCGAAACGTTGCTCTTCGTTGTGTCCTCGTGTTGTTGCCAACCATCCTGTGGTGTTGGGTCCTCGCCTTGAAGAGGCAGCGCCCGGCGTCACTCCTCCCGCTGCCCCCTCCTCCTCTCTCCTCCCGTCACCGCCCTCACTTTGGCACACCCCTCACACGCTTCGTAGCCCCATGGGGAGCTCCACCGACGGCCCCAGTGGCACGGTCCGCATGCGGTTCCCCGCTTATGTCGGCACACCCCTCACACGTTTCGTGGCCCCATGGGGAGCTCCACCGAAGGCCCCAGTGGCAGGGTCCGCATGCGGTTCCCAGCCCATGTCGGCACACCCCACACACGGCTCGTGGCCCCATGGGGAGCTCCACCGACGGCCCCAGTGGCAGCGTCCGCATGCGGTTCCCCGCCCATGTCGGCACACCCCTCACACGTTTCGTGGCCCCTTGGGGAGCTCCACCGAAGGCCCCAGTGGCAGGGTCCGCATGCGATTCCACACCCACTTCGGCACACCCCTCACACGGCTCGTGGCCCCATAGGCAGCTCCACCGAAGGCCCCAGTGGCACGGTCCGCATGCGGTTCCCCGCCCATGTCGGCACACCCCTCACACGGCTCGTGGCCCCATGGGGAGCTCCACCGAAGGCCCCAGTGGCACGGTCCGCATGCGGCTCCCCGCCCATGTCGGCACACCCCTCACACGTTTCGTGGCCCCATGGGGAGCTCCAACGAAAGCCCCAGTGGCAGGGTCCGCATGCAGTTCCCCGCACATTTCGGCACACCCGTCACACAGTTCGTGGCCCGATATGGATGCCCGGCGAACGATGATCCCAGAACGCGGTATCCACAACTGCGTATGGTTGGGTCCTTCGTCATGCTAAGTGTTCGCTTTGCTCTACCTGTTTTCCTGTACCTCCCTGCCAAAACAACTTCGCCTGACAAAAGACCTCACCAGAATCAATTGCAGATACCGCGTTCTCGGTCCATCGTTCGACGGGCTTCCCTGTGGGACCACGAACCGTGTGAAGGGTGTGCCGAAATGGGCGGGGACCCTGCCACTAAAGCCCTCGGTGGAGCTCCCTCTGCACCGACGAAACGTGTGCGGGGTGTGCCGAAATGGCCAGGGAACCGCATGCGAACCCTTCCACTGGGCCTCGTGGGGGGGTGCTCCGGAGGCCCTCGGGGCTCCCCCGAGAATCCTGGGAGCACATTGGGCCGGGAGCATGCCTGGCAACACGCAAAGGTAGCGTGCGATAGAGCACCGCCCGCCCCCTGGACACGCCACGCCCCACCTTGGGGGTAGCCTGGGCCTAAGCGTTGCTTTCCTGTTGCTGCCGTGGTGTTGTTCCTTTCGCTCGAACTGTTTTCCTGTAACCTCCCTGCCAGAAGGAAAGACAAGACACAGCCGAAGTCCAGCAAAACAGCGTCAAGGCCCAGCCCTGCCTTCGGGACAGCGTGCCCCTAATCAGGAAGTCCTGGCAGGGAGAATGGCGTGCAGCGACGAGGCCCTCGCAGGGCGACAGCGGGGGAATCGCCTCGCATCCTCGGAGATGGATGTTGAACGCTATCTCTGCGACGTCAACCGTAATTCTGGAGGTATTTAGAGGAAACCCCAGAATACCGATACTGGTATTCCCTGGACCTCTCCAGGGGTGCGTTCCGACCAGAATTTCGAGGCGAATCCGGCGGTGGCGACAAGGGCCTCCCAGGAGGCCCCAAGAAGGCGAAAACTGGGCAAGGGCAGCGGTATTCGGGGGCGCGCAAACATGGATTAGCGATCCATGGATCTGGCGCGCGGTCGCCAAATCCATGGATCAGGGGAAGTGCCCTCCCCAAAATGCTGCCAGTGCCGCCTCGCACGGCGGGGGAAATCTGCGATTTCCCATGGAAACGGGACTCATCGCTAATCCACGCCGCCTTGATCCATGTTTGCGATCGCCTGGCCCTCCTCCTCCTCCTCCTCCTCCTCCTCCTCCTCCTCCTCATCTTCCTCCTCCGCCTCCTCCTCCTCCTCCTCCTCCTCCTCCGCCTCCGCCTCCGCCTCCTCCTCCTCCTCCTCCGCCTCCTCCTCCTCCTCTTCCTCCTCCTCCTCCTCCTCCTCCTCCTCCTCCTCCACCTCCTCCTCCTCCTCCTCCTCCTCCTCCTCCTCTTCCTCCTCCTCCTCCTCCTCCTCCTCCCCCTCCTCCGATCATTGCTTGTCCCTCGCGATGCAGACGGCCACGCCAGACGGCCTTGGCTGCCTCTGCGGCGGCGGCACCGGCAGCGTCGCCAGCGCCACCCTGGCCGACGCCACGCCGGCTGGGCCGCCGACGCCCCGCCGGCCCAGGCTCGTAGACAGTTCGGGTGTTGCTGGAAGTGCCCCTGGCCCAAAGCACCCCCAGGATTTC
>CAUYUJ010002475.1:55000-89318 GCA_963575745.1 Prorocentrum cordatum
CATGTGAGCGTTTTCTTATTCGGCGTTTCGACATCGGGCGGGGGGGGGGGTAGAGGGGGGATCTGGCTCTGGACCTCTGCTTGGTGCGACTGTTTGCAGCAATGCGTCCTGTGGGGGAGACTCCGCCTGCTCGAAACCGGCGCCATAAAGAACAGCCAAGACTTACTCCACAAGGAGGGGGGGAGGGGGTGTGCGAGACCCCCGCGCCGATCGGCGAAACAGTGAATAGAAAAACTATCACCATCGGATCGTCGGACTATCGGAATCGAATCGGATCGGGCCGGCCATGATTTCGATATCGGATCGGATCGATCGATGGTCGAACTTGGACAATGCCAGGGGGTCCAGGAGCCGACTCAAAAAAAGAGGCCCTCGGCAGAGAGAGCAGGAGGACGAGATCGGGGGGCTGGTCGGCACCCAGGCCGCCTGATAGCCACCTGGACTCCACCCCCCCCGATGCACAAGGCACAGACAGCTGCAGGGCTCGAAACGCTCGGAGGCCCATGCGGGTTCCCTGCAGGAGTTCCCAGGATCGCATCGATGGGTCGGATCGGCGATCAAGAACGAATCGAAGCAGCCAAAATCGGCAGCCAAGTCGGGGAGCCGAATCGGCGGAAACCGGCAGGCCAACAAGGCCTCCACCGAGAAACCGAAGCCCCAATCGGAATCCGAAGCCGAATCGCATCGGAATTGACCACGATCGAATCGGATCGGATCGAGCCCGAGGAGTCGAAGTGAGCCCTGCTGGGTTGGGACGCAAAAGGCCGTCCTGGTACTAGATGTCCTCCTTGGAGGCGCGTGTCCGACCCCAACATCTAATATTGCCAGAAAGAGCCCGCCAAGGAGCTTATGCTTCAAGATGTCGCGGCGCGCGCGTCGCCCCAGGAGGGGCGACGCACACATGCAGCAGGAGCTCGATGCTGCAGTGTGTTCGCTGCGTCGGATCTCAGGGTCGGTTGGCGTGCCCGACGGACCACGGCAATCCACGCAGTCTCATCGAGCCTCTCGCGCCAAACCGCGCCGCACGGACGACGCCAGCCGCGTGCCAGGCCAAAGCGGCGCGCCCGCTGCCGCGCGTGCCGGCGCGCGCGGGAGCGCGCAGTCGGGCGGGACCGGCACCGAGGCGCGCGAGGAGGTGCCTTGGTCCAGCCCGCGGGCCCCAGAAGCCTCGAGAGCCTCCCCGGGACGCGAGGAGAAGAAGAAAGCACGCCACGAGCATAAACTGTCGGCGCTCCGCGCGGGTGTCTTGGACCTGGCCTGGACCCCCTCCCTGGCGCGCGGAGCGCGCCAGGGGCGGCGCCAGAGGCGCCGCCGAGGGGGGGGGGGCCGCGCGGAGCGCCAAACGTGTATGTTTCTGGCGTTTGCTCTTCTTCGAGGCACGCCTCTCGCCCCGGACCCCTCTCCGACGGCCCCCGGGGGCCGAGGGAGCCGAGGAGGCAGGCGAGCCCGGCGGGCAGGAGCCACACCCCCGGCAGGAGGCGGGCGGGCCCAGAGGGAGGCCGGGGGGAGGAGGGAGGAGGGAGGAGGGAGGAGGGAGGAGGGAGGAGCGAGGAGGGAGGAGGGAGGAGGGAGGGAGGGAGGGAGGGAGGGGGAGGGAGGAGGGAGGGAGGAGGGAGGGAGGAGGGAGGAGGCAGGAGGGAGGAGGGGGGAGGGGGGAGGGAGGAGGGAGGAGGGAGGGAGGGGGAGGGAGGAGGGAGGAGGAGGAGGGAGGAGGGGCCAGCTCTTCGTCCTGCGCTGCCTCTCTTGGAGAGCACTGGGCCCGCGGAGCTCCCCTGGGCCAACAGAGGTGCCCCAGCACGGCACCCCAAACGGCAGGCGAGAGCAGGGCCAGCGGCTGGGCCGGGCGTCTCCGGGCTCCCCGTCTTGGAGGGACCGTTCGGAGCTCGGGGGCCGTCTTGGGCCGTTCGGAGCTCGGGGGCCGTCTTGGAGGGATCGTTCGGAGCTCGGAGCTCGGGGGCCCTCCTCGCCCGTCGTGGAGCGACTCGGGCGTTCGGAAAGCCGCCCCGGGGCCCAGTCCCTCGCCCTTGCTGTCGGGGGGCCAGCCCCAGGGTTCCCCCACCTGGTCCCCCATGATGTATACTATGTCGATATAAATATATATATATACACACAGGCATAAATACCTACATACATACATACATACATACCTACCTACCTACCTACCTACCTACCTACCTACCTACCTACATACATACATACATACATACATACATACATGCATACATACACACACACATACATACATACATACTTACATGCATACATACATACAAACATACATACATTCATTCAGTCACTCATATAGACAGACAGACAGACAGACAGACAGACAGACAGACAGACATACATATATATACACATACACACATACATACATACATACATACATACATACATACATACATACATACATACACACACATACATACATACATACATACATGCATGCATGCATGCATGCATACATACATACATACCTGCAGCCATACATACATGCATACATACATACACACATGCACGCATGCATGCATACATACATTCCATTACATTACATTACATCACATTACATTATATTACCTTACATGGCATGGCATGACATTACATTACATTACACTACATTACAGCGCATTACATTACATTACAGCACATTACATCATATTACATAACATTACATTACAATACCATACATACAAACATACATACCTATATACACATACATACATACATACATACATACATGCATGCACACATACATACATATCTACATACGTACATGCAGTCATCCCTACACACATACATGCATACATACATACATACATACATGCGTATATACATACATGGATACCTACGTATATGAAATTTACATACATACACACATACATACATACATGTATACATGCATACATACATACGTACATACATACATACCTACGTACGTGCATACATACATACATACATACATACATACATACATACATGCATGCATACATGTAGCATACATGCATACGTATATCTATACATGCATACAGATATACATGCACACATACATATAGACATACATACATACATACGTACATAGATATACATACTTACATACATACATACAGACATGCATGCATACATACACACATACATACATATATATATATATGTATAAATGCATGCATGTATGCATATATACATACATGACTACCTACACACACATACATACATACATGCATGCATACAGACAGACAGACAGACAAAAGACAGACAGACAAACAAACAGACAGACAGACAGACACACACACACATGCATACATGCATGCATGAATGCATGCATGCATACATGCATACATACATACATACATACATACATACATACATACATACACGGCTGCCGCCTGACACCGACCACCCCCAGAGGGAGAGGAGGGGCAGGAGACGGAGAGGGAGGGAAGCCTCGATGATGACGAGGGCGAGGACGACGAGAGGGAAGACCGGGGGGAGGCGTTACATAGAGTGGCACCGGGAAGCACCCCAAAACGCATCGTATGTTGAATTCGGGTGCACCGAAATCCCCTTGATGGAAACATCCTAAACAGGATCCCCAGAATCGTAGAATCGTATGTGAAGCAATGCATATTCAACCAACGAATACTTGACGAGACGAAGCGGTTGTCCAACGTTTGATCACGATAATATGGACCAAACCAGCGTTCTGAACACTTTGCAGCCTACTTTCGCTTATTATTTTCCCAGACAAATCAATCCACCCGAACCGACTTGGAAGGGAGGTGGTGATTCAAGCCGGGCCAGTTTTCCATCCCGAGTCGTTCTTGACGGTACCAGGGACAGGCGAGGGCACCCACGAGGCCGAAAACGATGAAGACCTTCCGCCCTGATTTTGTTCACGGCGCGAGCATGTCAGAGCCCAGGGTTATTGTGTTGCTCCCATCGTACTTAAGGACCACATCCCATTAAATACTTTCGAGCGCCCAGAAACCATCGAAACAATGTCGGACGAGTATCGCCTCCCAGGGCCCGACACGTGAAAACCCTCCAGCTCCAGCACTTTTTGGGTGCTCGAAATTCTTCCTGGTGATCAAGGCTAAAGTAGGTTGGAACATCAGAAGCCCAGCGGCCAAAAGCCCACCCCCAGACCTGTTCTGGGGTGCGCTCTGGTCAAAGTCCGTGGCGGGTCCAGCCGTGGCGACGAGAAGCTCCTCCTCCTCCTCCTCCTCCTCCTCCTCCTCCTGGTTCTGCTTCTGCTTCTCCTCCTCCTCCTCCTCCTTCTCCTCCTCCTCCTCCTCCTCCTCCTCCTCCTCCTCCTCCTCCTCCTCCTCCTCCTCCCCCGGAGGCCCAGACTAGGCGGAAAAAATCCCAGAGCCTTGGAGCCCTCGAGCCTCGAGCCCCGAGGAGAAAAACGCCAATGTCTGGGCCTCCTCCTTGGCGAACGACGCCGCACGCCTGGGCAAGGGGATCTTCTGGCCCGGGCCAATCCGGACCCAGGCCCGCCAGGCTTTGCAGGACCCTGCAAGATTTGGCGGGGCGCAGAGGGGGGGTGGGGGAGGGGGGAAGGCTTTCTTAGAAGTAGGCTGCTTCTTAGAAGGCGCGGGCCTTTCATCTACACACAAGGGGCGTGCCTTCTCAGATCAGAAGCAGGGGTCAGAAGCTTGCTTCAGAAGCCTCCCCCCCTCCCCCATACCCCCCTCTGCGCGCCGCCAAAAGATCTGGCTGGATCCTGCAGGATCCTGCACCCAAGTCCGGGTCAATGCAGCCCTGGCTCTACAGGATCCTGCCAGATCCGGCGCTCTGGCTGACCCCTGTTTGCATATCTCCAAGATCGGCAAGCTAAAAGGCGATGGCAATCTTAAGATCGGCAGAAGCCGAGGGAATCCTCAAGGGCGGCACCGAGGGAAGGTGAAACCAAACATGGGACAGGGATCTGATCCAGGCTCTAAGAAGCAGGGTGTTTCTGAGAAGCCTTCCCCACTCCCCCATACCCCCTCTGCGCGTGGCTGACCGAGAGGGAGGCAGGATCAATCAGCATCGAATCGGGATATCGGATCGAACCAAGATGTGCGTCGGATATCGGCGGTGGACAAACCTCCGTTTAGTAAACCTCCCCTTAGTGAAAACGGCCTGGGACCAAAACCGACGGACCTGGACCCTCACAAGTAACGGCCGCGACGCCCTCTCGCGAACCGAAAACGGCCAGTTCCTTAATCGACGTGTCAGGGTAGGAGGTCGATCCACCTCCGAGGATAGTGCTGCATCGGCGCGGCGAGGAAATCGGATCGCCTCGGCTGCGCCAAGAGGCACGGCAGCGCCGTGCGAACATCGGACCGCGATAGATCGTCGGGATACGGCCCGACCTAGGATTAGGTCGGGCCTGTCTCCCTACAGGGGGATTTTGGGCGACAAATTAAAAATACCCAAAAAAAAACTCACAGGATAATAATAAAAAAAAATGTCCCCGAAATATTTGTTGAAAATTTTTGAATATTCTCCCTGTAGAGGGACAGGCCCAGTTTAAACCTAGGACGGAAGAACATGCTTCAAGACCATGAGACCCTCCACCGGCAAAAACACACAGAGCATCCAAGGGCTCCCCCCCCCCCATGATGCACAAGAGCATCCTAGCAGCACGAAGAACACTAGGGCACCCTCCCCGAACCGACCTCGATCTCATACCTCGGCCCCGTCTCTAGAGGCCTCCTAGATGGGGTCCGAATATATGGGGTCGGTGGATCTCGTCGCATCGCCGATACATCGGTGATGCACCGCCGATGCATCGGCGATGTATCGGCCATGCACTGGCGACGTCGGCGGCACAGCCGCAACGTCGGCGTGGAGAAAACTGGACCCCACATCGAGCCGCATCGCCGATGCATCGCCGATGCATCGGCGATGCGGCGCGATCCTCCGACCCCATCCACTCCGACCCCATCTAGGAGGCCTAGAGTAAGGGAAAGAAGAATGACATAAGCATAAAAACTCTGAGGTCCGCGCGGAATTCTCGGATCCGCGCTGGACCCCCCTGGCGGCACCAGCGCCCCTGGCGGCGCCTCCGGTGACGCCCCCGATCCGAGAAATCTGCGCGGTTATGTTTTCGTCGTTCCCCCATGGAGTCTCTGGAGCACCGATGGGCGCACGGTGGGCGTCGTCCGGCTCTGTGCCCCTTCAGCATCCGCCCTCAGAGGTCTCGACCCTTTCCCCTGGACCGGTTCTTCGGCCTGAGACGGCTCTTGACGGGCCCGAGGCCCGGTCAGGGCCTCCAATGGCCGAGAGCATGGAAAAACCTCCCGTCAGGATTTGTTCATTGCCCGAGGGGGTCTGGGGAGCCGCGATGGGCGCGCGGCCGGCGTCGTCCGGCTCTGTGCCCCTTCAGCGGCGGCGACCCGCGGCGCTCGTCGCCCAGCGCAAGAAGCGGCAGCAGGCCGCCGAGCAGCGCCGCCCGCCGCGGCGGGGCGCAGCGCCCACGGCGTACCATGGCAACCGGAGGGAGAGGGGAGGGGGGAGCAGGACTCCTCCTCCTCCTCCTTCCTCCTCCTTCCACGGTCCTCCTTTCTCCTCCTCCTTGCTCCTCGTTCCTCCTCCTCCTCCTTCCTCCACCTCCTTCCTCCTCCTCCTGCCTCCTCCTCCTCCTTCCTCCTCATCCCTCCTCCTTCCTCCTCCATCCTCCTCCTTCCTCTTCCTCCTTCTTCCTCCTCTTCCCTCCTCCTCCCTCCTCATCCTTCCTCCTCCTCCCTCATACTCCTCCAACCTCCTCCTGCTGATCCTCCTCCTTCTCCTCCTCCTCCTTCTCCTCCTCCTCCTCCTCATTACCGTCCTGTCCTCCTCCTCCTCCTCCTCCTCCTCCTCCTCCTCCTCTTCCCCCTCTTCTTCTTATCCATATTCGTGTTATTTTTCATTATTATTATTATTATTATTATTATTATTAATAATAATAATAATAATAATAATAATAATTTTATTATTATTATTATCATGATTATTATTAATACTATTATTATGACTATTATTATTATTACCAGCCTCATTATTAGTATTATTACTACGACTATTATTATTATTATTAGTGTTATTTTTCATTATTATTATTATTATTATTATTATTATTAATAATAATAATAATAATAATAATAATAATTTTATTATTATTATTATCATGATTATTATTAATACTATTATTATGACTATTATTATTATTACCAGCCTCATTATTAGTATTATTACTACGACTATTATTATTATTATTAGTCGTCGTGGTCTGATTCTTCATAGTATTATTAATAGTATTATTCTTATGATTCTTAATAGTAGTATTATTCGTCGTCTTAGTATTAGTATTCTTCTTCTTAATATTATTATTACTACTAGTATTAGCATTATTATTGTTCTTAGTAGTATCATTATTAGTAGTAGTATTCGTCTTATTATGCTGAGTATGCGTATGTGTCTGCTTAGCCGTCTTATTATTATTAATTTCTTATTATCATTATTATCATTATTAATATTATTATTCTTACTATGTTTATTATTATTAGTCTTCTTCTTAGTATTAGCATTATTATTAGTATTGTCATTATTCGTCTTATTATCATTATTCGTTGTATTATTAGTATTAGTACTATTATCATTAGTATTATTAGTAGTAGTAGTATTATTATTATTTTCTTCTTCTACTTATTATTCCTCTTCCTCCTCCTCCCCCTCCTCCTCCTCCTCCTCCTCCTCCTCCTCCTCCTCCTCCTCCTCCTCCTCCTCCTCCTCCTCCTCCTCCCCCTCCCCTCTCCCCTCGGCCCCTCCCCCTCCCCCCCTCTCCCCCATCCCCCTCCCCCTCCTCCTCCTCCTCCTCCTCCTCCTCCTCCTCCTCTCTCCTCCTCCTCCTCCTCCTCCTTCCTCTTTTTTTTGGACGCAACATTCGTGCCCTTGAAGGTGATGAGTTCTTGCTCCGTCAGCCAGAGGCGCACTGGGAGCAAATTAGATTACCTGTAATTCATAATAGCGGGATGAATTCGTCGATGTCGACGGAGACACCCTTCTTATCAGGGCGCAGTCCTTTACGGAGCCGTCTCAAATTTCTGAAACCAGTCTCCGTCGGGGGCCCGCACTTACGGGACAAACCCAGGACCTTTTTCACCGCTAGAATAAAACTTGCACGTCATGCACAAGAACAGGTGGCCACTGTCACTGCAAGGGAAGGCAATGACTCGGTGGCCCAGTCTCTCCAACAGTCCCTGGTCCAAACGGGAATGCCCAGGGCACGATCCCCCCAGCGGCTTGGAGTTCGAGCGGGAACCCCGAAGACACACACGACACCGCCAGGAGGAACCTTGTTGGGACCAGTCGTGGACAAGCTCTAAAACTGGAGCACCTGGGCCAGGCTGCGGTGACAAACGCGGCAGACCTTGAAACTCCAGCTCCGGCCAAAGTGGCAAGAGCTCAGCTCCCGCCAGCAAGATCGCCCTCGAAACCTCGATCTGATGGTCGAGGGCCTCCTGCTCTGCAGGAGACATCTCAGGGTGCTGCCTAGCACCCTCCTTGGCATAGACGTCTGCGTAGAAGTTCCCTCTACGCAAGAATCTCTCGCGCGCAGAGAGTCCTTCCTCGTCGACA
Source organism: Prorocentrum cordatum (assembly GCA_963575745.1). Lineage (NCBI taxonomy): Eukaryota > Dinophyceae > Prorocentrales > Prorocentraceae > Prorocentrum > Prorocentrum cordatum. The sequence goes on from CAUYUJ010002475.1 coordinate 63,605, forward strand.
TCTTTGTGGGCCTCCACCTTAGTCAACGAAATAAGGTTGGGGCCACAGTAATGCCTGGCCTGAATGATTTGGCCAGCATACTGCCGCTTGGCGCTAATACCGTCAGCAGCACCAAGTTTCATAAAGTACACAACGTTAGCACAGTCAGAATAGCACTTAGCGGGGCCCTCGGTTTGAACAGCGGTCCAGGCTAGGGCCCCAAACTCCGATCCCTGGGGGGTCTGAGGCCACGGAGCCCACAAAGGACCTTTCAAAACCCCGAGGCGCTCGCCCGAACTCGAAACCATGACAACAGCCCAGCCAGCCCTGGAGAGCTCACGCACTACATGACGACGGCACGAGCCGTCCATAAAGAGGTGCCCCCAGAGCCCTATGGAGGGAGGAATAGAAGGAGCAGCAGCAGAGTCAGATGGGTCAGGAAGCGCCTCGACGAACCATTCCAGACTGGTGCCCCCGTCGGTGAGCGGCGGTGGAGCATAATCTCCAGGATGTTTGAAGGCCCCGTACACATACAGGCACATGTCAACGTGATCTGCACCTAGCTCCAACGCTTCATTCTGCATACTTTTGTCCAGCACCTCATCCCTCACAGACTGCGCGCACGGGCACACGAAGAGCCTGTGGAAGAGAGTGTCGCGGCCCTTGCCGCACAACGCACACTTGTCGGAAAAATCGTACCCCGCTGCAGCCACATCACCTGCCGTCCAGCAGGCTCTAGTGGCCTGAGCACGGATCCAACCTTTGGTAATCCTAGAAACCTTCCTGGAAGACAAAAGCTGCTTGACAACATCCCAGCAGAGCCTGAAACCACAACCGTACTTGTCCCCAGAATCTCTTTCAAGACCCCTCAGATGGGCTTCCTTACAATAGAGCTTGATGAGCTTGGGAGACTACAAGGTGAAAGAGATTTCGCTGCCAAAATCATCAATGAAGGTGCAAAAATTAGGCATGGTCCAACCCAGCCTGAACAAGGTCATGCGCAGAGCGGAGATGGGCCCAGCCACTCTAGACCAAGAGTGGTCATCAGACGCAAAGACGGCTCTCCAGCCATCCCTGAGTTCAGCCCAACTTAAGGTCCACGGAAAACCATGAGTACGCAGGGTCCAAACCTCGTTGGCCCAGCGAATGACAGGCGCACAACTGCCCCTCCACGTGGGGTCATCCGAGAGAAGACACAAGACGCTGAGGGGGCGTCGCTGGGCTCTGGGTTTGACCGTCGACATGGCCATCCTTCTAAGACTAAGCAGTTCCCTGTCCGAAACACCAAACAAATCAGAGCCGCACACAGCTCCAGCCAAAGGGCCCGACGCAAAAAAACCTTCAGACATTTGCGACCAACGGCCTCCTGGAGGCCCTGAAGTTTCCTGGTCTTCCTCAGCGCAGCCGCAGCTCTCGCTTTTTAACTTGGCCGAGCGGCCTCTAGAACGGACAGGTCTGCCCGCAGTGAAATCCGAACCTAAATTGGTCACCCGAGAGCAGGCCGGCCCCACAAGAGGCCCCAGGACATCCGAAAGCTTTTTGGAAACATCAGGAGAGTTACTGACCATACCCACTTTGTCCATGGCCAGCTTGCACTCGAGCGTCGCCGCGATGGCTCGGTGAAGCGCCTTGGCTCCAGCAGTGAGGCTGGCAACAACAACCTTAGCAGGACCAGTGCAGCTGAGACTAAGGTCGTCGACGTAGGCGTCGAAATCAGTCGTTCCTCCCGGGCCCCTGGGGATCGCAACAAGGGCCTCATCAAAGGCCTTCATGGCAAAAACGCGGATGAGGCTGGTCGCAAAAGAGCAACCAGCCACCAAACCCTTGGAGACGAAAAACGGTCCCTGAATGATGCCTCCCAGGGCCAGGAAGCGAACACTCGAATACGCCCTGATGGCCAGTCTCGCCAGCGGCAACGGAAAAGACTGCTGCACGCACTGCTGCCAAAGATAATTCAAATCGATGTGCTCATAATACTTTCTGAGGTCCCAGAAGATGGAGGCCGAAACCTCTTTCTTACGCGAACCCGCTTCGGCCCTGAAGGCCTGCCTCCAAACAACGTCACCCGCCCCCCTGTTGGCTCTCGCAGCCCAGTACCGTCTGGGATGGGTGAGCTACCATTGCAGAGCCTCATGACGACGGGCGCGACCCCAAAGGCGGTAAAGGCTCGGGAAAACCCCAGTGGGCCTAAACCCACCCGTCGGCTTGGCCAGCAAGGCCATGAGAACCCAAGAGAGCTGCCTGGGCAAATCGCCAGTGGCTTCCCACACGGCAAACCAAAGGGCCAGGGCACGCAAAGCCTCGTTGGGGAGAAAGCTGAAATGTCGACAGTGGAAACCGTCAACGCTCACAGCCGAAGAGGTCCGATCTTTCTTGGAAATCACGCGCAGCTCGGCAGGCTCTAAAATGCGACCATGGGGCAGAAGGTCATGGCCCACACCTTCGCCCTTGCCGGAGCCCCAGATGGCGGCAAACTTATCGCCCTCAGCCTGGAGCAAAGACACTGGGTCGCAAACGACAGTTCCACATCTGGCTAAGGTGGTAGAGGGCTTCCAGGGCCCAGGGTCTTTAATGGCCTTCTGAGCATTGCGACCGCCAGCATCAATGCCAGTCCGCACCCACTCGCGCCACTCTCTCCGCGACGCAGTCGCAGAGGTGGCCTTAGCAGATGAGACAGCGAGAGCAACCTGATCGATCAGGTCGTCCAAATCAGAGCCGAGCTCAGGATCCAGAACAGGAGATAAGGCGCATCTAGCTAAGGCCGCACTGGCCTTGAAGAAAGGGTAGAACTCAGAGCTCTCCTGCACCGCCACGGCCGACGGAGGCTGGAGGATCGAGTCGAGCACCTGTCGTCCAGCCTCCTGCAAGACCGATTCGGAGAAATAACACCCAACTGCACGCAACTGATTACATAGCCAAGAAATAAACGTAACCCTGGATCTTTTTCGCGCCCCGCAGGACGGAGAACCGATTTCCAGTAGACCTGAGGTCCGCCCTAAAAGCTTCTTCGGCCAGGTCCAGAGCAGCGCTCCAGTCACCCGACTTGGGCGCGGGGCCAACAGGAGGAAGCACAAGCAGCGAAGGGGGTTGGCGGAAGGCAAGAGCCTTAAGATCGCCCAGGGAGCTGTGAGAACGGAGCGACACAGGACGACGAGGAGAGATGCTGGAGTCCCCCTCAACAAAAAACTCTTCAGGCAGAGGCTGAGAGCCTCAGACACGACAAAATAATCAAAACGGTCAGGCGGGCCCCTGCTGGGAAAGTGGGCGCGCCCTTCAGGCACGATAAAACAAGCCCTAAGCTTTTTGCCAAAATCAGAAGCTTCAAGAACTTCGGGACCCATGTTCCAATCCGCTCCCACAATGAACTCACACCCCACAGAGTCTAAAAACTCCCCCACAATCCTTAAAGTTTCTCGATCCGACTCCGAGAAACCCTCACTGTGGACCAGGTAGAGGCTGCAGACACAAAAGGGAGCGCACCCTGGAACGTGTACCACGGTGGCAACCGCTCGGCCAGGAACGAGACCAGAATGCCCAGCAGCTTCAAAAAGGCCAAGACCATCTCGAACGCAAACACAAACTCCCGAAGAAACTCCGCCTCCCTCTCCACGCAGACCAGGAGTCCACAGGGTTTTCCATCCCAGGAACTTAGACGACTTCGAGGCTTGGTCCAGAGCACCAGGAGCAATGAGCCGATGTTCCTGAGCAATAACCACATGGGAGCTGGCCGACGATAGGTAGTTCTTGAGAGTGCCCCAAGTGTTGGCGTTCACCGTGGTCACAAGAAGACCCTCATCAAGCCCGATGCAGCCGTCGGCAGCACCCTGGGCAGCTGGCGCGGAGGCTGAGGCCACTGGAAGACCGTCGCCGACAGCAACAGAACTCATACAGGACCAGGCCCTGGCGGAGCTAGCACCAGGAAAAAGGGCACCGGATCGCGGCAACCGCGCGGCTGGAGGATCTTCAAGTTGAGTTCCACCAGCCTTCACGCAGTACTGCTTCCCGACCGCACCAGGCAGAGGAAGAGAGGAGATGCGAGAGGCTCCTGGGAAATCTAAGGGCACCCGAATTTCAGCACAGGCGAGCGGGGCGTCAAACGAGCCCCCGATGGCTCGAATCCCAAAAACCTGCCGCAAACGCTTGGAGAGTCGAATCCCCGAGGCCTGAGACCTGGAGCCTATCACAGACACTCTCGAAGCTAAAAAATTAAAAAAGATCCCAGGAGGGTTTCAAACCTGGGCCCCCGCCCTCAGATTCCTGCCCCCCGCCACCTCTAAGACGCAGCAGGGGGCTCAGAGCCCTTGAAAGCCTGGTCGACCTTGGCTCGAATGTCCTCTTGCGGCGCAGCCGAAGCCTGGACAGCCTCGGCCGACGCCGCCGTGGGCGCAATGCTTGGGCACCTTCAGAAAGCGCCCCTGCTCCTCCTCCAGCCACAGCCGCAGCGACCGCAGGAGATCCTCCGACAACTTCACCTTCGGTAGTCTTCCGCTTCTTCGCCACCACTCGAAGCCGATGAGCTTCGTGTTGTTCTCGAAGTGCCTTGGCATGCGACGCAACCTGGGCGAAGAGGTCTCTGGTCAGCTTCGTGACCCCTGACGACAAGTCCTCCTTCCTCTTCTGGAACTGCTCAAGGCCCGACGCATCCACGTCGTTGTCAGTCGTGAGATCCTCCAGCATGTGGCTGCAGTCGATGAGCTTGGAGAAGTCCACCGTGCCAGCCACCAACTCCTCGAGCTTGAAAGACACCGGCTGAGTCCGCATCTCAGACTGCTGCGAAGGCCCTTGCAAGGCCGCAAGAGACTGCTTGGAGTCCAAGTCCGCCTGGTCCACCTGGTCGCGAAAGGATCGCAACGAAACTTCCGCTTCCAAGAGTTGTTCCCTAAGGCGAGTGACTCGGCCCAGCTGCTGCTCCATCTGCTTCTCCAGCTTGCGCACAGTGGAGTGAGCCTGCTGCATCCAAACGTGGTCCGATATAACAACGGGCTTAGCTGCTGCCTCAAGATGCTTAGCCATGTCGAAGTACTTTGTGGCAGCTCCGACATCCCCGCCTTTTGGAGCGACTCACCAAGGGCCCTGGCTTCTGACGCGGTGATGTAAGGAACTGGTCCCACAGGGAGAGGCGGGGTGCCTCCTCCAGCGCCATCAGCACGTGATTCGTCTTGACGAGCCAGCACATCCCACATAGACGGGTCGCCTCCAAAACATCCTTTCCCTCTGCCTTTGCCATTAGTCCCGCGGGAACCTCCTTTTCCTCCATAGTTCTGGAAAACGTGGCCCTTGACGCTGTGGCCATTCCCGTACCAGTAGCCTGGGGGACCAGCCGCGGCCCAGCGACCACCTGCAGGAGGCCCAGCTGCATGAGACATCCGAGGGAGAGGATGAGCGCAATGCTTGCAATGCGTGGCGTCGGCGCTGCTCTTCTTGCAGCCACAGGACGGGCAGGCGAAACTGGCAACTTGAGCCTGGCCGCGGCGGCGTCCTTTCGCTGTGGACCAACCCTCATCCTCACTCTGCGACTTGACCCACGGAGCATACGAGAAAAGGGCTGGCACCATCGCGATAGCAGAGAAGTGCAGCAGTGAAAGTGGTTGTTCTGTAGCCAGAACGTAGTTGTAAACGTGCCAGGCGGGAGAACGCCTGGGAAAGCAGTGGGGGCCGCAATCCCCCCCAGGCCACTAGCCAAGTTCTGAGCGAGACGCTACGGACTTGAGCCAAAATGGCTACGGAGCGTCCTCCTCCTCCTGTTCCTCCACTTCCTGTCCTCCCTCTCATTCCTCTACTTACTTCTTCCCTTTCCTCCCGTTCCTCTCTTCCCTCTCTTTCCTCCTTGTCCTTGATTTCCTCCCATTCCTTCAGGAGGAGGGGGAGGAGGAGGAGGAGGAGGAGGAGGAGGAGGAGGAGGAGGAGGAGGAGGAGGAGGAGCTGGAGCTGGAGGAGCTGGGGGAGAAGGAGAAGGAGCAGGAGGAGGAGCTGGAGAGAAAGGAGGATGAGGAGGGGGGGGCGAGGAGGATGAGGGGTAAGGAGACGAGATGTGGGGGAGCGGGGGGGGGCCTCTGGAAGCAGCGGCAGGGGGCATTCGTGGCCGCGCACGGACGAGAAGCTCGGAACCGCCGAGGTACGGAACCACGTGCTCGGTCCGTGGTTGTCTGGTCTGGCACTACTGATCGCGTGTCGCTTCGTGGGCACGTGCCAGCTGGCATTCGGTCGGGCATCTCCTCTACAGGGGGTGTTGTGCAAAAAAACGAAGTCGTCCCCAGAACTAGTATGAAAACTAGCTTGGAAAATTTTCTCCTGTAGAGGGAACACGCCCGACTGCCCGACATAAAGCTGGCAAAACGAACGCCAAGAAAGGACGTGAATGGTGTCGTGATGCGGGGGTCAGGAGCGCTCCAGGGACTCTGGGAGCCTCGCGGCCCCTCGTTGCGCTGCCCGTGCCGAACAGTTGGAACCGATTGGAAAATGAGCGACCCGCGTGTGAGCTTCTGAGAGCGTGGACCCTGGAGGCTCGCTCAAACTTCGCTCGGCAAGGGGGCGGGGGCTGCCCTTTCCCCCCGACGCCATTCAGTGGATCGGGAGCCGGGGGCGGGTTCGCTCTGCAAGGGAAGCAATTCCCGACGCCATTCAGTGCTGCCGGGAGCAGGGGGGGTCGCTGTGCAAGGGGGGGGGACGCATTCGCGACGCCATTCAGTGCTCGGAGCAGGGGGGGAGCTCCGCTCTGAAGGGGGGGGCGCACACGCCATTCCCGACGCCATTTTCCAGTGCTCGGGAGCCGGGGGGAGGGGGGGTTCGCTCTGCAAGGGGGGGGAGAGGTGGGGGGACCATTCCCGACGCAGTTTCAGTGCTCGTGAAAACCGGGTCTGGGGTTTTCTCTTGAAACGGACGCCATTCCCGACGCCATGCTCGGAGCGTCGGGGGGGAGCCCGGGGGGGAGATCGCTCTGCAAGGGGGTGGAAGGGTGGGGTGGGGGACGCCATTCCCGACGCATCAGTGTCGAGAGCTGGGGGGGGAGTTCGCTCTGCCAGGGGGGGGGGGGGGGGGGGACGCCATTCCCGACGCCATTCAGTGCTCGGGAGCCAGGGGGGGGTTCGCTCTGCAAGGAAGGGGGGGGAGGGGGACGCCATTCACAACGCCATTCCCGACGCCATTCAGTGCTCGGGAGCCCGGGGGGGAGATCGCTCTGCAAGGGGGGGGAGGGGGGGGGCACGCCATTCCCGACGCCATTCAGTGCTCGGGAGACGTGGACTTGAGCGCTCTGCCGGGAGCGGTGGGGGTGTTTCGCAACCGATTTCCACATGTTCATCTTATGAGGATGTCTCGAACGAGAGCTGTATCTTCAGCATACACAGTCATCCATTCCCATCAGCATCGGGAACGCCCCGGATCGGCGGCACTGGCCAGAGGCCACTACAATATTGGAACATCCGGGAAGTATGGGAAACATCCTGCAAATATTGGGAATCCTAGAAAGATGGGAAATCCTGGAAATATCGGAAATCCAAATGAATTCAAAATCCTAGGGAAATTCGATCGGAATCCTGGAAATCCTGGAATGTTGGAAATGTTGGATCCTGGTGAGACATCCTGGAAATATTGGAAATCCTGGAACGTATCACTACCATGATCTCTCGTTACTCTGACACGAACGCGGCGGAGGCGAGATGGAAGTGGGCCCTTTTCGACCGCGCACGGCAGGCGTCCACCGCCGAGGCCGCTCCACCAGTCCGCCGCCGCGCGGCGCGAGCGTACACCGTCGGCCCCCTCGTCGCCAGGCAGTCAGAGGCCTTCTGGCTGCACGTGGTACCTCCTGACGCCAAGGGAGAGGCTCAGGCACCGCTTGCACTCCTCCGCCATCGCCTCGCGGCCACCCTCTGCTTCCAAAACTGGAGGCGGGGGGCGGCCGCGGAAGGTGCAGAGGCGTATTGCTGGTGGTGGGCAAGAGCAGTACAGGCTGCTGCGCCCTCAACTGTCTGCAGTGTCACTTCTTCTAGATCTGATGTATACACTCCACCCTCTGACCCTCACCCATCTACTCTCGAGGTTCGCCTATCCACGCTTGCTCTGAAGCCTTTACTCAATGCTCTCTGTGTTCTGGTTCCCTGCGCATAAGCTAAATCTGTCCATATTGTGCTTGCTCGCGAGCCTCGGAACCGGTGACCTCAGCCACACCCGAAAGCTGGGTGGGCAAGACTCCTCCTCCTCCTCCTCCTCCCCCTCCTCCTCCTCCTCCTCCTCCTCCTCCTCCTCCTCCTCATCCTCCTCCTCCTCTTCCTCCTCCTCCTCCTCCCCCTCCACCACCAGGAGCCCAGGGACAGGGAATCTGGGAGCCCGGCCGCCTGGCAGAGATCGGCGGCCCACCATGCACCAGATCCTCGCAGCATCCGCGGCCCTTCCAACACGAGCTCCGGCTGGGGAAACACTTCGCGCTCCCGCGCGGGCATTCCCTCATGGCCCCCTCCCCCCAGGAAAGCCCAAAATCGATTCGATAAGTCGGATCGGCGACCGACATGAATCAGATCGGCGGAAATCGGCAGCCTAGTCGGGAAAAGTCGAATCGGCAGGAATCGGCAGGCTAATATGCCTACAATAAGAAACCAGAACCCAAATCGGAAGCCAAGGTCGAACCGAATCGGAATCGTACACCGGACTCACTTCTATAGCGCTCACTTCTATAGTGCTCACTTTGAAATTGTGGTCCGGAAGGGGCCGCACATGCAGGCACATGCCGCACAGTCGCATGCACATGCCCATGCAAATATACAAAAGCCTCAACAGCATTGCCGCACATGCGCGCACATGCCACACCGTCCGACGCACAGTCGAATGCACGGTCAAGCAAAACTCTGAAAGCATAGACGCACATGCCCGCACATGCCGCAGAGATGTCGCAGGCGATAGTGGCCTGACCACCTGAGCTCGGGGCATTTCGCAACCCAGAGTTCCGAGGATGTCTCAGGCAAGCGTGGCCGGATCACCATGGGGCAGGGCATCTTGGAAACCAGAGTGGCGAGGATGTCGCTGGTCAAGGTGACCAGACGACCATGGGGCAGGACACCTCCGAGGTCTGAGTTGTGAGGATGTCTCAAGCGAAAGTGGCCTGACCACCATGGGGCAGGAGATCTCTGAGGTCAGAGTTGCGAGGATGTCTCTGGGGAGAGTGGTCTGACCACCTCAGCCCAGGGCATCTCGGAGCCCAGAGTTGCGAGGATGTCTCAGGCAGGACTGGCCCGACCACCTGCTCAGGGCATCTCAGAACCCAGAGTTGCGAGGGTCTCAGGCGAAAAAGGCCGAGACACTATGGAGCAGGGCATCATTGAGGTCAGAGTTGCGAGAGTGGCCAGTGGCCGGGGGCGCCCGCCTCCTCCGCCCCCCTCCCCCCCCCCTCCACCTCCCCCCCCCCCATCCCTGCTTCTCCAGCCGAGCTGAGAAGGCGCGCGGGAGAGTATTTTATTAGGCGGGCGCGCCACCGCCAGCTCACGAACCGGGCGAATAACCGCCCCCGCCAGCAGCGGGCGAGTCTAAACGCACAACAAACTCTTTCAGGAAACCCTGGCACGCCCCAGGTTAGCTCTGCGAAGGCCAGGAGGCATTGGAGGCACAGGGGTCCCAGACAGCTCCTAGGGCATGAGCGTGCATGTGCATTGGGATGTGCACGCATGTGCGCCCGCGCGCTTCACCGCATGTGCGTGCATGTGCGGGCCCGCGCGGCCTCCCGAAGAGAGGTTGCACAGGCATGTGCGTGCATGTGCCGATGACAGATCTGCGATTCTCGAACACCTCCCGCATGTGCAGGCATGTGCGCGCATGTGCGTCGGACTGTGCGTGCATGTGCGTATGATGGATACATCAAAACACAGCGCACATGCCCCCGCACATGCCCGGGCACGACGTGCACAGTAGGAAGTCCATCCAAGAAGGACCGCACAGGCCTGGCACATGACTGGCACATGCCGCGCACATGCGCGCACATGACAGCGCAAAAACGGCCGCACATACACCCACCCAGGGGTATAGATGTGAGTGCGGTGTAAACAATCGAAATTGAACCGAATCGAATCGGAGGAATCGAAACGAGCCCTGTCCCCCCCCCCTCCCCCCAAAGCTCCCCCCACCCCCTACCGCGGGATGGGTTCGGAGGGAGCTACCGCACTGAACTTGACTACTTGGTGCCCATGCAGATGACATTTACTAGCAGGCCGCTCTGTGATTGATCGGGAGTTTCTGTATATAGAAGAAGGGACGTGCGCTTCTCGGCGGATCAAAATATAAACGAACGTGACAATCAGAAGGGCAAGGCTCGCGAGGGGTAAGAACAGGGGAGTGAGGGTCACGCGGGTGAGGATCAGGCGAGCGTGGAGCATGAGGGCGAGGATGTAGAGAAGGAGGGCCAGGAGAGCGAGGATGACGAGAATGGAAATTAGGAGGGTGAGGATCGGGCGGGCGTGGCGCCCCCCGCTGCCATGCTGGCATCCTCATCCTCCTCCTCCTCCTCCTCCTCCTCCTCCTCCTCCTCCTCCTCCTCTTCCTCTTAGTCTTCCACCTCCTCTTCCTCCTTCTCTCAAGCCATTTGGGCGCGAGACACCATTTTGGCAGTTTCTCGTCCGTCCCCTGCGCCTGCCCGTGGCGCTTGAGGCACTTTGCTCGGAGGCCACTCTCTGGACCCTCCGGGCATCGACCAAGGCAGGGGTAAAGTTATCACGATAGGTGCACGTGTCTGGTCCCGTTGTTCTCAATGCCGTCAGTGCGAGTACAATTATATTCTGAGCATGCGGAAGAAGCTGTGCAAAGGGTGTGGGAGTCCAGTCAGGCTTCACAAACCCTGGGCTACCTCACGGACCACACAAGTCTCCTTCGAAGATGAGGAGGCCAGCTTGGTCCATCCACGGGGCATCTTGCGCTCGGCCTCGCGCAGCGCCTCCCCCGCGCGTGGAGGCATCGGTGCTTGTCGAGGGGGAGGCGCAGAAGGGCGCAGCGGCATCCAGGGCGGCTCGCACGACGGCGCGAAGCAGGATGCGGGGGGCTCCGCCCTCTCTCCGCTGCAGCGCGCGGCGGCGGCCGCCAACGACCCCACCCTCCGAGACCAGCTCCTGCAGCAGGCCAAGACGCTCGAGGAGGCGGAGCGCGCTGCCGCAGGTGCTGACAAGACCTCGGCGGTGGACGCGATGCGAAGGGCCGATGGCCACCACAGGGACGCCGACCACAAGCACAGCCAGGCCGCGCAGCATGTGCTGCGCCTGGAGGCAGCGCTGAGCAAGGCCAAGGTGAAGGAGGAGGAGGCCGCGGCAGCGCTGGCCAGGGCTACCCTGGCGCGTCGCAGGGCAGCCCAGGCAGCGGCGCACGCCGAGGGCGTTGAGGAGACGTCCGAGGCGGAGCGCGACCCACGCATCTTCGAGGCGGTGTGGGACACGGCGTTCTTCGCGCAGCTGGACGCGATGGGGCGCAATGATGCGGAGCGCCAGGGCCTCGAAGAGATTCACGAGAGGCTGCTGGCGACCGAGAGCGAGATGACGGCGAAGGAGAGCAAGGTTCGGTGTTGGCTTCAACGCATGGAGCAGCTTCGTCGGGACATCACCGAGCGCACGAAGAAGAAGAGGTCGGAGGACGGCTCTGGCGCACGAGGTGCTGATGGGGCTGCTGGCAGCGCGCAGGACGCCCCTGCAGCCCACCCCCCCCACCCCCCGCCCGCAGCTGCAGCTGGCGCGGGCGCTACCCAGGCCAGCGCAGCGCCTGCTGAGGAGCCGCCCGCGGAGGACATCGCCAGGGAGGCCAAGCGGCTGTCCGAGGCGAAGTTCCAGGCCGAGGCCCAGGCGGCGGCCTTCAAGGGCAAGGGCGGCAAGGACGGCAGCAAGGGCAAGGGCCAAGGCAGCGCAACGTCTGCCGCCGTGGCCGCCGCCCCCCCCCCCACACCCCACCCACCCACCCACCCACCCACCCACCCCGCCCCCCGCGAGTGCCGCATCGGCGGGCGCTGGCACCGCTGCTCCGCGCCAGCCTGAGCGACGAGGCTCCACCAGCGCGGAGCAGAGCGCTCACTCTACGCCCTCGGCGGGCGAGGTAGAGCGCGCGGGGGGCGATGGGACACGGCTGTTCTATGCCAACATCACTTGCATGGGGGAGAAGGCTTGGTCTTGGCTGGAAGCGTCTCTGGGACACTACGGGTACTACGCATTCCTGGAGACACACGCGCATCTGCCTGCCAACCTTCAGAAGTGGGAGGGCGAAAAGTCGTCGGAATGGTCTTCGCATGATTGCCGACGCAGCACGGCCAAGCTCAAGAGGTGCTCATCCTGGGCAGGTTGAGCATGCCAACGAGGGAGGCGAATGGCCATTGGCAAGTGGTCATCTTCAATGTGATCGGTTGAGCGCCATCAAGGCTGCAGGCTCGAAACTATGGGCCCCTGGCAATACGTCGCTGGACGGCTTCGCGGCCATGGTGGCGCATTTTCAGGGGTACAGTCTGGTCATTGTCACGTGCTACTTGCACTCGAGCATGGGCTACGCAGGTGCCAACACCGGCAGGATCAAGCGCCTAGCGGCCTTTTCTCCATGTCTTCCAGTTGCCATGGGTCGTGATAGGTGACTTCAACATGAGCCTACAGGCGCTGGCTCACACAGGCATCCTGGGACAACTCGGCGCCACCATCGTGGCAGCTTGTGCGGCTGCAACGTGTCTCCTCTCCTCTGGCGCGCATCTCGACTATGTCATGCGCAGTTGGACTGCGGGGCCTTTCCTTGTTTCAGTCTCCCCAGTCATCTCAGTGCCTTGGCGCCCACACATTGGGCTGGCGGTAGGTTTTAAGAGTTCAGGGGCCCAGCTCCTCACAAGGGTCATGGTGAGCTCCGCCAGGCCCCCTCAGCTCCAGAGGCCCTCTACTGCCCCCACTGATGGGTCCAAATCTAGTCTCGCGAAGGCTTGTAGGCAAGAGCAGCGGCAGCTCGCTGTGGCGTCTAGGCTTGAGCGTATTAATTCCTCGTTTGGAGACTGCAGGGAAGTCTCTCGGGTTGCATCTGAGGATGGTGCTTTTGAGGGTTTAGAGGCCGCGTCCTTGGACGCGAGCGCTGATAGTGTTGATCCCTTTGAATACGTCGACATTGAAGCCTCGGTTTGGTAGGAGGAGGCGGAGGAGGAAGATCCATGGGCCAACGAGCCCAACTCCTACCCCATCCCCGCCGACCCAGCAGTCAAGTCTCCAGCTGACAGCTGTGCGTCTCGGGCCGAGTTGCCCTCTGAGGCTCCGCAGATTGCGTCTCCCACTGCAGCGGTGAGGCCTTCGCATCCTCCTCCTCCTCCTCCTCCTCCTCCTCCTTCTCCTCCTCCTCCCCCTTCGCAGGAAGGAAACACTTGCGCCCCCAGCCCCATGTGCCCCCAGCGATACTCGGCGGCAGAGCCGCGAAGCCATTGGCTTCCAACGCGATGAGCAGATGCTTCGGACCCTCGCCCAAGAGGAGGAGGAGGAGGAGGTGGAGGAGGAGGAGGAGGAGGAGCAGGACACTGACACCAGTAACGACCACCCCTGCTCTGCAGCAGTCCGTAGCAGTTTCTCTCAAACCTGCCCTGCTCACAGACGCCTCCAATCTGCACGCCGCGCGGGTGTCTGCTGTCGAACGCTGCGCGTAGCACCACCATGGTGAGTCGCCAGCTGCGGGACCCAGCAGAGGGACAGGAGTCCATCTCGAAGTCCCAACGGCCAAGATGGCATCGAAGGTTCGAGCTGCTCCCTTGCGCGACGCTCTCAGCGGCTGGGCAGTTGCACGCACTTCTTCACAGTCTGCACTTACATTATGAAAAGGGAAATGGACAGGATCAACAGGACAGGTGCATTCAGGCTTGTTCGCGCCACCTTGACAGTTGCCCTGAGTTGGCCCATGCACTTTTGTATCAGACCAAGGACCTACCCTGGGCAAAGTGGCAGGTCTGTCTTCGCAATCTTCGTGGATGCGATGTTCGTGAGCTGGGGGGGTTCACCCTGGCTGCGTAAAAGATTGCTGCGCGCACTCAGAGGCGGACGACCCAACAATATTTGACGGAGTTCAAAGCGTTTGTCCGTGATGTCGGTTCTCTTGGGAAGCTGCATAGATCTCTCGCGCCGATGCCGATGCAAGCATTGGACGCCGTGGAGGACCAGACGTAGCTCTTCCATCCCAAGGACCTGATCGATGCGAAGGCGTCGCAGTGGCATGATCTGTGGGCGCCCAACCTCATGGATGAGAGCATGGCGCAATCGATCTTCGCGGACATCGAGGCCGCTGCTGCGGGCGAGCCGCTCCCCAGCATCTCGGTGTCAGAAACCAGCTGGGCGTTGCGAAAGATGAGAGCCACGACGGGCAACGGGGTGGACTTCCTGTCGCCCGTCGACCTGGAGGTCGACCTGGAGAGGTGACCTGATGTTGCGTTGCAAGAACTGGGTATTCTTATGGAGGCTTGCCCTGGTGCACGTGGTTGGCCTGGTCAGCTCATGGTGATCTCAGAGCGCATGTTGCCGAAGAGATCGAGCGGAGATAAGATTATTGGGATGGCCCCTCTTCTCGGACGGCTCTGGCCCCTCAGCCGAGAGCCGTCCGTGAGGGACTGGCCCGATGAGACAGAGCAGGCGTGGGATGCTGCGGCGCGTGGCAAATCCAGCATCAGAGAAGCATATGTCAGATCACTAAAGGAGGAGGTTTGGTGGCATCTCGGTGCCGAAATTGGTCCTGGGTCGCGTGATATTCAGTCTTTGTGTGATTCCATTGAGGGGCCGATTCTTGTTCGCAATGCATGTTGGGCATGGGGCTCCCTCCTCGGATATTGTACCTCGAATTACTGCAGTGCGGTTCGCACAGAGTGCCCAACCAACTAGGAGCCTCGTCGGTACCGTTCCAACCGACGAGGAGCATAGTGCAGGGCCTACGCTCTGGCACAAGGTTCGGGCGCACGCTCGCGCACTTTGTCCTTCGTGGCGTAGTGAGCAAGTTCCCAATGGCCGACCACAGGCTATGGATTGATAATCTATCCCAGCAGATATATGGGTCGAGGTCCAGCATGTGCAGACATCTTCGTGATATCATAGTTGGGACGGGACAAGCATTGCAGGCCAGTAAGCTCAACATTTCTCCAAAGTCAATTGTAGTCTGCTCTCACCTTGAGGATGCACGTTGAAAGCTGGTTTTCAGGTGGCACCCTAGTCGCAGGCTGCGATTCTGGGAGGCGCACGCAGGCTTGGGCGCAGCACCAGGCGAAAGAGGGATGCCAAGCATAAGCTCATGAGCGCTAAGATCGGGCGCTATGCCAGAGCAGCGAGGCAGCACCGCACCACCGCCAGGCTGGAGCTGCAGGGTGCCCAAGCCGCTGAGACACACGGCTTCCAGGTGCACGGCAGCTTCGGGCAGAGACAGGCCCAGGCGAGGACACACCCAGGGCTAGTACGTGCGGCTCCGACACGAGGAAGGTGCCTGACGACGTTATTGGAGTTGCGGGCGCCTGGCCAAGATCCAGGTGTGCGATTACCAGTGATGTGCATGGATATGTGGTTGTCTGTGTGGCGAGATCGGCCTGATCTGCGAGCTGGAGTCCGTCGAGTTCGGGCAAAGGTTTCGCAGCAGCTGCTCGCCCAGCCAGTGTCTCAGAGGTCGCGCTTGGTGCGAGGACCTATGACGGCAGTCATCCTGCACCTGATCGAGAAAGGGTGGGCCGTTCCCGAGGCCACGGCGTGGGTAATCCCGCAGGGTCACCCTGATGCAGGAGATAACTGGCGTTTCGATGATCACATGCACCAGGGAGTTGCAGCCCTCGGTTCCCAGCGGGCCTTCCTTGGCAACTTTGAGGACATCATCCAGAGGCGCATGTGGGCCCAAGCTAGTCTTCACTGTGACGGCGCAGGGCTCGAAAGTGGCACCGATGCTGGTTCATATCGTCTGCTGTTGAAGCACCTGCAGGAGACGCCAGTCATCGGCCATCGTTTGTCTGAGACGTTGCTTGGTTGTGCGATTGGCGGGGCTTGGCCCCGAGCGAGACGCAAGGCAGAGGTCAAGGGCTACAGCGGCCCCATCAACTGCTCGAGATGCGGTTGCCAGGAGGAGACCGCCAAACATTGGATTTGGAGTTGCACGAGTAACACGGGACACAGCATATATGAGCAGACATGTGACCTCTTGCCTCAGGCTGAGGCTCAGGCGGACATGGAGCAAGCTTTCTGGCTGAGGGGCGTATTGCCGTCCGCCTGGGTCGCTGTGCCGCCGCCGCAGGAGGAGTGGGTCTTCACAGGCCTCAACAACGACCTGGGGCCTGGCTGTCTTGGCGAAGGGACTCTATAAGCCCCCTTATTGCTCTTCGGGGATGCTAGTGGAGGATCTGATTCTGCTCGTTCTAAGTTTAGAAGAGTTGGGCTCGCTATTTGTTCCTACCACAGCCTAGAGCCCCATGTTTGCCTCGCGGGGACCCTGTCTGGGCCTCTGGTCGGGCCAAGGCAATCAGTTCCTCGAGGGGAACTTCGGGCCCTCGTCCTGGCTGTCTGGGCCTCGCGAGGCAGCGTGGTGTATGTTGCTGATTGTGAACCTGTGCGGCACAGTAGGCGCTGGGAGAACCCTGAAGGCGACGATGGCGATCTTTGGACTGCTCTGGGGATGCTGCTGAGAGATAGGCAATCCGAGATTTCCGTGTTCTTTATCCACTCTCGTCAGGATGAGGGTTGGGTCTCCTCCTCCTCCTTCTCCTCCTCTGTATCATTCTCCTCCTCCTCCTCCTTCTCCTCCTCCTCTCGCTCCTCTGCCTCCTCCAGCTCCCCGTGTCCTCCGCCACCTCGTCCTCCTCCTCCCTCTCCTCCTTTTCCTCCTCGTCCACCCTCCTCCTCTCCCCCGGAAATTTCCCGGATCTCGCCGGAAACGGAACAGGGGGGCCTCTGAGGGCCTCCTTGGGGAGGCTCAGGGACAGGTTTTTCTGAGGACGTCCCGCGCGAAGGCTCCCGTTTGGAATTCGTCGCCAGATTTCCCGGGAACTGTCTTTTCGGAGGATGTCCCACGCGAAGGCGCCCGTTTGGATTTATTCTTCGCCGGATTCGCCAACTTCGCCGTTAACGATTTTTCCCGGATCTCGCCAGAAACAAAAGAGGGGGGGGGCTCTGAGGGCCTCCTTGCATGGGGAGGCTCCAGGGACAATTTTTCTGAGGATGTCCCACGCGACCTCTCTGGTTTGGAATTATTCTTCGCCAAATTCGCCGTTACTCCCAGAAAACGGAACAGGAGGGCCTCTAAGGCCTCCTGGGGGAGGCTCCGGGGGCGGTTTTTCTGAGGATGTCCCACGCGAGGGCGCCGATTTGGAATTATTCTTCGCCGGTTGCGCCGGATTCGCCGTTTCTCCCGGATCTCGCCGGAAACGGAACAGGGGGGCCTCTGAGGGCCTCCATTGAGGAGGCTCCGGGAACGGTTTTTCTGAGGATGTCCCACGCGAGGGTGCAGCGCGTTGGGAGGCGACGTTCTCGCGCGCTGGGGGTCAAGATGACGTGAGTTCCACAGAAACTCCCTCAAATAAGCCATATGCTAGCTGCAGCGCCGCCTGTACGTGACAGCCAGCCGGCTCAACACGCGCACAATCCAAAAAATCCTGTCCCACCTCCCCTCGCCACTCCTCCCCTAGAGGCCTCGCAAATGGGGTCCGGTAGATGGTGTCGGAGGATCGCGCTACATCGCCGATGCATCGGCGACATTGGCGGTGCATCGGCGCCGTCGGCGTGAAGAAAATCGAGCTCCACTCGAGCCGCATCGCCGATGCATCAGCGATGCGGTGCGATCCCTCGACCCCATGTACTCCGACCCCAGCTAGGAGGCCTAGATCCCCTTACGCCTACGAGCAGCAAGGAAAACATAGACTGTCGGAGGTCCGCGCCAGGTTCTCGGACCGGCGCCAGAGCCCCCTGGCGGCGCCTCAGGCGCCGCCCCTGGCGGACCCAGCGCCGATGCAAGAAGCCAGCGCGGACCTCCGAAGCAATAACTCCACTTGTATGTGTACTAGAACCACGCGCGCGCTGCGCGCGCGCGATTTGGTTCTAGCAAGACGTGGCGACGGCCCAGGGTTCGCAGCATCGGAGCGCAGAAAGACTTCTGTCAATCATGATTAATCAGCAAGTCGTACCCTCCCTCCTTGTCCCCACAGATGCATGCCATGAATCCCAATCGACCTTGATCCTGCATTCTCCTCTCAACAAGCCTTCTAACTCCATCTCCTTTCCACCCCCCTGTTGGCGGACCAATAGAATCACATTCCACGCGGCAGAAAAGCTGTTGCGGGCACGGTGGACACGTTCCACTCGGCATGCAACGCCACAAACAAGTCGCATTGTCGACGCAGTGGACGTGTTCCACTCGGCGTGCAACAATAAAAACATACAGCTGGCCGCAGGTCTAACCAGGATCCCGCATGGCCCCATTTCGGCTGGCTGCATACCTCTGTTCTTCACTTCCAGAGGGGGCACCTCGAGAGCACAACGCACCCACGCACAGCAGCAGCTCGTGAATCCACTGGGGGGGGAATGTGGGGGGGGGGGGGGGGGCGGGCCCCAGCGCTCCATCCACCCGCTCGGAGCAGCCGCGGGGGCGGGGGCCCGCGCCCATCGGCGAAGCAAGCTATAGAAAACAGCCACCTCCCTCGAGACGGCTCAATGGACCCGATGTCGGCACACTCCTCGCGCACTCTGCGCCTACCCCAAGGCCTAGACGACCCGGAGCGTCCAAAAGCCCACCTGGAGCAAACCCAGTGCCAACCACCCAAATGCCTACCCACGGACCCCCACGCCTGCCAGAGCTCAGCCCGACGGCCCATCCAATGCGTGCCTCAGGCCTGCATGGCGCCATTTCAAGAGCTGGTACATGGCCTACAGAGAGCCCAGCGAAGGCCCGCACACCACCTAGCCAAGGCTTAGCAAAGACGTTTCCAAGACCTACACAAGTCCTACGTCTAGCCGAATACATGCGAGCACCATGACGAATGTGAACACCCAAATGCGCGCGACCACCGTCCCCGCGCTCGTCTTACAACTGCCACGAAAATCTCGACAACGATGGGCTGTCATGAAGGCTTCTACGGTGCGCCCACCGTCGTCGTGCAACCGCCGCGCAAAATTTGACAACGCTGGGCTGCCCTAAAGGGTTGAACGGTACGCGCCAAAAAAAAAATCGACAACCAAATCTTCGATCTGACGGTCACCCCAGTCCCGCGGCGACTGCCGGGACTCATCCAAGTATTCGCTTTCTTCGTGGCGGCCCTGGCAAAAAAACACGCCCACCTCAGAAAACCAGCGCCTCGCGTGAGATATCCCCGAATGCTGGGCGCGAACGGGCAAATGTCCTACCCCGTGGTCGCTCCCGATTGTGGCGCCCAAGAGCGTTGGTTGCGACATCGCGAACACCACGCGGCCCTGAACAAGACGCACCTACAACCGTGAAACAACCGAACCGCTGGAGACATCCCCAATATCTGGGCACGAACCGGCAAGTGACCTATCCCCTGGCAGCACCCCCGCATGTTGCCCAAGTACCATGCCTGTCACATCGCAATGATTATGATCGTGGTCTGGAAAAGGAGGGAGAAGGAGGAGGAGGAGGAGGAGAGAGTGAATAGACGGAGGCGCAACACGAATAAGAAAAATTCACGACGCAACAGATGAGAATAAACACCGCAACACCCTCCACGAGACATGCAACTGCCTGCACAATGATCCGTTATTACCGTCGGACCCTTGTTCCGCACGCGTTCGACGGAAACTGGCGGCAATCAAACTGGCCCAATCTGCCGGGACATCGCTTCGATTTGACTTTCGTCAAATGTGCGTTTGATTCGCCCATATCGTCCAGCCCCCCATCTGAACCAAGAAAGCCAGTTTCTGCTGAAACATCCTCACGATTCGCTCTCAAACTGGCCACGGCGTGCAGGTGACGCTGGCGGTGTGCTGCCCGCGCCGAGGCGAAAGCGCCGTTTGGAGGACTTTCGGCCATTGTACGGAAGCTCGGCCCACATAGTACAATCAGGTTCGACAGTAAGATGATGGGCCCATTTTCCACCACTACCATATGTAGGAGGGAGGAGGAGGAGGAGGAGGAGAAGGAAGAGGAGGAGGAGGAGGAGGAGGACCTCCTCACCCTCCCTTCTCCTCCGTACATCTGGTAGCGGTGGTGGAAAAGGTGCCCATCACAAGAGAGAGCAGGAGTAGGGATCCTCGACCCTCTCGATTCGCTGGCCAGTCCCCACCCTATGGAGGGGAGCAGGCGAGAGACCACCAACCAGAGAACGCATGAGAGGACAATGAAAGGCATGTCCTGGGGGCAGTGTTTGAGGAAGCCCCTTCGAGGACAGATGCCACGGCCCCGTGCGGAACAGCAGTCTCAATACCGTTTTGGCCTGCATGATCGGTGCGCACGATGAGGCCAGCACAAGACGTACTTATAGATGTGTATGAAGCACATGAGCATACATGCATGTATACCAGCATACACACATATATACATGTATGCATGCATACATACATGCATACATACATGCATGCATGCGTACATGTATACATATATGCACACATCAATGCATGCATACATGCATGCATGCATACATACATACAGACGTACATACATGCATACATACATACATACATGCATACATACATACATGCATATACACATACATACGTATATGCATACATACACATATATGTATATATACATGCGTACGTACGTATGTACGTACATACATGCATGCATGCATGTATGTACGTACATACATGTATACATACGTACGCATACACATACCAGCATACATGCATACGTACATGCGTACATGCATACATAGGTATATGCACACATACACACGTAAACACATGCATGCGTGCATCCATACATGCATACCTGCAGATATACACCTACAGACATAAATGCACGCGCGCATACATACAAACATACATGCATACGTTCGTACAGGCACTCACATACATGCATACATAACACCATACATGCATGTATACAAAAACATTCACGTATGCGTACATACATACATCCACGTATACACACCTACACACCTACATACATACATGCATGCATGCATGCATACATACACATACACGTACACATAAAAGCGTACGTGCGCGCATACATATCTACCTACCTACATACATACATGCATGCATATACACAAACACGCATCTACAAACATACAGACATACATACATGCATACGTACATACATAAATACATGCATGCGTGCATACATACATACATACACACCTGAATACGCACATACATATACGCCTGCATACATACACGTGTATATATATATGTGTGTCCATGCATACAAACATACCTGCACACATACATACATGCAGGCATACAGACATACAGACAGAAAGACCGACAGACATAGATATATGCATATGTGCATATACCTATATTAGTACACTGCTCCGCTGAAGTAGTGGACCACAAATAGTTTGAACGGGAAGTGAAGAAGTGTCCATAACGCTGAACGCATTATGGGCAGTGAGACGTCCACGCATGTCCATCCGCATTCCGGGAGGCTTTCAGAGGATACCGTTGCGTAGGGGGGCGGAGGCCTGATGAACCGGGTGCCCAGAAGGCCTTCTGGGAACATTATTTTTGGGCGTCTGTGGGAGCCTGTTGAGACGTGCCGTCGTCGTCGTCGTCGTAATGTCGTCGTCGCCTCTTGGGGCGCGCCGTCATCGTCGTCGTCCGCCTCGTCTTCGTCGTTTCGTCGTCGTCGTCGTCGTCGGATGCACCCCTCCCAGGATCCGTCCAGCGCAGTTTCCCACTCCAGGTCGAAACCCAACGACTCCAGGGCCCGAGAACGGCCCCCGAAGGCAGAAAGCGCCGCACAACCGCTTCGAACATCGAAGTTCAAAGCTCGTCGTCGTCATCACCGCCGCCGCCGTCGTCGTCGGCAGACGTTGGCAGAGAAGGCGATCAGGCATGTTCTCAGTCAACTTCCCAGACAGCTCTCCGGAAGCGTGATGGCACTTCGGAGCCTCAGGAGGCTCTCGGGCCCCTGATGAACCGTGTCCCCGGAAGGCCTTCTGAGGACATGATTTATTGGGGTGTGTTGGGGGGCCTCTTGGGCGTTCCCTGGCAGCCTCTTGGGGGTCTCTTGCGGCTTCCTGGTGGCCTCTTGGGGGCCTCACGGAGCTTCTCGGGCGCCTCTTGGTGACCTCTGAGAGCCTACAGGGGGCCTCTATGGCCAGAGACTTCAAAATATTGGTTCGCGGTCCCCCTCTGGGCCCCCTCTTGGGGCTCTCTTGGGGCATACTTGCGTTGTCTGGTGAGCCTCCTGGGCCGTCTTGGGGCCCTCTTCGGGCCTCGTGGGCCGTCTTGGAGCGACCTCAAGGGCCTAAGGGCCGTGAGGGAGCGTCGGGAAGCGGGAGAAGCGGAAACGCCAAAAACCTTCAGAAACTTTCGGACATGTATGAGTATTGCTTCCCAGGGCCCTCTTGAGCAGCCTCTTGAGGCCGTCCTGGGGCGTGTTGGGGTCCTCGTCGGCCGCCTTGAGGGCATCTTGGGCGTCTTCGGGGCCTCTTGGGAACTGTCTTGGGCCCTCTTGGGGCCCCCTTCGCCTGTCATGGCCCGTTTCGGGGCGGGCCTGGGCCTTCTCGGGAACTCTGGGAGCCCGACAGAACCCGGGGGGAGGCCCATGGAGGGTACAAACACTGGCCTGGCCCCCCCCCCCGCTTGGGGCCCTCTTGGGGTGCTCCAGGGCCGTCTCGGCGGCCATCTTGGGCGCCTTGGGGGTCCCTTGGGCCGTCTTGGAACCCTTTCGGGGCCGTCTTGGGGGCCTCTTAGGTCGTTCTGGGGCCATCCTGGAAACCTCTTGGGCGATCTTCGGGCGATCTTTGGGGGCTCTTGGGCCGTCTCGGGCCGTCGGAAGGCCGAAAAGAAGCAAACGCCAAAATCCTTCAAAAACCATTGGAAAATGAATGATGTTGGCCTCTTCGGGCCTTCCTGGAGGCCCTCTTGGACGCCTCCTGGGCCACCTTGGAGCCATCGCGGGCCGTCATGGTGGGCTCTGGGCCCGTCTGACGCTGTCGGAAGCTGTCTTGGCGGCCTCTCTGGGCCGACTTGGGGCCCTCTTGGGGTGCTCAAGAGCTTCTTGGAGGCTTCCTTGAGCGTCTTATAAGTCCGGGCCGTTTGAAACTGGGAACGGGGGCCCTGGAGCCCCGGTCCACCACTGGAGAAATGAGGCTGGGCCACCCTGGGGACCTAGAACCCAGGAGCGATGTGTATACATGTATGTGTGTGTATATATATATATATATATATATATATATATATATATTCCTCTTCCTATATTTTTATAAGCCCGGGCGGGGGGAAAACCCATCACCCCCCCCAAAACCGGACTCCCGGGACCTGGGGCTTTGGGGCCCTCCGGACGGGCCTCGAAGCGGCCACTGGGCCTCGCAAGGCGTTTTGCCAAGCCTTCCCAGCACACTTAGGGCCATCAAGGGGTCATCGGAGACGTCCCAGAGACCCCCAAGACAGCACAAGAGCGCTCCAAAAGTGACCGACGTGACCTCAAGATGGCCCAAGAGGCCTCCAGGACGGCCCCAAAGAGGCCTCCAAGAGCACTCCCAAGAAGGCCCCCCGAGGCAGAAATCATGGATTTGCTGTTGGTTGTTGGTGAATGTTGGGGTTCTCCTCTTTTCGGCTTCCCGACGCTCCAAGACGGCGGTCTTCCGGGTGTCCGAAGCCGCCTGGGAGGCTCCCAAATCGCCCCACAACCATCCGAAAGGGCTTCCAGGCAATCCAAGAGAGCCCCAAAACGGCACAACAAGGGTCCAAGATGGACCTCAGAGAGCCCCAATGGCGGCCCAAGATGGCCCAAAGACACCCTCCGAAGAATTCCAAATCGTGATTCGGTCGTTCAGGGAGACGGCGGTTGGAGGCAGGGTGGCCCGAAGAAGCCCCCGGAGGCCCCCAGAATACGCCCAGGAGGCCTCCAGAAGGCCTTAAGAAAACCCGAAACAACTTTTGTGAGGCCCCTAGAGGCTCTCCAAGGAGGAGCCTCCGCAAAAAAGAGCTGAGGAGGATGGGGAAAATGCGCAGGGTATGGCGAAAATAAAAAACAATAAGCATGGAGGAAGGATAACGAAAAACATCATTAGAGCGGCGATGCCGGAAAAGGCAACCAGGAGTCATCGCTAAATTGTCGGCTTGACATTCCTGCCGTTCCGCCTGCATTCCAAACTTCAAGGACCAAGGTGCATGGCGCGAAGCGTCACTGCAGTCTTGTATATATATACATATAAAAATATGTATACATATACACACAAGTGGCACGTGTGCCCAGGCTCATACAAAAAACTGAAAGGATATTTAGAGCAGGAAGACACCATGACGGCGGGATCGGAGATGGAGAAGGGGAAGCTGGCGCGGCGCCGCCAGGGCGTGCCTAAGAAAAGGGGAAGAGGCAGGAGGTGAACGCAGAAGAATATAAGATCGAGGAAGAGCCACCCAAAGGATTGGGGATCGAGCAGGAGGATCGACGAGGGCAATGCCTCTCCGAGGTCAGCGTTGCGAGGCGATTAACAAGAGAAGTGTAAGCACGATTCCCACCAGCCGAGTTGTTTCACTAGATGTGGAGGGAAAGAGAAGGACGAGAAGAGGAGGAGGATAGCTGCTGGGAGTGAAGTGCAATAGCGGGGTAGCACTCGAGCGCAAGAGGGGTTGTCCACGGGCCCCCAGGAAGCCAGGAGGCCTCAGGAGGCCCGACCAGGATGCCGAAGAATATTCCAGGAGGCCCCAGGAGGGGTCGTCTGGAATCGAGGTTGCGAGGATGTCCATTGAGGCCTCAGGAGGCCCGACCAGGAGGCCGCAAGAGGCTCCAGGAGGCCGAAAGGGAGTACATCCGGGCTCGACATTGCGAGGATATCCATGGAGGCCGCAAGAGGCTCCAGGAGGCCCGACCAAAAGACCGCAGGCCCGAGGAGGCCCCAGGAGGCCCCAGGAGGTTCCAGGGGGCCCCCAGGAGGCTCCGAAGTGGGGTCTGGGGTACCAGAAGGTACGTCCGGGCTCGATTTTAGGAGGGTGTCTCAGGCGAAACCGCCACTCTTTGAGAATCGGGGTCAAAATCGTTAAAGCTTCATTGTGCTTTTGACAGTTTTATGTTAGAATGTAAAAATTCCATACGTTGTTGGACCCTGACGTCACTATCTG
Source organism: Prorocentrum cordatum (assembly GCA_963575745.1). Lineage (NCBI taxonomy): Eukaryota > Dinophyceae > Prorocentrales > Prorocentraceae > Prorocentrum > Prorocentrum cordatum. Next base: position 88,753 of record CAUYUJ010002475.1, read on the forward strand.
TGTGAGGAGTGCCACCGATTTTCGGAATTTCGAGGATGTCCCTAGCGAAACGGCCAACAAAAATCGCGGACGCGGCGCGGCCTACAATGAATCGCCTCTGAGATCTACTACCTCGGAGAGGTGCGTATGATAGCACATGTATATATACAAACATACATATATACACACATGTGTAAATATGCATATATATATATATATATACACATGTATGTATGTGTTCACATGTATATATGTACATATATACACATATATGTATATATAAACATTTGCCACCAGAATCACGCGCGCGCGCTTCGAGCGCTTAGGTTCTAGCCCAGCCCATGACGCTGTGATGACACGAAGGTCAGGGTTTACGGGCGACTCGCTGTCGGACAGGGTTGCGACCGTCTTGGGCGGGTTATGGGATGTCGCAGGGCTTCCTTGGACTGGCTTTGGGGCTGTGTCGGCGCCGCATTGGGGGGGAAGGTGGCTTTGGCCCCAATGGCGCCGTCCAGGGTTGCCAGATCGTTGCCACGACACGCAAGTCTTGGCTTGCGGGTTCGTCAGGGAGATCGCTGAACAGCCTT
>CAUYUJ010002476.1:0-10000 GCA_963575745.1 Prorocentrum cordatum
ATCATCAGCAGCATCATCATCAGCATCAGCATCATCATCATAATCATCATCAGCATCATCATCAGCATCATCATCATCATACTCATCATCATCAGCAGCATCCGCATCATCATCAGCATCATCATCATGAGCATCAGCATCATCATAATCATCAGCATTGTCCTCATCATCATCATCATCGTCATCATCATCATCATCATCAGCATCATCATCAGCATCATCAGCATCAGTAGTATCGTCATCATCCTCATCCTTCCCCTCCTCCTGCTCCTCCTCCTCCTCATCCTCCTCCTCCTCCTCCTCCGCCTCCGCCTCCTCATCCTCCTCCTCCTCCTCCTCCTCCTTCTCCGATTCCTCCTCCATCCTTCCCGTATGAGCGCTTCCCCAGCCCTTTGTTCCACTGCATGCTCCTCCACTGCCTTGATCAAAGCAACTCGCATGGGCATCGTTTCTGACTGGGCTTATGTGGTTTACGCGAAGCGTCTTAGAATCCCACCAGCCTTCTGGGCGCAGGTGGTTTATATTGCATCCTCTTTCACCCGTTCTCTTCCCCTTCGGGGAGTGGGTTATCGCTGTTCCCTATTAACATACACCCCATCCCCGAGGCGACCCGCTGTCAACCAGGAACCATGAGGACCCCATGCACACACACACACACACACACACACACACACACACACCCAAAAAAAAACATACAAAACGCACTCTGTCTCCACATTTCGAGCATGCGCGGCCAACCCGATGCGGCCCCCCTCGCCATCCCTGTCAACAAACCTTACAAAGTACACGTTGGAGCAAGTCGTGAGGCCCCGCAGCACTTTGCATTGTTTTTGACAGGGACGGCGGGGGTGTCAGCAGATCCTACTGCGCGCAGGGCTGCCATCCCTAACACAAAAATACAAAATGCACCTCGCGGCTATATCTGGATCGTGCGCGGCCACCCCGCGATCACTGTCCAATGGTTTCTGACAGGGACGGCGGGAGTGGTGGCGTATGGCCTGCTGTGCGCAGGCCCACCAGACACACTGGTGGGCATTGCTTTTCGACAAGGACGGTGGGGGGTCACATGTTTCCCGATGTGTGCTGTCACGTGCGCAGGCGCACCTGACACACTCTGCACGTGCCCCGAACGTGGCGCACCTGACGCGGCTGGAGTATGCGGCACACCTGGCGCACGCGGAGCACGTGGCGCATCTGGCGCACTAGGCGTGCCTGGCACGCTCGGGCCCCAGGGGTGCCTAGCGCGCGTGGCGCGCCTGGCACGCGTGGCGCACCTCACCCAAGCGTCGCGCACATGGGCTCGGTGTTGGCTCTCAGTAGCTGCCCATCCAAAGACGACGGCTGAACATGCTCAGGCTCGGGTGTTACCCATGTGTTGGCAGGGCGGGTGGGAGTGAGCTAGACGGACTGCTACCTAGGGGGTGTCTTGACCCCTCCCCCGTACCCTCTCACCTGGACCTGGAGGGGGCGTGTCGCGAGGCGCTGAAGCGTCCAAGACTGCCCAAGATGGCCCCAAGAGGGCCTCAGAGAGCCCAAGATGCCCTCCAAGATGGCTCAAGATGGTTCCCAAGATGCTCCAAGAGGCCACAAGGCCGCTCAAAGACGGCGCCAAGTGGCCACAGAACCTCACCCGAGGGGCCAAAATCCTCAAAAAAAAGTCTGAGTATCCATGAGTTGCGCCTTCTCGCCGTTTTGCTCTCGATGGCCTTCTGGGGCCTCAAGATGGCCCCAAGAGGGCCCAAGAGAGCACCAAGAGAGGCCCAAGAGAGCCCCAAGCCAGCCCCAAGAGCGCTCAGGGGCGCTCCAAGAGCGCCGCGCCAGCGGCCCTAGAGGCGACTTTAGGCGCCCCCGACGGGGGGGGCAGTCTTTGATCGATCTCCTCCAAGACGGCCCCAACAGCGCACCTAAGGCTCCCCAAGCGCGCATCAACAAGGGCCCAAGAGGCGCCAAGGAGGCCGCAAGAGGCGCCCAAGAGGCACCCAGGAGGCTCCGAAGAGACCCCCAAGGGGGCCGAAGAGGCTGCCCGAGGCACCCAGGACGCTCAAAGACGCACCTGGGGCCGCCAAGAGGCCCCCAAGACGCCCCAAGAGGCTTCCAAGAGACACCCGAGGAGACTCCGAGAGGCATTCAAGGAGGCCTCTGGCCCGTCTGCTCGCGTTCCTACTCCTCCTTTTTCTCCTCCTCATCCTCCGCCTCCTCCTCCTCCTCCTCCTCCTCCTCCTCCTCCTCCGCCTCCTCCTCCTCCTCCACCTCTCCTCCTCCTCCTCCTCCTCCCTCGTCCTCCTCCAAGTTATCATCGCCCTCCTCCTCCTCCTCCTCCTCCTCCTCCTCTCCTCTCCTCCTCCTCCTCCTCCTCCTCCTCCTCCTCCTCCTCCTCCGCCGAGCGCCTTCCGACCCGAACTCCGACTCCCGACTCCGACTCCCACTGACTCATCCGACTCCGACCTCCGCTCTCATCTCGTCTCCTCCCCTCCTCCTCCTCCTCCTCCTCCTCCTCCTCCCTCCTCCTCCTCCTCCTCCTCCTCCTGCCTCCCCCTCCGCCTCCTCCTCCCTTCCTCCTCTCCTCCTCCTCCTCCTCCTCCTAAAAGAAAACTTTTCCTCCTCCTCCTCCTCCTCGTCCTCCTCCTCATCCTCGTCCTATTCCTCATTTTACTGCTCCTGCTCCTGCTCCTGCTCCTGCTCCTGCTCCTCCTGCCTCATCGACAAATGAGTCATCATTCTCCCTCCTCCCTCATCCATCCTCCTCCTGCCTCGAGAGATAACGGCTGTCCTGCTCTTTGCTCCTACATTTCCCTGATCGTCTCAACTCACCTGGGCGTCGGTTATGGATGGCCTGTTCGGGATACGTTTTGGTCTGCGGGCTCGCGAAGCAGGTCGAAAGCCGTCCGAACACTAGTCGGGCCGCGAGTAGGCAGCAAGAAACGAGAGGCAAGCGAAGCGAGCGCGCGGGCAGCCACTCAAAAGAAGAGCTAGAAACGAAACTCCCAACCAAGTGGCGTGTAGATCCCGGTGGCGACCAGCAAGTAAGCGCAGCCAAAATGGCGCGGCGGCGCGACCATAAACACGCAGCGGTCACTCACTCGGTGTGCGGCGGCACAAGGAACCGTCAGAGACGAGCAGGACCGACAGGCACACCCGGACGACGTCCGCGCCGTAGGCGACACAACTGCATCGTGTCAGCGCACGAGTGAACAGGGGCAACCTCGTCACAGATAGGACTGCAAACGGCAGTAGCTCTTGTTTGTACAGCAGTGGCACATGTCGAAAGCGAAGTCCTTGCAGGAGAAAGCAGTCGACAAACACCGCTGGTCGGGATACGCGAAGCTTCAAGAATATGTGTATGCACTAAGCCAAGAGAAACTAACAAGTTGGCGAGATTTCATCACCTTCTGAGACTCTGCTCGGCAGCCTTCCCAATGAGTTTTCGGGAGGATAGCGGCTCCGCAAACGCGTTCCGTGGGGCGGGCCATAGGTCACAGAGGCGACAGACGTGTCAGAGTCCCCGTCCTCCCTCTCGTCCTTCTCCTCCTCCTCCTCCTCCTCCTCCTCCTCCTCCTCCCCTCCTCATCCTCCTCCTCATCCGTCTCATCCTTCTCCTCCTCCCCCTCACCCTCCTCCTCCTCATCCTCCCTACTCTCTCCTAGACTGCTCTCGCACCCCACGAACTGGCTGACCCCCCGCCATCCCTGCGCCGATGCCCTGTCAGAGCTACAAGGGGCAAGCAAAAAACGTGTACGGAAACCGCTGTGGCAATTCCGTGAACCCATCCCGGAAAACCTTCCTGAGAAAGGGTAAGTGTTCCTCCTGACGGCTTTTCCGGGCACTGGATAGGGGGGAAGTTGAGGAATATGTTTTGGCATGATCTCGACATAAACCATCCGAAACGCGAGCCCGAATCCAAAACCTTCCAAGCAAACGCTCCCTTCCTGATGATGTTTTTGCTTCTCAGCAAGAGGGTTCCCTCCTGAGAGCTTTGTTTCCCCTTACAGAAACGAGTCCTTCCTGGGGGAGTTCCTTCCCTCCGCCGGAAAACGGCTCCTTCCTGAGGAAGGCGCTTCTCTCCTGAAGACGATGGTTCTCTCCTCGGTATCCTCTCAATCCTCCCCCTCCGCATTCTCCTCTTAGTCCTCCTCCTGATCCTCCTCCCCATCATCAAATCAGGGAAGAGCAGGAGCAGAGACGACGACGAGGCTCTCCTCGCTGGACCATGGACATCCATACCTCGGCTCCTCCGGCCGACCCACCCCTCCTTGGTGTGGATGGGTGCCGCCTCCTCCAGGTATTGCGGCACCCATCCCAGCCCACCAAAAAAAAACTCGACGCGGGGCTCCCCACATGCGCATATCATTATATTGGTTCGTCTTTCTATTGATATATGTCACTGAGCGCCTGTGTGCGAGGGCGAACCGCTCGCTCGAGACATTCCCACAGTCTGCAAGCATGAGTGCGACCAATAGCAAATCTGAGAGCGACTGATTCTGAGTGTGAGTTAATCTGGGTGCGATTGAGCCTGGGTTTGAGTGGGTATGCGTGTGAGTAAAAATGAGCGGGAGTGCGTCTGTGTGCGAGTGGGTCTGAATATGGACCATTCTGAGTGTGAGCCAGTCTGTGATTGAGCGGATCGTAGCATGATGAGTCTGAGCATGTTTGAGTCTGGGCTTGAGTGGGTCTGAGTGTGAGAAAAAGTGTGTGCTAATGAATCTGAGTGCGAGTGAGCCGAATGTGATTGGGTATGGATGTGAGGCAGTCTGAGTGTGAGTCGGTCTGCGTTTGAGCGGACCGTAGGATGCTGAGTCTGAGCAGGAGCGAGTCTGAGTATGAGTGGTTCTGAGCGTGAGTCTGAGTGTGAGTAAGCTTAAGTATGGATACAGTAGATGGACAATATATTCGAACCCTCACACATTCGAGGGAGATTCTAAATCACCCCCGCGCCCCCGACATCAATGTTGATCTCAGCAAAGGCAGTGCTTTGGGGTTCGAATATTTCTGTCCACTCACGCCCCCCCCGTCGCCACGCCATCAATATCAAATTCGGGGGTTCGGGGGGGCATCTTGGGCCACAGGGTTCGAATATAATATCCATGTACGGTATGAGCGAGTCTAAGTGCGAGTGAGCCTGCGTGTGACTGAGTCTGAGTATGAGTGAGTATGAATGCAGAAGAGTGAAGGAGAGCGGAGAGCGAAGGAGAGTGTGGCGGAAGCGTTTGAGTAAAACCTAAAGCCTTGGAACATCGAAACTCGATCGTCTGGCCCTGGCTACTCGAGTTGTCCACGTCCTCCTCCTCCTCCTCCTCCTCCTCCTCCTCCTCATCATCATCATCATCATCATCATCATCATCATCATCATCATCATCATCAGCATCATCATCATCATCAGCATCATCATCATCCCCTTCCTGCTTCTGCTCCTACCGTGTTCATGCTGTCCTCCTTCTCCTCCTCCTCCTCCTCATCGTCTTCTTCCTCCTCCTCCTCGCTTCCTCCTTCTCTCTCCTCCTTCTCCTCCTCTTCCTCCTCGTCCTCTTCCTCCTCCTCCTCGCTTCCTCCTTCTCTTCCTCCTCCTCCTCCTCCTCATCCTCCTCCTCCTCCTCCTCCTCCTCCTCGTTGGGAGTGCTGAAACCAGCAAATCGCCTGAGACATCCTCCCAAAACTGTTCCGAAAACGACAGATGCCCAGCATCATAACGGCCAAACCGCCTGAGACATCCCCGCAAACTGGGCGCGAACGTCCTCCAAATCTGCTCCGAAAGCGAAACATGTTGGAAGAGAAAATTGCAACACCGCCTGAGACATCCCTATAACATCCCGCGGAAGGGGCCGAGTGAAATACCCCCCCCGCCGCTCCCCTTAGAGTGCTGAAACCAGCGAATCGCCTGAGACATCCTCCAAATCTGTTCCGACAGCGAAACATGTTGGAGGATAACATGGCCAAACCGCATGAGACATCCCCACGCAACTCCGCGAACGGGACCCCGTGAAATACCCCCCCGCCGCCCCCCTTAGAGTCCTGAGACGAGCGAATCGCCTGAGACATCCTCCAAATCTGTTCCGAAAGCGACACATGTTGGAAGAGAAAATGGCCAAACCGCCTGAAAAATCTAAAAAAAATAAAAAGAACAAAAAAAAAAAAAAAAAATAAAAAAAAACAAAATCAAAAAAAAAAAAAAAAAAAGAAAAAAAAAGAAAAAAAAAAAAAAAAGAAAAAAAAAAAAAGAGAAAAGAAAAAAAAAAAAAAGAACTTCCGCCAACAAAATTCCGCGAACGGGACCTCGTGAAGTACCCCCCCGCCGCCCCTCTCAGAATGCTGAGACGAGCAAATCGCCTGAGACCTCCAAATCTGCTCCGAAAACAACACATGTTGGAAGAGAAAATGGCCAAACCGCCTGAGACATCCCCACAAAATTCCGCGAACCGGACCCCGTGAAATACCCCCCCGCCGCTCCCCTTAGGAGTGCTGAGACAACCGGATCGCCTGACACATCCTCAACATCAGTGTGTGTGAGTCATCCGATGAGTGGACCTGAGTGAGTGTAGTGAATGTATGGGTACAAATACGAGTGAGTCTGAGTGATGAGTGAGTCTAAGTGATGAGTGAGTCTGAGTGATGAGCGAGTCTGAGTGATGAGTGATGAGTCTGAGTCATGACTGAGTCCGAGTGAAGAGTGAGTCTGAGTGATGAGTGAGTCTGAGTGATGAGTGGGTCTGAGTGATGAGTCAGTCTGAGTGATGAGTGAGTCTGAGGGATAAGTGAGTCTGCGTGATGAGTGAGTCTGAGTGGGTCTGAGTGCGAGGAGGTGAGGGTGTTCCTGTTCTCCTGTGTTCCTCCGGCGCGGTCTGCCAATAACAAGAACCCCATTCTTAGGATATGGGGAAAAACACGCTGGAAGAGCCAATTACCCTGTGGGGTGGGGGGACGGTTCTGACGATAGTGGTCTCCTTTTCTCGGCGGCGAGCCCTGAGGAGAAGTGAGAAGGGGCGGGCCGTCCCAGAAGGCTTGGAAGTCCCCCCGCCTTCTGAGGAGTTTTCTAAGCCTTCCCCGAAGACACAGAAAATGTCTCAGAAGACCCGAGGCCTTCTGAGAAGCCCCGCCGCCTTCTGAGAAGGCCTTATCCCTCTCACTTCCCCCCTCGCTCGCCGCCGACTGACGATAATGGTTTTCCTTCTCTTCCTTCCATCCAGCCCCCCGTGACCGCATCAGCGCGATCTCGTGGGCTATCTCGCGCGGGCACAGCTCCGACGTGTCGATCCTCTTCATGGCGCGCGGTTGCCCGGAGGCCTGTCCAGAGGGGGGCGGCGGGGAGCTGCTGAGGAACGGAGGACGAGGCTCCTGAGGAGGTTTTCGGCGGTGAGCGAGGGGGGAAGTGAGAAGGAGAAGGCCCTCTCAGAAGGCGGCGGGGCTTCTCAGAAGCCCTCCAGCCTTCTGGGACGTTTTTTGTGTCTTCGGGGAATGGTCAGGGAACCTCTCAGAAGGCCGGTGGACTTCCGAGCCTTCAGAGAAGGCCCGCCCCTTCTGACTTCCCCCCCTCGCTCGCCGCCAAGGACTAGTGGGGCGAAGGTCAACCGAAAAAACTTATGAGCGACATGCACGCCCCATGCATGTCGCTCGTTAGGTGTGCGCCTCTGCATGCAGCATGCGCATGCGATGCGGTGCGATGAGGTCGTTGAGACGCAGTCATTGAAGTCCTCGGGACTCGCGATGCGGTCATCGCGTCCGCATGCAGCACGCAGCACGCGATGACCGCGTCTCAGAGGCATTCCACCATCGAGCGGCGCCACGTACACACAAGGGCGGCAGCAGCAAAACCGTCGGTGCCAACGCTTTTGTCACAACTCCAGTCGGCCGTTTGAAGTATTTCAATGTCCTGCCGTGGCTGACACCGATCCTACTTGTGATTCGAGTTCAGCCGCCTCAGCAATAGATGGGCAATTTGTCATAAGAGCCTGCCGCGAGCTGACAGACGCTGGTGCCAACTTCGTGCCATGGGCACCTACCGCAAAAAACAGCGAAAACAGCTCCAGCCCCTCCAACTCGTCCAAAACCCTTCGGTTTTCTGCTTGCAGCGGGCAAGAAGCAATGGTCCGCCGGCCCCTTTGGGGGCCACCAGGCTGCGAAGCTGAAATTTCTGCATCCTGCAACCACTCCTCGGCTCCTTGGTTCCAGCTTGGTTCCAGTACCAGTTCTAAGAGGGGATGCCGGCTGAACAAAAAAAACGTCGACCCCTGTCCCAGGCTTCGTGAAGCTTGCGAGAGGATCAACACTTCGGGGCCCAACCCTGGGATCTACGAGGGGGGGGGCGCCCATCCTCGACAGGGGTGCGTCCGTATAGCCCCCTATCGGGATGTGTCCCAAGATTCCCCCCCTTTCGGAGCGGCCAAACTTTTCCGGCGGAGCTCGGCGGGGACTGGGGGAGAGATCTATACATATCCACTGCTCCCTGGCCAGGCCCAGCCTGAACCCAGCAGCGGTGCATACGCCACGCCCTCCTGGCTTGGCCAGGAGGGCGTATACACAGCTCGTGAGCTCAGGATGGGCCTGGCCGGGGAGCAGTGGATATGTATAGACCTCGCCGCCCGATCGGGGACTGGGGGAGAGAGATCGCCTGCGAAGTCCCAGTGCAGCTCCTCTGTTCCAAGGTCTCAGATGGACACAGATCATTACTCCTCGCTCGATGACTGAAGGGCTGCAGAACGCGCGACCCCCTCGCCGGCCGAAAAGCGGCCAGCCACCCTCAGAATCACATCCTCGGACTTCCCAGGGTGGCCTGCGGCACGTGAAAAGCAATAGATGCGCGCTCCCCTGGTGGCAATCTCAATATCTTCCGAATTACATCGTGTTCGCACTCCCGAAAACGCCATCCCTTGCACATTACGTCACATTCGCTCTCGCGAGGCCACAATCCACTGTGAGATACAACGCGCTCACGCTCCCGAAGCCACGATCGCTTGAAATTACAACCCTTTCGCACTCCCGAAGCAACATTCCCTTGCAAATAACGTAGCGCTCGCAATCTTGAGACCTAAATCGCCTTGTAAATTACATCACGTTCGCGCTCACGATGCCACAATCCCACCTAAGTTACGTCGCACTCGCACTCCCGAGGCAACGATCCTCCGTGAATGACGACACAGTCCGCTCCCGAGGCCATGATCCCGAGGCCACTACCCCCGGTACTTTACGACGCGTTCTCGCTCTCGACGCCACAATCCTCTGCAAATTAAGTCCCACTCGCGCTCCCGAGGCCATAATCCCATGTAAACTACGTCGAGCTCGTGCTCCCGAGACAGCAAACCCTTGAAAATTATAACGCGTTCGCGCCCCAAGACCATAATCCCTCATAAATGACACGCTCGCGCCCCCGAGGCCGCAATCCCGCGTAAATCACGACACGTGCGCTCCCGAAAGTTGTGCGCTCCCAAGGCTAACATCCCTGATTAAACACTACAGACGCGCGCAACCAGCCAGCCAACAAACATTCCCATGCCGTCATGGTGTTCCTATGCCGTTGAGCCGCCTGCACGCCTGTCCGCTCGTTCGACGCGCGCTGCGCTCGATCCGAGCTCGGTCCTTGACAATTCCATAATCGGCAGCACGATCATCACCATCAGCGGCATCATCATAATCGTCATCATCATCATCATCATCATCATCATCATCATCATCATCATCATCATCATCCTCATCATCCTCATCATCATCATCAGAAGCAGCAGCATCATCATCCTCATCATCAGCATCATCATTGTCATCATCGTCATCATCGTCATCATCCGCATTAGTATCATCATCGTCATCGTTATCGTGCTCATGACCATCATAATCATAACCAGAACCAGCATCATCACCAACATCATTCTCATCATCAGCAGCAGCAACAGCGGCAGCATCCTCTTCATCAGCATCATCATCATCGTCATCATCCTCAGCAAGGTCCACACCCTCATGGTCCAAACCACTCCGCCTTGCTCCTGGCTTCGCATCCTCGCATCATTCCTCCTCCTCC
>CAUYUJ010002476.1:17500-20000 GCA_963575745.1 Prorocentrum cordatum
GGCGTGGAGACCAGGTGTTTCGGCAACACCTTCTTCACGGCGGACCTGCCGCTGCCCTGAGACCCCAGGCTTGGCGCGGACGAGTGACCTTCCGGGGAAGCGCCGCCGCAGCGGGACAGCTTGGGGGCAGGACGGAGAAGGGAGAAGGAGGAGGAGGAGAGGAGGAGGGAGGAGGAGGAGGAGGAGGAGGAGGAGGAGGAGGAGAGAGGGAGGAAGTGTAAGAAGAGGAGGAGGAGGAGGATAAGGAGGAGGAGAAAGAGGAAAAGGATGAGGAGACGGAGGAAATGCAGGAACAGGAGGAAGAGGACCAGAGTAAAGCCAAAATGAATCAGCGATGCTGAAGTTTACCATCCCGTCCAAAGTAAGCGAGATCCCCGCTTTCGAAAAAAACACTCTCTATCCGTGCCGCTGCGACATATGATGCAGCTTATGTTTGATACCATGGAAATCTCAAGCGATGGCGCTGTTCTAGAAAAATGATCGAGCGAAAGACCCAACCGTATGCAGTTGCGAACTACGCAATTGTGTATATCGCCTTCGGTGGAGCCCCCTTGTGTGACCACGACACGTGTGAGGGATGTGCCTAAATGGGCGTGGTGCGCATGCGAACGCAGCCACTGGGACCTTCGATGGAGCTCCCTATGGGCCCACGAAAAAATGCAAACGCAGCCACTGAGGCCTTCGGTGACGCTCCCTGTGGGGCCGCGAAACGTTTGATCGATGTACCGAAACGCGCGGGGCAGACGCATGCGAACGCAGCCGCTGGGGCTTTCGGTGGCGCTCCCTATGAAACGACGAAACGGACAAGGCTGCACCGATATAGGCGGGGCGGGCGCATGCGAACACCGCCACTGGGGCCTTCGGTGGAGCTCCGTGCCAGGCCAAAAAACGTGCAAAGGGTGTGCCCACATAGGTGCAGTCGGCGCATGCGCACGCAACAATTCGGGCCTTCGGTGAAGCTCCCTACGGGGCCACGAAACGTGTGCGGACCGTACCGACATAGGCGCGGTGGGCGCATGCGAACGCAGCCTCTGGGGCCTTCGATAAAGCTCCCTGTGGGGCCACGAAAAGTGTGAGGGGTGTGTCGACATAGGCGCGGTGGGCGCATGCGAACGCAGCCACTGGGGCATTCGGTGGCGCACCCTATGGGGCCGCGAAACGTGTGATCGATGTACCGAAACGCGCGGGGCAGACGCATGCGAACGCAGTCACTGGGGCTTTCGGTGGCGCTCCCTATGAAACGACGAAACGTGTAAGGGTGCGCCGATATACGCGGGGCGGGTGCATGCGATCACTGCCACTGGGGCCTTCGGTGGAGCTCCGTGCCGGGCCAAAAAACGTGTGAGAGGTGTGCCGACATGGGTGCAGTGGGCGCATGCGAACGCAACCATTCGGGCCTTCGGTGATGCTCTCTACGGGGCCACGACACGTGTGCGGACTGTGCCGACATAGGCGCGGTGGGCGTATGCGAACGCAGCCGCTTGGGCCTTCGGTGGAACTCCCTGTGGGGCCACGAAACGTGTGAGTGATGTACCGAAATGGGTGTGATGGGCGCATGCGAACGCAGTCACTGGGGCCTTCGGTGGCGCTCCCTACGGGGCCACGAAACGTGAGGGGTGTGTCGACATGGGATCGGCGGGCGCACGCGAACGCAACCACTCAGGTGTGCGGCGAAGTCCCCTACGGAGCCACGAAACATGTGAGGGGTGTGCTGGCAACCGTGCAGTGGGCGCATGCGAACGCAGCCACTGGGACGTTCGGTGGAGCCCCCGATGGGGCCACGAAACGTGTGAGCGGTGTGCCGAAATGAGTGCTGTGGGCGCATGAGAACGTAGCCACCGTGGCCTGCGGAGGAACCCCCTGCCACGAAACGTGTGAAGAAAGCGCCGAAATGAGTGCGGTGGGCACATGCGAACGCAGCCACTAGAGCCTTCGGCTGAGCTCCCTAAGGGGCTACGGAACGTGCGAGGGGTGTGCTGAAAGGGCTGACTGGTGCTGAGGGCAGACTCAGGGATGGGAAGAGGGAGGAGGGAGAGGATGAGGAGGAGTGAGTAAGTGAGGGAGACGCGGGGCGTTTTCTTTTTACAACAAGTACCCAACACCACATAATGGTTGGGAGCAGACACAACCACCAAAAAAACACCCAAAAGACGGCAAACACACATACACACACACACACACACACACGAAACAAACCAAAAGCATCGATCTATCTGTATATACAAAGACATATACTAGAACCATCGCGCGCGCTCAAGTTCTGGCTAGGATAATCGTCATCGTCATCATCGCCATCCTCATCACCATCAGATCCGGCGTCATCGTCAGCGGCATCGTCATCATCATCATCATCATCATCATCATCATCATCATCATCATCATCATCATCATGACCATCACCATCATCACAATCGTCACCATCACCACCATCAGCAGCAACATTGTCATCACCATCGTCATCATCGCCATCGTCGTCATCATCGTCAGTATCGTCACCTGA
>CAUYUJ010002476.1:25000-45000 GCA_963575745.1 Prorocentrum cordatum
GCCGCTGCCCTCTTCGGGCGGCTGGCGCGCCCTGCGGGCCTTGCAGAGGTGGTCCACACCCTCCTGCTCGGGGCCAACTACCTGGACCCCTTGGTCGCCAAGGCCTTGGTGGCGGTGTACGGGGGCTCTGCACAGGGTGCCGCTGCCCCCGTGGCGCAGTCCGCCCGCCGCCCCTCCGCCTCTGGGCGGCCCCGCTGCGTCCTCCTCTGGCCCGCCGCCTGCGTCGCTGGGGATGCCCGCGCCCCAGCCTCTCCCGCCTGCGCCGGCCAGTTCCGGGCGGCCGTGCTGCCCGCCCCCGTCGTCTGGCCCCCCGCCGGCGGCGCCCGTGCTGCCTTCGCCTCCGCTGTCCCCCTCGCCCGCCTGCTCCTGGCGGCCCATCGGCCCGCCCTCATCGTCCGTCTCCTTGCCGGCGGCGCCGGCGCAGCACCAGCCCCAGCAGCCCCCCGCGCCTTCCGGCTCTTCGCGGCGCTCGCGGCGCTACACCGGCGCTGACCCCGGTAGCGCCCGCTTCCGCCGTGGGCTCCCTGCGAGTGCTGACGGGCGCGCGCTCACGGAGCAAGAGGTCCTTCAGTTGGCTGCCGCCTGCGGGCTCTACACCGACTCCCGCCAGGCATTCTGGCTCTTTGGCACCAACGGGGCCCGGATCGGCTTGGCGCTCCGTCCGCTCGGCGGCGGCGGGGTGATCAAGTTTTGGCTCCGGCAAGCCAAATTGACCATCGCCGGCAACACGGAGGTCCGCGAGCGGCTCCCCGAAGCAGCGCTTGCGTGGACCGTCCCCTGGGTTGGGAACCAGCCCCGGCCCCACGCCGCCGCGGCGCCTCCGCCCCCGCCCAGCGCTCTCGGCGCGCCGCCGTCGTCGTCGTCGTCGTCGTCGTCGTCGTCGTCGTCGTCGTCGTCGTCGTCTTCGTCGTCGTCGTCGTCGTCGCTGTCGTCGTCGTCGTCGTCGTCGTCGTCGTCGTTGTCGTCGTCGTCGCCCTGAAGCTGCGGGGGCGCCCCCGGCCGCTGCCTCCCGCCGCCGCCGCCGCCCCCGCCTGAGCTCCTCCTGCCGCTCCCGGAGCGCAGAGCGCGGCCGCCGGCCCCGGGGCTAGCCGCGCGCGCCCCAGGCACTCGCTTCCTTTTTTCGCTTCTGGAAATGGGCGTTGCGTGTCCCTTGGCTGTCGTCGTCGTCGCTGCGTTCGCCGCCGCTGTCGCCGTCGTTGTCTTCGTCGCCGTCGCCTTCGTCTTCGTCGCCCTCGCCGTCGTCGTCGTCGTCGTCGCCGTTGCTTCTCGTCGGCGTCGCCCTCGTCGTCTCCTGTCGTCGCCGTCGTCCTGTCGCCCTCCCGGCTGCCCCCCCCCGGGGCGTCTCCTCCCGCCGCCCTCCTCCCTCTCCCCTTTTCCCTCGCCTGGCTGGTGGTGGTGGAGCTGTGGCGGGGTGGTGGAGGACGACGAGGTTCCCTGTTTCGTTGCCGCCAGTTGGCAGCACGCGCACTCGCGCTCGCGCACTGGCGCTCCGCCATTTGGTGGCGTGGCAGGCGCGGCTCCCAGGGGGCCCCTACAACTGTCTCGCATGAAGCGACACCCGGCCCCCCTGGGAGCGGGCACGCGCGCCGGGCACTTGCCCCACTGCCAGCGCCCTACTCGGGACTGCTCATGCCTGCCCTTTGCCCGGGGCTTCGGCACCAACGCGCCCCACTTGGGTGCGCCTCAACCAGAACCAGAACCAGGAGGTGGAGGAGGAAGAGGGAGGAAGAGAGGGGGAAGGAAGAGAGGAGGAGCAAGGAGAAGGACGATGAGGATGAGAAGGAAGGCAACCAAGAGGAGGCAGCCGAGAAGACGGAATCCTCGTCCTCCTCTTCCTCCTCGTCCTCATATTCCTCCCCCTGCATACCATGTTAAAGAACTCCTAACAATAGCATCGCGGAACGTGTCGGTACGGCGTGTGGGACGTCTCGCCTGAGACTACCCCACCGCTGAGGACAATGAGGCTCAGCTACTTCCAAACATCTAAAAAATGAAGGCCGAATCGGCTTCTGTATATGACTTTCGACATTACGCAACGCACATTCGTCATACAGATTCCCAACAAGCCCAAGGCGTAAGGCTTTTCGAAATGTGGCTCTCGCGCAGAGCAGCGCACATTCGTCTTCAAAGTTCCCGACAGCTGCCACCATCTACGAGAATGGAGGGCGGTTCGTTTTCGACATGGAGATTTTGCTAGAGCGTTCCTTTCACGTTATAACAAGCAGTAGTATGTATTGCTTGACAAGAGCGTATGGCAGACAGTAGAACCACGTGCATCAGCTACACGGATAGAGGGCAGCTCCATTTCAACATCAGGCTCTCGCCTGATACGTCCCGAAAGACCGGCACACTTTCCTGAACTGAACTGTGTGATCCTACCTCTTCACGGTCTTCATTGCTATATTATTTTACTTTTCAAAAAAAAAAAAAAAAAAAAAAAAAAAAAAAAAAAAAAAAAAAAAAAAAAAAAAAAAAAAAAAAAAAAAAAAAAAAAAAAAAAAAAAAAAACGCAGGGCAACAGTAGACTATGGCCAGAGGGTCAGGCCCGTGGACCCTCGAATTTCAAAGGGGGTGCTTCCGCCAGTGGAAAGGAAGGCGTGCAAGGACTTACGAGCAGGGGACTCGACTCGGGACGGGCAGGCGCACTGCGGCAGCATCGAAAATGCCTGGGCTGATTCTCGTCCCCATCTTCCTCCTCCGTCGCCGGCTCCCTGCTCCCTCCCCCTCCTCCTCCTCATCCGCCTCATCCTCCTCCTCGTCCGTCTCCTCCTCCTCCCCTCCTCCCTCCATCCCTCCGTCCAGTCCTCTTCCCATCCCCTCTGTCTTCCTCCCTCCTCCCAGGGGGGCGAGGAGGGAGTAGGAAGGATGGAGGGAGGAGAAAGGGAAGGGGCAAGATAGGCGCGCTGGCGCCATATCCGACATCATATCCCTCCCTCCCATCCCTTTCGACTGCGCTGAGTTTTCTCTATCCGCGGACGCGTGTCGAAGCCGACCTGAAACTCCACAAAAGACCTCACCGTGTTATTCGCAATCGGAACACGGAAACTTGTGGGAGCTGTGCGACCTGGGGGACCTCTGTGGCCTGTGAGGCCTGTGAGAACTTCGACACCTATGGGATCTGTGGGACCTGTGGGACCTGTGGGACCTCTGAGACCTGCGACACCTGTGGGACCCGTGGCACCGGCGGGACCTGCGGGACCTGTGGGACATGGGGGACTCCTGTAGGACCCGTGAGACATGCGGCACCCCTAGGACCTGCGAGACCTGTCGGACATGTTGGACCTGAGGGTATGCGAGACCTGCGACGCATGTGAGACTTGTGGGACCTGTGGAACCTATCACACTGGTGGGACCAGTGAGACCTGTGGGGCTACCTGCGATGCTTGTGGGTCCTGTGGGACATATGGGATGTGCGGTGCCTGCGAGACATGTGAAACCTGTGGGATCCTGAAAAGTGGCCCACGCTGGGGCGGGAGCACCATTCTGAGCAACGGGAGCACACCTCCGATCCGAAAATGAGGCCCACGCTGTAGCGAGAGCACCATGTGAAAGAATGTAAACGATCGGATGGTTTAAAGCATTATGAAAATCCAGCTCCCCAAAATCCTGTATAAATAAAGGCGCGGGGGGACCGACTCTAGAAAACACCAGAGAAAAGTGAACTCGCGCACAACATGTGTAAAATTGAAAACGCGGAGGCGGGGCGGCCACTCTCAGAGCATACTCTGGGGATAGATCGAGGGATAGAAGAGAGTAGTTCTCATGTTGCGAAATTGCGGAAGGGGGACGAAAGAAAAACAGAGAGAGGGAGGACCATGAGGAGGAGACGGAGGAGCCAGATCAGGACGCGCCCTCAGCACCCCCTTGTCAAGATTCGCCGAAAGGGTCGAAACGAAACGAAACGGTAGTCAGCACGCGGGCCAGCAAATGTCGAGCCCGCCCCCAGCAAGCAGGCGTGCGGGAAGCGGGGCGACCCGCGCGATGAAGCGAGACACCCGACGGTTGTCCTGAACATCATGCCAGCGCTTGCGCTGCACACTCGTCTGCCCGCACCGCGCAGAGACGCCGCACGCCCGGAGCTCCGCGCGGGACCTGGTCCAGCCATCGTGCTGCAGTGGAGGCCAGTCCACGAGAAACCTTCCACAGGAGACCCAACCCTGAGACCCCAGGCCTCAGGGCGTCCGTGGAGCTCTGGTGTGGGAACGTCACGCTCTCCATCGCATATAACCATCGAAGCCCAAGAAACCCAGGGCACCCTGGAGGCAAGCAGGATGCTCCTTGGCGTGGGCCCCCACTGTACCGCAAGGAACGCTGAGCAAGGAGCGAAGGGGCGTTTCAGGACCTCGCGAGCCCCTCGGCAACGAAGCCCTCGACCTGCGGAACGGCCCGGCAACCGGCGCCCCTCCCGAGCCCACGGCGGTCCTTACTTCGGCGCCTCCGCTGCGGGAGCTGCGCAAGGCATCCGCACGGCACCCAAGACGCGGACGCTGCGCAGGGCAGCTGCCGGCACGCACAGGGCGCGGCGCGCTTGTTCGAAAACGAGGTGAGGAGGAGGAGGACGAGAGGAAGGGAGAAGGAGGCAAGAGGATAAAAAGGAGGTGAACGAGAAGGGGAATCACTGCATGGGGGAAGTAGAGAGAGAGAGAGAGAAAAAAAAAAAAAAAAAAAAAAAAAAAAAAAAAAAAAAAAAAACGACAGACAGACAGACAGACAGACAGACAGACAGACAGACAGACAGACAAGACAGACAAGACAGACAGTCAGCCAGACCGACAGACAGACTGACAGACAGAAAGCAAGCCAGACAGACAGCAAGCCAGATAGACAGCCAGCCAGCCAGCCAGTCACCCAGCCAGACAGACAGACAGACAGACAGCCAGCCAGCCAGACAGACAGACAGACAGGCAGACAGAAAAGGGGACGGACAGACGGACAGACCGACAGACAGACAGACGGACAGACGGACAGACAGAGACATTGGACAGAGACAGAGACAGAGACACAGACACAGACACACTCACACACACACACACACAGGAGAGGGGAAGAGAGAGAGTTATAGAGAGAGAGAGGCAAAAAAGCAGGAGGAACCGGGCGCGGGAGGCCGATCGGGGCGGCCAGCGGGGCAGGGCGAGGCAGGGCGAGGCAGGGCGCGCGGGGCGCGGGGGGAGCCCGCGGGGAGCAGGCCCCGGGGGGCGCGCGACGTGGGGGGCGGGGCGGGGCCCCCCGAGGCACGGGGTCGCCTCCTCCGCCGGGCTCGGGCGCCGCTCCTCGGCCGCGGAGCAGCGAAGGGGGGGGGAGATCGCAACAGCTCGGACGGCGAGTCGTCGAGGCCCCCGCCCCGGCCGCACGTGCCGCTGGCCAGGCCGCGAGCGCCAGGCGGGGGGCGCCGCACGCGCGACAGGCGTGGGAACCCGACGGGAAGTCATGAAGGGGCCCCAGCACACACAAATCAATATACACACAAATAAAAAGATCCCCCACATTTTCCCATACTTTCTGGGTTTCTGTCTCCCCCCCCACTTCCCATATGTTCCTATATTTTCTGGGGAATCGAGGATGAATTGTGTCTGTGTGTTTCTTTTCCTCCTGAAGTAAGGGCAGGCGGCGGTGATCAGACCTCGCAAGGGCCCGTCTGCGCCCCCGTGCAGAGAGAGGCGCTGGTGTTTAGCACGCTTTGGCTTGCGCGCCTCGGCGCCCGAGGAGGAGCGGCGCTGGGGCATTTACCGCCGCGGCCCAAAAGCAGCAGATGACGGAACAGGTGCCAGCTGTTCGCGATACCCGCGTGGAAGGAGGCTAGCAGTGGTGTGCCGCCCTTTGCGCGTCAAAAAGGGCTTGGAGGTTGCCGTGGAGCGAAGCCCGCATAACCGCAGCAGGTCGGGAGTCCTGTTACAGGCCGCTCCAAGCCTCTTGCGCACGGTGGAACCTGCTGGTCAGCAGAGCTTCCTGGATCTGGTGGAAAGAGATCAGGCTCGCTGGTGGAACGATTGTATGCCGGCGGGCGGTGAGCCCATTGTTGCTAGCCTCGTGGCCACAATGAGGTGCTGCGGGAGGGCTTGCCTTCGGCCCGTGAGTTGCAGGGTCTTGCTGGCGTGGTGGCCGTCATCCCTAGCCTCGCGGCAGTCCCCGTCGGATCCCCAGTGGGCCGACTAGGGGCGTGTTGAGTTGGGAGTGATGGGTGGCCATCGTGTCCTGCTGCTCCTGAGCGTTGGGCGGCGGGGCGTCTGCCGTCTGGTCCGGGTGCTCCTCGGCAGCGTAGAAAATGCCAAGGGAGGGTCGCGGTGACGGGAAGTCGTGGTGATCGTCGTCGTGGAGAAAGAGTCCGAGCGCGAGCGGGCCAAAATCGTCGGTTTCGAAAACGTCCGGGGGTTGGGTAGCAGGCATCATCTAGTCCGTCGAAATGGTCAGGGCCTGGTGGCCCAGACATCGGAGGTGGTCCTCCTTGCGCATGTGTGCCGTACACTCTCTGCCTGGTGGTGAACAGGTTTCGCTCCATCTTGGGGACGTCTGACCTGGAATACACTGCTCGCCTGTGGGGCAGCGGGAACATGCGGTGTCGTTGGTCATGTATGGCGACGGCGGCGCTGCGCAGTACAGCGGCAGAGTTGTGGCGCCATCTGGCAGCGTCGAACACGTTTTGTGGAAAACTGTGGAGCCTCGCCCGCGCGGTAGCGAGTTCAGCATCATGCCGTCTAAAAGCTCCAGCGATAGGCGTAATTCGGCCTTCGTTGATGGCTTGCTGGCCAAGGTGACTTTCACCTTCTGGACTTTGAAACGGGTCGGATTTCGCCAGGAGCACGTGGTGGATTCTCTACCAAGAATATAGTTGCGGACCCAAACCCTGAAGAGGTCTTCGAACCCGTCGATGACCGCTTCGTTGTCGACGAAGACGTGGACCGGCCGTTCAGCCGTGGCGACGCGATACATCATGGCGAAGGTTTCGGCCCTTTGTGCGGACTGTGGCACGCCGTGCACACGGGCAGAATAGTTTGCCCGTGATCTGGCCCGGAATAAACGCCGAAGGACGTCCTGGCCAGGAGGGGGTGAGCTTGGTTAGAGCAGAACCAGGCGGTCTCGGGATGGGCGGGAGGAGCTCGTCTTCCGCCGGGACGACCTGGAGGTCGAGCAAGGTCGGATCTTCCTCTAGAAGGCCGCAGTGCCTGGTATGGATGATGGTCTTCAGAGCCCAGCCTCTCCCAACTCCTCATGCCTCCACCTCCTCCTCCTCTTGCTCCTCCTCCTCCTCCTCCTCCTCATCATCATCATCATCATTATCATCATCATCACCATCATCATCATCAGCAGCAGCATCAGCATCAGCATCAGCATCAGCATCATCATCATCATCATCATCATCATCATCATCATCATCATCATCAGCATCAGCATCAGCATCAGCATCAGCATCAGCATCATCGTCATCTTCCTCATCATCGTCATCGTCATCATCATTATCATCATCATCATCATCATCATCATCATCATCATCATCATCATCATCATCATCATCAGCAGCAGCAGCATCAGCATCAGCATCATCATCATCATCAGCATCAGCATCATCATTCCTCATCCCCGTCCTCCTCATCCCCATCCCCATCCATTCCCTCCTCATCCCCCTCCTCCTCCTCCTCTTCCTCCTCCTCCTCCTACCACCCCCTCCTCCTACCACCCCTCTCCTCCAACCTCTCCAGCCTGCCACCTTTTCCTCATCATCAACTTCATGATTATGAGTGATATTACGATGGGGGCATTGGGCAAGAAACCCTAAGATAAGAAATCCAGGGTCTGGAAGCTGGTGGAACTCCAATCGTGAATCTGCCATGGATATCACTACCAACGTCATCGGATAAGAAATGTTCAAGGGTCTGCAGCCACCCTGGCACATGCCTTAACGAACGCCCCCAGAGCATTGGTATCGTCAACATCAATCTCATATACATACTCATACCCATACTCATACTCATACTCCCACTCGTACTCTGTCTCATAATCATAAGCATATGTATACAAATACTCATACACATACTCATACTCAGAATCACACTCATACTCATACGCACACGCATACTCATACTCATACGCATACTCCCACTCATACTCATACTCATCATCATCGTCATCATCATACTCATAATCATAATCATGCTCATACTCATCACCATCATCATAATCATCAGCAGCATCAGCATTATCATCGCCACCACCACCATCACACCACCACCACAATCATCATCAGCATCATCATAATCATCATCGTCATCATCAGCATCATCATCATCACAATAATCACCATAGCAATCATCATCAGCAACAGCATCACCATCATCAGCATACTGATACTCAGCGTCACCATCATCATCGACCACAATAACAGCAAGAACAACAGTGTGAACATCACCATCATCCTCATCACCATCATCCTGCTAATCATTTTCTTCCACCACCTCCTCCGCCTCCTGATCCTCTCCTCATCTTCCTCCTCCTCCTCGTCATCATCCTGCTGCTCCTCCTCCTGATTCTCCTCCTCATCGTCTTTCGTGATCGCCGTCGCCATCATACATCCTCATCCCACTCCCTCTTGAATCGCCTCTTCCTACTCCCCCCCATCCTCCTCCTTCTCCCTCCTTTCCTACTGGGCAGATTATGTATTACCCTCACGCTACTCACCCTCCTCCTCCTCCTCCTCCTCCTCCTCCTCCTCCTCCCCCTCCTCCTCCTCCTCCTCCTACTCCTGACCGCCCAGGAAGTCCAGTTGCGTGTCCTTTGTGGCTTTCCTTGCCCGTCAATGCCCTCACGGACATGCCCGCTAGCAGGTTTACGCTTGTCGACCGATGTCAGTTTGGTCAGTCAGATCCCTAGCCTTCATGATAGAATTCTGGCCTCGCTGGGAGGGGCCTTCTGTTCCCAGGGCTACGAAGCTCACCCGCAGTTGGTGGGATGGGATCCAATCCTCAAGCGATGGCGGTCGGCACCAGAGAAAGCATACCCGGCAGGCCTACACGATATTCTGGCAAACCCAATGCTCGATTATATCCTCCTGCCACGACTTGCTCCAGGCATGGGCCCCGACTTTGGCTTCGTAAGGTTTCGGCAGCAGCCTTGATGTTCGCCCTCCTGCACCCGATTGAAACCCTGAGTTCACTGCTCAAAACACGGAGGAAAAAGAGTGGGCAGGCACGCTGTTCATCACGATGGTACCAGCAGAAGTGTATGAGAAAAGGCTTTTTCGAAAATCCTCAGCACGCGTGTTGGCGCCATTGTGTACTGACCGACCGAGGCCCTTGAATACTACGCATGCGGTGCAACGAGGGCCGACACGGGCTACGTGCTATCGGCAGAGCTGGACGGCGCACACACACACACACACACACATAAACACACACACACACATTGGGCGAGCACGTGTCCTGAGGATCATAAAACTTTTGTGGAGCCTCACATCCCTCCTCCTCCTAAACCTCCTGCCCTCCCAACTGGAATCCTCCAGCGAATCGCAGCCGACGGCGTGGCTGCCTGCGAGCGCCACAGGTGAGCGGGCAAGGGCCACGGAGGGAGAGCCTGCGTGCGCCTCGGCGAGAGCCCCCTCCCGCGCGGCCGGTGCACACACTGCATCGTTGGTTCCGGCTCGCGACTTCAAACTCCTGGTGGCTTCGAGGAGGTGGGGCTTGGAAAATTGCTCTCCACACGGGCAAGTGCATGCTCGGGTGTCTAGGCCCGCTCTTCGCCGTCTCTCGAACACTGATGAGGTGTGCGTGGAGCCCGCTGCCCAGGGCAGCAAGACAGTAGTCGTGTTTGCCTCGTCATCCCCACGTCTCGCTTAACCTCAATCAGCCTTCGCCTACTCCCGCCGCGGAGCATCGCGCCCGTGTCCGCAGTTGGCTGCACTGTTGGACGCGGTGGACGTCCTCAGCGACTTCCACGAGGTGGTGGGGGGAAGGCAGGGGGGAGGAGTCTCAGTGAATGTTTTTTTGCGGCCAAATATCTCGAAAGTGCTTTGGTGTTTTTGCCCGTGCTCCGCCAAGGTGACGCAACAGCGCAAGATCCGAATATTTGAGTCATGCGTGGTGATCAAATTGCAGCACTGTCTCCACACTGCCTACCTGAAGAAGCAAAACAATCGTCGTCTTGATGTTTTTCAGGCACGGTGTCTCCACAAGAATTTCCCGAATTCACATTCAGACATCAGCAGAGTCCCCAACGCAGTCGTGCTCCAACGATCGGGGGAGCGTCTTCTGAGCAACTCGCTCCTCCGCAAAACAGCTAACTTTTTTGGGGCACGTATCCAGGATGCCAGGCGACGATGTCATGCGCCTCGCGGTTTTCCAGCCGTTTTCGCATCTGCTGGCCGAGTCGCCAGAACACAGGCAAGGGGGGCGCCCGCAGATGTCCTGGCCGCATGAGGTTTACCGACATGCCTGCACAGCTGCCGGGGAAGTGGAAGCCCTTCTGGCGCTACTGCGCAACACAGTCCAATCGGCGACGGCGTGGCTTGCCGCAGTGCACACGTATTGCGACGCCATGTGATCGTTCAAGTAGTGCTCATGTGCGCGTTTCATTCTGCCACGCCGCAAGTGTTGTCCCCCTCGTTCTTTCCGCCCCGCTCGTCCTCCCGCTTCGTCTTCCTCTCTCGCTCCTCCCTCGCCTCTGTCGTCGTCGTTGTCGTCGTCGTGATCGTCGTCATCGTAGTCCCGCAGCAGTGCGGCTGGCAGCGCGATCTACACGTGTATCTCACCTTTCGCCATACGGCCAATGCACCTCTGACGTGCACGGCTTTATTCTTACCATCATTATTATTCGTATCATTACTAAGATTTGTATTAGTATTACCCATTATCATTATTCATATTCTGGGGCCCTGCCCGACTGCTGCGCCCGAATGGGTGCTGCACTCGTCTGGCTGACAAGGGCTTGACCCTTCCTTCGTGGAGTGCCAATCCGATCCGATCCTCCTCCTCTTCCTCCCTCAATCCGTCCATCTACCCACCCACCCAGACGCCAAATAGACACCGACACCGCTCCTGACCGGGCTCACCACAAGCCAAAGATCGGCGCATGCGCCCTCCTGGCCTGGCCAGGCAGACGCATACACCGATCAGGAGCCCTCGATGGGACTGGCGAGGATCGGCGTCGGTACATAATTAGCTGGCACCCCGAAAGAAGATTCTCAAGAAGAATGAGAACCAAGAATGCGAAACATGTAAAGAGCCGGATGACTCTGGCCAGTCTCGCCGTGCGCTGGGGTGCATCGTAAGCGCTGGTCGGTTATTCTTCGGGACGTCCGCTGGCACAGTCGTGCGCGTGCTAAGTGGAAAGCACGATCCAAACCAGCTGCAGTTGCAGTAAACGCTGGCCTAGTATTCCAAACCAGCTGCAGTTCGAGCACTCGCTTATTATTCACACTACAAGGGCCCAGCCTCTGCCTTCCCTTTCTTCTCTCAAACAATTGTCCTTGTCCTCCTCCTCCTCATTCATTCATGTTTGCGTCCTTCACTGGGCATGTATCACAATCATCACCACAACCACCACCTTCATGATCACCACCACTTCGGATGTGGCCCTCATTTCCCGCGCTGTCCCTCTCCAGCACAGACCCCAACGAGGCTCCAGCGGACATGGCCGCATGCGGGGTCCAGGTCCATTCGGGCTAAAAGTCACGCACTTCCCAGTTCCCACAGGGCGCCCCGCAAGCGGTGTAGTGGCCACGGCCACCTACAGGGTCCAGAGCCAGTCGGCTTTCACCTCACGAGCTCTCCTACCCCCTGAGGGAGCTTCGAAGGGCTTCAGTAGCCACTGCCGCATACAGGGGCCGCATCAACGTGGAGCATCCAGCACACGCCTTCCATACCACATGAGACGCCTCAGCGAGATCCCAACGGGCACAACCGCATGCAGGGTCCGAACCGATCCGGGCAATCCTTTTGCATCACCTCCTATCCCGCCGAGATCGCCCGCAGAGCTGCCCGGAGACGTCCCCTGGAGGCCCCCACGATGGGCCCCAGAGGCCCCAGAATAGTCCCAAGATTGCCCAGCCCGTCCCAGAGGGTGGAGGGCGGGTCGGGCGCGGCGGCAGCTCTGTCGTCGGGGGCGCCGGAGAGGAGAAGGAGGAGGAGGAGGAGGAGGAGGAGAAGGAGGAGGAGGAGGAGGAGGAGGAATGCCCCAGAGTGCCCCAGGAGGCCCCCGAGAGTGCCCCCCCAGCGTGGCCACAGGGTGGCTCAGCTCGCAGGCGGCGGGGCGGCGGCGGAGGGCGCATACCCTGCGGCGGAGGGCTCCCCGGCGCTCCTGGCTCCGCCGAGGACATGGCGCCGCCCCGGCGCGGGCACACCCTGGCGGCGGGCGGCGCTGCCTTGGTCGCGTACGCCAAAGGGCTGCATCCCCAACGCAATCGCGGTGGACAAGGAGGCAGGAATCACGACGTCGCCCTCGTGCGCTCCACGTGTGTGCCGACGGGTCGCCGGAGGGAGCCGTGGCGGTGCACGGCACAGCGCCGCACAGCAGAGCGGATGCCCGGCGTGGCAGAGCATCGGCCCTGCCACGGCGGAGCTCGGCGAGGCACAGCAGTGCGACGCAACGATCTGCAGTCTGCACGAGGGGCCCGCACGCGGGTCGCGAGGATCTGGCCTGCAAGGAAGCACCAAACAGCACCAAACAACAGGAAGGCCTGCGAGTACCTGCATCCGAGCCGAAAGGGGCGATGGATATGAGCAAGATAGGAGGAAAGTAGGGGGATTCACACACACCCCCCGTCCCGATCCCGCCCGATGCCCACGCACAAAGGCGAAAGGCACCGAAGCGGGGATCGGGATAGGAGAGTGAATCTCTACTGAACTCCTGTCTGCAATCCACTGCTTCAGCCCAGGAAGGAAAGAAAGGACAGCCAAAACTCTGTCGTAAGGTTCGCACCCAACGGCGGCGCTAACCCGCAAACAAAGTTTTACAGCGCCTGCCGCCGAGATAGAACCCAGGACAGTGCTGTGGGCTGGAGAGAAGTGGAATGGAGAGACTGAGCTCTTATGACACCGACCCACACGGTCGGTGCCCGAAGCAACACATGATATGAATGCAACGATGTGTGCAATGAGCCAGATCCAATCCAAAGCAAAACGCAAAACATTGAGATATGAGGAGTAGAGTGCATGCGCAAGTTCCAAGAAAATCTTGTACGTCTTGCACCAGTAATGAAGAATCAAGTGTATTTATGCAATTATGTTTTTTTCACATGTTTTTGCAATTGTGCATTTTCAACAGTACATGCTAGACAATCATATTTGTGGCTCTTTAGGCCGTTTTGTCAAGACTGCAATCGATAATAAGGTTGTCACCTGCTCTACTATCGCGAAGCTAACGTCCCAGAGATAACGCACAAAACTTATGCCATCGCTCCAACCAAATTCTCGGCGTCGGCTGCAAGAAATGGTGAGTAGGCTGGTTGCGGTACCTTTTCATATACAGCTGGGCCTGTCCATGGTGACAAGTATGGTTTTGATATTGACCAAGATGTGAGAGGCACGTCAAAAGTCAGAAGAAATTCGGAAGCCATCAAAATTGTATGCAGATGTCATCCTCCATCATGATGTGGTGCTGGTATGCTCTGATGTCCATGAGGTACAACTGCCGAGCCTGCGTAATCAGCGGCGGCAGAACCAGCGGCACGCCATGGGGGCGCCATAGGAGGCGGAACCATGGCTCGAGGACGCGCCAGATGATGTACCGTAAGGGGAGTTGTGGTGTGTAGGGGGGGCAGGGTCGGCCTCCGTTCCCCTTTTCGACGTGCCCTTCGTTGCGCCGTACTCGCTGCGGTTGCCCGCTGCAATTTCGGCGTCCAGATGGGCAGCACCCCTTATGACATCTGTTATGTAGTCAGACCACGCGCGATCGGCGCTCGGGAGAGCGACGGCGTCTCTGGTCTCCGGACCGAGAGTGGGCGAATGGAAGCCGAGGCCAGGATCCAGCGATCGATCCGCGTCCGATCGGCGATCGGGGTCCCAATCGACCGGCTGATCGGGCTGGTCGGCGGTGGCTGAGCTCGCGGCTACCTGCTGTCGAGGGAGGACACAAAAACAACCTGAACGCGAGGGAGGCGTCTGCCTCTTCAGCACAGGGGGGTCCGAACTAAGAGCCGGGGTCTTGATTTTGACCGTCTGTCGAAAGAACAACGGCTTAGCCAGAGCCAGCGGGCTCCTGCTTCGGGATTTCTTCAGCCGAATCGGATCCGGAGAGTCCTGGGAGCGGGAAGATTTTCCGTGCCGGGTCGTTCCTGGAGAGTCCCGTGTTCCGCGCCGCGGGGGCAGGGGAGGTGGGTTTCTCTTCCTGTGTCCAGATCCTCTGGGCGCTCTGGTGTCCAGATGCTCTGATGGAGCAGCAGCCGGGCGTGTCCTTGAAGACGTAACAGAAGCATGCGGCTTTTGAGCCGGAGCTGAGTCATCTCCTTGCCGTGGCTGGTCCTTCGTGGCGCCGCAGCACGGACAGTGCCCCCCCGGATTCGGTGGAGGCGGAAACACTAACTCCATGTTATCGGCGTCAACGTGTGGTATGTAGTCGCGAACAGGGGCCTTCCGTGATGGTCCACCATCAGGTGGTGAGAGAACACACCCATCTTTTCTGCTCCAATGGATGGTCCAATCCTCATCCTCGACGAGACGACCCATGGAAATAACAGACGGACAACCTTTGAGAGCCAAAGAACCTGTGTGCAAGTTAATGGAAGGCACAGAAACATTGATGTGCTCATTAACAACTCGATCGCCGTTTGCTGTTTCCAATACGTATTCATGTCCACGACGAATACCACATGTTTCAGCTTGAGTCAAATCGTCCTTGTCCGTGATGTGGTGCGCAGAACCACTATCCAAGACCCAAGACCGTGCGAGAACCGCGGGGGACTTTGCTGCAGTTTCCTGCTGCATGGTCCCTGCTGCAGTTCCCTGCTGCACTAGCCCTGCTGCAATTCCTTGCTGCACTGCCCCGGCTGGGACAAGCGGCATGCAGGTGTCGAGGTCGTCGTCCAGGCGCTCGGTCAAACGGATGGCGTTCTCGATTGCCTCCTGGAGCGCATCCGCGGAGGTCTGCAGCCAGTGGTCCGGAAGAACATCAGGAACGTGGACCACATATCCCTGGTTAGGGGAAGTACGGTGTCGACGCATTTTGGTCTGAACAGGGAAGTAGTGAATCTCTGTGGCTGCAAAGTTCCATTGCAAGCCTTTCGGCGTCTGAGTCTTTCTGCCAGGGACTGCAGCGAGAGCGAAGGATCGTGGACGACAGACGTCAACTTGAGGTCGAAGACAGCCGGGAGGCCGATCACAAGGGCTCGGGTCGTGATCATTGCTTTGGCTGCTGCGGCGTCGGTCGCGGGAGGGGGAGCGCCGTAGTCGACAGGAGTCGTAACAGCGCGTGCCCCCCGGACTGTTGGACACTCGCGTGCTGTGTCCAAACTGGGGGCCTGGCGAGGCACCAGGCAGGGCGCCAGGCTCGGCGCCGGATTGGGAGCCGGGCTCGGAGCCGAGAAAGGTGCTGCGCTCAGAACAGCCGGGTTGGGGACCGGACTCGGAGCGGGACTGGGAGCCGGCAAAGGCGCCGGTCAGGGCGCCGGGCTCGGAGCTGGTCTGGGGGCCGTGCTCGGAGCCGGCCTGGCAGCCGGCGCGGGTGCCGGTCAGGGCGCCGGGCTCGGAGCTGGTCTGGGAGCCGTGCTCGGAGCCGGGGGGGGCGCCGCCAGGCAGCAGTGCGCCAGGTGGGGAACCGGGCTGGGAGCCGGCCTGGGAGCCGGCAAAGGCGCCGGTCAGGGCGCCGGGCGGCGAGCCGGGCTGGGGGTTACGCTCGGGGCCGGCCTGGGAGCCGGCGCGGGTGCCGGTCAGGGCGCCGTGTTTGGAGCGTATGACGTACACTCGGTTCCAGGGAGCGGCAGGTGACCGGGCCCTCGAGCTCGTGCTGCTCCGCTGGCTGGTACGGTCTGAGTCGCGAGAAGGTCGACGTCCGCGCTGGGAGTCGTCGTGGAGCGTGCCTTCCTGACTCTCATACCCGTCTTGGTTGGGAGCGGGCCGAGATCGCCAGTTATCCCAGGTCTGAGATTGGGAGGCGTCACGAGGAGGCTGCTGAGATCCCCCCGGACTCCTGGACGAACGGTGGTTTCGACCAGATTTCGGTCCACGCGAGGGGGGGCGGCCACGGCTGTCCTGACTCCGCGGGCGGCTGGTGCTCTGTGGCGGAGTCGCAGCGTTGGCTGCCAGGTGTGCGTAGGTGCACGCGTCGCCCTTGGCGCAGTGGCCTGCCTGGAAGTAGCTGCAGGCGGGCACGTGGGGGTAGCGGCAGCGGTCGCCGTACGAACAGGTACCAGTTTTGGCGAATCTGTGGCAGAAACGCGCGGCGCCGCCGTGAGGCTGCTGCGAGCCGGGTGGCTGGGCAGAACGCTGGGGCTGGCGAGAGTTCTCGCTGTGAGGGGCGCCAGTGTCAGGGCGGCTGCGGGAGTCCACCATGTGCAGGAGCTTGCACGCGTTTCCCTTGGGGCATTTGCCCTTGCTGAAGGGCACGCAGAAGCCAGTCTTCGGAGAGACGATGGCTGCGGTGTCCCTGTTGCCTGTCCTCAGGTGGTACTGGTTGCGCCGCGTTCGGTGTAGCTCAAGAACAGCTGTGACTCGGTGGTGGAGCCAAGTGTAACAGCGCTCTGGTGCCCCTTTAGGAGCTTTGTTGTACGTGTTCATGTCGTCCTTCATCCAAGGATGCAACTCAATCTGTGTACGGAACAGTGACTCCATAATGTTTGGCGGAGGAAGCTCCCGGAGCTCCAGGAGCAGTTGGTCCCACTCCGTCACGAACCTTTTGAGGTCATCTCCATGCATACGTAGAGTGTTGATTCTTTCGAAATCATGAATCGTATCGTCGGCGTCGGTCACATCGTAATAACGCAAAATCTTCCAGTAGATCTGACGTCCCTTTATCATGCGACCGTGCTTGTGCTCTGTGTTCTCCAGCAATTTGATATCCAGTTTCAATTCGCTGCTGAGAATCGCTTGTAAAGCTTCCGCGAACTTCAGATCCAAACTTGCGAAATCACCGCTGTCCTGTAGATCATCCAGTGTCACACCGGGCTGTTCTGCAACGCAGAAGAACTTGTATGCAGCATCTGGACGCCCAGAGGCACTGCAGAAGGCCTTGCGGACTGCGTGCTGCCACTCAAGAACATGTCCGATTCTGGGAAGACCTGGAACACGCACACGCTCGCTCTCCTTCACCGGTGTGATGGTAGCAACAGGGCTCCCTCCGATGGTGTATTGAGACTGCATGACAGTAGCACCAAGGACGTTGGGCACTGGTGAGTGCGTGCGAAAGCTTGCAGCGTCGAAGTTTGCCTCCTGCGCAGGTGCTGCGGAAGCGGCCGGGGCCGCGGTCCTGCTGGCAGCTGACGGTGACACACGTCGGGCCTGTGGCTGGTAGCCAGCGGCTGGGGTTTCCCCCTGCACACCCCCCGCGTTCGAGGCAGGGGCGCCGGGAGAAGTGCGTCTGGAGGTCGGGGCTTGCGGTGGTACAGGTGTGTGCTGTGTAGCGTCAGCTACGTGGGCCTTGAATTGGTCTTCGAGAATGATGTTGTCACGTTGCAACTGTTCGATGCAGCCTGAGAAACCATCAACATTCCTCTGGACCTCGCGGGTCTTGTCTGTAAGCACGGAATACTGTCGTTGAGTAGACTGGGAAAGGTCTGTAAGAAGAGAACGTAGCTGATCCATGTCGGCCTTTACGCGCGACAGCTCCTGCTGCGTATCCGCCAGGCGGGTCTGCACTTCAGATACCCGTGCCTTTCCAGCATCCCTCTCAGAGCGAAGCTCGTGTAACTGCCTTTGCACGTGGTCCGCCTCCGCACGCACGGTCCGTTGTACGGCTGCCAGTACGGCGGGGTCGTCAACCGAAGAAGGGGGCACCAGCTGGCCAGTCTGGGCCCTTACAACGCGCAGCTCAGTCACGGCCTTTTCGAGAGTCAGGACTCTGGCGGTGAGCTTTGGGATCGAATCAACTTGGGAATCAGAGAAACGCTGGTTGACAGCATTTTCGGCTTGACAAAGTTTGCCGTAGAGATCTTGTTGGACTTGTTGGGTCTCAGCACGAAGATCAGATGTAGCAGACATCGTGGCGTCACGAAGCTCAATAATCTGGCCCTGGAGAGCTGAGGGAGCCGCGCCGGCGCTGGCGGCAGCAACTGCTTGGATTTCATCGTGGAGAAACTTGGCGCGAGTATCATTGTGGTCACGCATATGGATAAAACGTGCTTCCACATGAGAGAACTCGGAGTGCACAGCGGCAAGCTCGGAGTGGTCTTGGCCACGCTGAGCGGCAACAGCATCGACCTTCGAAACGAGTTGACACATGACGTGACGATCCTCGTACAACCTAGCGTCGACTTCCTGCAAACCTTTAGCGAGATCCGATCGCAAGATCGCAGTCTCAGTGGCGGTTGCCTGGTGCACGAGAGCAGTCTGATGCTCCACATACGTCTGTACCTGGTCTCTTAGCTCAGCCATGTCTGTTAGGGGGACGGCGGCAGGCGCAGCCACAGGTGAGCTGACAGCGCGTCTTCGTGCCCTCTGGGAGGGACTGCGGCTGTGCAAATCCTGGGCTGCAATCTGGAACTGTTCGGGGCCACGTCTGTCACGAGGCGAAGCTGCGCGAGAACGAGAAACAGTGACTTGACGACCGGCGAAGGCTGCGCCGTCGCGGGTCTGAGCACGAAACTCGAGGGCGCGGACGTGCTCTCGGACTGGCGTCACGGCACGGGTGACTGGGTTCCGTCCTGGCGCGCCGGCGTTCGCGTGACTCCCGCCCCAGCGGCGAGATCCTCCAGAGCCTCTCTGCACGGGACTTCCCTGTGGAGGCGAAAGAGCCTCCGAGTGGGCCCCCCCAGTAGGGGCCCGAAAAGTCGGGGTCAGATTTTGAGGAGGTTGAGGAGTCTGGAGCTGAGGAACTCCAGGAGCCACAGGGTGTCTCGCTCTGACAGCATTTCTGGGCGGATCATTCCGTGGCACGAGGACCTCAGCGCTCTGAAAGGGATGCTGCGCAGCACCCGAGCTGCGGTCTCCCGCTGCATCCGACACGACGGGCGACGCGACGGGAGGAACGACTGACGACGAGGAAGGGGCCTGGAACTGAGGAGTACCAGGAGCGTGTCCTTGTCCAGCGTCAAGACCCTCAGTACCTGGAGAAATGGCCACACGATCAGCTCGCGGGATGCCATGCACGTCCATCAAAACTTCAATCTCCTGCTCCAAGTTGCGCGCCACGGGGTCCGCCACGCCGTCGCGAAGAGGCGCGGGGCCGAGAGGCGCACCGCCCTCCATCGCGACTGAGTGGGGGGCTCAGGAAGCGCGGAAGTTGGAGCGATTGCGTTTTGAACAGAGAAGGCTGATAACCTGTGTGAGGGGGAGGGGGACCGAAGGACCGAACCCACCCCCAAAGTGTCCGTAGGTAGACGTGATGAGGATGATGGAAGTTGTCCTCTTCACCCTCTGAGTACGAGTACCTGCATCCGAGCCGAAAGGGGCGATGGATATGAGCAAGATAGGAGGAAAGTAGGGGGATTCACACACACACAAAAAAAGCGATACCCCACGAGGCAAGCCTGAGTGGAGAGATGTGGTCAGCACTTGGACTGTACGATGAGGGGCCCACTCTTCACAGAGATCGCGTTTTCATTGAAAGAACATCAGATCAGCCGATCTCAGGGGCACAGAGACGTTGAGGTGCAGCTGATGGGGGACACAACGGGTCGACCCAGCCATCCCTGCTCTGAACACTCGGCAGTCCTGCCGACCTCGACACAGGAAGAATACCGATGCACTCCCAGTGTGAAAGGTGTCAGAGCTGGGCTCGCATATCCTACCACCTGCTCACTTGGAGAACATTGTGCTCGTGCGGTACAACCTTCGCAGCAACTGCGCTCGGTGGTGTCTGGCTGGCAAGGCAACCACGCTCCGAATGTGTTCGGCACCAGAGGTCGGCGGCAGAAGCGGCAGCCCTTA
>CAUYUJ010002476.1:50000-65000 GCA_963575745.1 Prorocentrum cordatum
GAGGGAGGAGGGAGGAGGAGGAGGAGGAGGAGGAGGAGGAGGAGGAGGAGGAGGAGGAGGAGGAGGAGGCGGAGAGGAGAGGAGAGGAGAGGAGAGGAGAGGAGAGGAGAGGAGAGGAGAGGAGAGGAGAGGAGAGGAGAGGAGAGGCGAGGAACGCGGGGCACTGTCTCTTCAAAACGAAGACCCAACACCACAGGATGGTTGATCTCAAACTAAGGAGGCAACCATGACGGCGACTACGTCAATTGGTGAGGAGCAAGAAATCCAAGCAGCAACGGCACAACAACAAAAACAGAGAAAGTCTGGGACAAGGCCAAACGAAACGAACAAACTCCACCGCAGCCAGGCCGCAGCACCGAGGCCAGGGACATCCAGAACGGAGCCGCCCCTCAAAATCCTCAGCAACCAGACCACGGCACCAGGGCCTCGGAGAATCTGGCACAAAGCCGCACCGAACAGATCCACGACCACCAGACCACGGCACCAGGGCTGGGGACAGCGAAGGACACTGGGACCCAGGAAGTCGTCGGAAAAAAACAGGCCGCAGCACCGCGGCTGAAGGCCGTCAGGGACAGAGCCGAACCGGGGCGATCCATGTCAACCAGGCCATAACACCAAGGCCAGAGACGGTCGGGGACAGTGTTGCCACAGAGCAGTCCCCAACAGCAGAGGGTGCAGCACCACGGCCAGGGACGGCCAGCAACAGAGACGAATGAACACGATCCTCGGCAAGCAATGCGCAGCACCCGGGCCAAGAACAGTCGGAGACACTGCCAAACCAAGAAAATCCTTGGCCCCAGGGCGTAGCATCAGGGTGAGGGACATCCCAAGCACAGCACCAGGGCCAGGGACACTCGGGGACCGAGCCGAACCAGCAAAATACTCGGCAACCTAGGCGCAACACCAGGACCGAAGACAGTTGAAGACAGTTCCGAACCAAATGAACCAATGGGAGACAAAGCGAAGCACCAGGGTCAGCGACAGTCAGGGACAGGACCGAACCTAAGAAAACAAAAGTAACCAAAAAGCAGCACCACGGCCAGTGACAGTCGAAGACAAAGCCAAACCAAGGAGATCCACGGCAACCAGCCCGCCAGCAGAAACAGGGGAAACCTGATACATAGCCAAGCCGACTAAAATCCCGACAGCCAAAGCACGACACCAGGGCAGGGGAAGGCCGGGAGTAAAGCCGAACCAAGGAAAACCTTAGCAACCAGTGGCACAGTAGGGCCAGGGGCAGATAGAAACAAGGCCCAACCAACGAAATTCTCGGAAAACCAAATACGGCACCACAGCCACGGACAAGCGGGGACAGAACCGAACCAAAGAGATCCACAGAAGCCAGCCCGTATCACCAATGCCTGGAAAACAGTCGGGGTTAGAGCCGACGGGAGATTAGCTGCGACCAGGTGGAAGCACGAGAGCCAGAGACGGTGGAGAAACTCAAAGAAGTCCCCTGCAACCGAGGCACAACACCAAGACCGAAGACACTCGGGGGCGCAGCCGGAACACGTCCTCGGCAGCCGTGGCACAATACCAGGGCGGACCAGGGCCGAGCCAAAGAAATCGGCGGCGGCGCAACGCCATCCTGCCCTAGCCAAGCGAATTTCTTTTCAACACAAACACTGCACGGGGAATCGTATCAAATTCGATGTCATATACACAACGGGTGCTCCACAACACCCCAGTCGCGGCGAGAGGACGGTGAACAGCTCGCCTGCCTGTCTCAAAGCATCGGGTGCGCATCCTGAACGACGTGCCTGCCTGCACTGCCTTTTTTAGAAAGCACTGCCTCGCGCCGCGCCGCCCACGAGGGACACTGTCGCGCGCAAGAGGCGCTGAGGGGCAGACTGCCCGGCCGCACGGATGGCCAGGGAAGCGAAGAGGATCGCCTGTACAAACCTGCCCGCAGCTGCAATGGAGCATGAGGCAATCACGCATGCTTTGAGAACCTCCAATTGTCGGCGCGCCCGGGGGGGAAGTGAGAAGGGGCGGGTCTTCTTAAGAGGCTCGAAGTCCCCCGGCCTTCTGAAAAGTGTAATGAACCTTCCCCCAAAACACAGAAAATCTCCCAGAAGGCTCGAGGGCTTCTGAGAAGCCCTGCCGCCTTCTGAGAAGACCTCCTCCTTCTTGCTTCCCCCGCTCGCTCGCCGCCGACTTGAAACAGCAGGTGGTTGACGCAAGGACCGACGTACGAGCCACGGCGACTCATCATACTGGCTGCATCATACCATCATACCAGCGCGTACGACGCAAGGACTACCCAAACAGACTACGCGTATGGGAATTGCACGGGCTCCCATGTCAGATGCACGCGACAAACTCAAGTTACTCGACGCGGATATCCCCGCATGTGCATCCCAAGTTCTTGTGCTTCAGTCTGTGGATGTCCAAATGAGAGAATCCTAGCCTGCAGCGAGTGAACGATCCCTGGCTGTTACCCCTTGAGATGCCCAAGTGCGATGCCTAATACATCAGCCTGTCCTTGGGACTCTGGAAAAAAAGGGAAAAGTCTGGGGTGTGTAAACCAGCGTTTCGCAACTCGCTCGAGACATCACCACGACCTGCATTGAAAACAAAAAACCAGCCGTGAGACGGCAAAACCGCGTGCGACATATCCCCACAATTTGGATGCGAACGGGCGAGTGTAACACACCCTGGCGGCGTCCAATAAACGCCTCGCTCGAAACACCCCCACGATCTGCTACAAATCAATTACCCTGTGACGTACCCAACCCATTTGTATCATGGGAAACGAGGAGTGGGCCGAAACTTGCATGGACAATCAAATTGCAGGATCCGTTGTTTGACATGTAAGCTACTTGGGACACGAGCCTACGGCATGATGCGCAGGAGAACCATACAAGAACGAGGGGCGACAACTACAGGCTCGAAGAGGACATGGGGAGTCGGGAACGAAGAGCAGGAGAAAAACGCGCGGGAAGCCCAGTGTGCTGTGCCCCTTCAGCAGCCCTCGAAAGTGGCGACAGTTTCACAGATCGCAGCCCCCCAGGGATGGCGAGGTCTACTTTGAGTCTGCGGTGAGTACCCACTGTGCTGTGCACCCCAGCAGCCCTCGAAAGTGGCGACAATTTCGCAGATCGCAGCCCCCCAGGGACGGCGAGATCTAATCTGAGTCTGCGGCAAGTACCCACTGTGCTGCGCCCCTCAGCAGCCCTCGAAAGAGGCAGCAGTTTCACAGATCGCAGCCCCCCAGGGACGGCGAGGTCCCGTTTGGGTCCGCGGTGGGTACCCTATCTGCTGTGCCCCTCAGCAGCCCTCGAAAGTGGCGACAGTTTCACAGATCGCAGCCCCCCAGGGACGGCGAGGTCTAATCTGAGTCTGCGGTGAGTACCCACTCTGCTGCGCCCCTCAGCAGCCCTCGAAAGTGGCGACATGTTCACAGATCGCAGCCCCCCAGGCATGGCGAGGTCAAATTTGAATATGCGGTGAGTACCCACTGTGCTGGGCCCCTCAGCAGTCCTCGAAAGTGGCGACAGTTTCACAGATCGC
Source organism: Prorocentrum cordatum (assembly GCA_963575745.1). NCBI lineage: Eukaryota > Dinophyceae > Prorocentrales > Prorocentraceae > Prorocentrum > Prorocentrum cordatum. The sequence goes on from CAUYUJ010002476.1 coordinate 53,514, forward strand.
AGCCCCCCAGGGACGGCGAGGTCTAATCTGAGTCTGCGGTGGGTACCCACTGTGCTGTGCCCCATCAGCAGCCCTCGGAAGTGGCGACAGTTTCACAGATCGCAGCCCCCCAGGGATGGCGAGGTCTAGTCTGAGTCTGCGGTGAGTACCCACTCTGCTGGCCTCCCCTGCAGCCCTCGAAAGTGGCGACAGCTTCGCAGATCGCCGCCCCCCAGCGACGGCGAGGTCCCGTTTGGGTCCGCGGTGAGTATCCTCTCTGCTGGCCTCCCCAGCAGCCCTCGAAAGTGGCGACAGGTTCGCAGATCGCAGCCCCCCAGCGACGGCGAGGTCCCGTTTGGGTCCGCGGTGAGTACCCTCTCTGCTGGCCTCCCCAGCAGCCCTCGAAAGTGGCGATAGTTTTGCAAATCGCAGCCCCCCAGGGACGGCGAGGTCCCGTTTGGGTCCGCGGTGAGTACCCTCTCCGCTGGCCTCCCCAGCAGCCCTCGAAAGTGGCGACAGTTTCGCAGATCGCAGCCCCCCAGCGACGGCGAGGTCCCGTTTGGGTCCGCGGTGAGAACTCTACCCTCTCTGCTGACCCCCCCAGCAGCCCTCGGAAGTGGCGACAGTTTTGCAAATCGCAGCCCCCCAGGGACGGCGAGGTCCCGTTTGGGTCCGCGGTGAGAACCCTCTCTGCTGGCCTCCCCAGCAGCCCTCGAAAGTGGCGACAATTTCGCAGATCGCAGCCCCCCAGGGACGGCGAAGTCCCGTTTGGGTCCGCGGTGGGTACCCTCTCTGCTGGTCTCCCCAGCAGCCCTTGAAAGTGGCGACAGTTTCGCAGATCGCAGCCCCCCAGGGACGGCGAGGTCCCGTTTGGGTCCGCGGTGAATACCCTGTCTGCTGGCCTCCCCAGCAGCCCTCGAAAGTGGCGACAGTTTCGCAGATCGCAGCCCCCCAGGGACGGCGAGGTCCCGCTTGGGTCCGCGGTGAATACCCTCTCTGCTGGCCTCCCCAGCAGCCCTCGAAAGTGGCGACAGGTTCGCAGATCGCAGCCCCCCAGCGACGGCGAGGTCTAATCTGAGTCTGCGGTGAGTACCCACTCTGCTGGCCTCCCCAGCAGCCCTCGAAAGTGGCGACAGTTTCGCAGATCGCAACCCCCCAGGGACGGCGAGGTCCCGTTTGGATCCGCGGTGAATACCCTCTCTGCGGGCCTCCCCAGCAGCCCTCGAAAGTGGCGACAGTTTCGCAGATCGCAGCCCCCCAGGGACGGCGAGGTCCCGTTTGGGTCCGCGGTGAGAACTCTTTCTGCTGGCCTCCCCAGCAGCCCTCGAAAGTGGCGACAGTTTCACAGATCGCAGCCCCCCAGGGACGGCGAGGTCCCGTTTGGGTCCGCGGTGAGAACCCTCTCTGCTGGCCTCCCCAGCAGCCCTCGAAAGTGGCGACAATTTCGCAGATCGCAGCCCCCCAGGGACGGCGAGGTCCCGTTTGGGTCCGCGGTGAATACCCTCTCTGCTGGCCTCCCCAGCAGCCCTCGAAAGTGGCGACAGGTTCGCAGATCGCAGCCCCCCAGCGACGGCGAGGTCCCGTTTGGGTCCGCGGTGAGTACCCTCTCTGCTGGCCTCCCCAGCAGCCCTCGAAAGTGGCGACAGTTTCAAAGATCGCAGCCCCCAGCAGCCCTCGAAAGTGGCACAGGGATGACTAGGTAGGAGGCAGGCCGGCACGCAGCGACGAGCGAGGTAAAGGCAGGGGGGAAGAGAGGGACGGGAAGGAAGGAAGGAGACGCGCGAGCAGTGCTCTATTCAAAACGAAAACCCAACGCAGGAGGGTCGGGAAAAATCGCACCAATGAAACAAACAAACCGCCTGACTCAACCCTGGCCGTGGACGGGCAACCCCAACCGGCCCCCCCGCTGGGTGTTAAAACGAGGCCCTCGCACGAGACACCCTCACGATTTGCGTTGAAAGCAAAGGAGTTGCAGCCACGAAAAAAGCGATCCGCCTGACACATCCCCACAATCCAGCAGCGAATGTAACACCTGGGGCTGCTCTCTGAGTGCGCTGAAAAGAGCGCCTCAGTCCGACCTATCTTCTCTGCTTGGGAGGAATAATGCCCCACAAACGAACAAACCGCTGGGATATCACCACAATCCAACCACGAACGGGCAATTGTAACACCGCCTGGCGGCTCACAATTGGGATACACGAGTCTGCGTGCGAGCGACACTGAATATGGCATCCGCGTCGAGCGTCCGAAGAACCAAATTCATCTGAATTTCAAAATGAACGGATCCGATTCGGAAGTCACGTAAGGCGTTCGGACACGGACGAACCGAATTGACTGAAATCTGATTATGATTGGCCTCGGAAGAATCCGTCTGAATGAATCCGAACGCACATGTGATTGTGAACGGAATCTGAACCTGATGACAGGTCGGTGGCGGGAGCTAAAATATGCGTGTTTGGAAATTAATAGATATATATATATATATATATATATATATATATACATATACATATATACATATACATACATATAGCCTCACCACTGGCCACGCGTAGATCTCACAACGCACAAACCAACCAAAATCGGGGCTTGGATGGATACTAGAGCGCACGCAAACAGACCGGCAAAACCCGAGCAGAGGAATTCTTTTAACTTCACTGGTTTCGAAAGTCGTGGAGCGCCTGATTGCTTCTCTATGACTCGTAAAGCTCCCCTAAGAGCGTTAGCGGCGAAGCTAAAGGAGTAATGACTCGAATCCCTGAGAGCGTTAGCGGCGAACCTAGAAGAGTAAACAGTCGATCCCTCCTGGGTGCTTTTTGGCAGTAACACGTACCCGATCAACCTGAGCGAGCGGGAGTCAGATCGCAGATGGGGGAGAAATAACTAAAACTCTAAGGAACTGTGAAATTCCGAGAAATCGAATTTAAAACGAACAAAAGAGAGCCAGCGGTAAACCAGCCTTCGTTACCGCCAGAAACTCGTAGACTGGGAGCCGGCGATAGACCATTAAGCAGATTACCGCCGGGACCCTCGTAGAGCTCTGAACAGACCAAATCAGTGCCGAAATAACAAGCAAATAGCGTTCTCGAATTGTTGCGCTGAACGCGCCCAGAGAATAAATACGAAGCCGGCGGTAAACTGTCAACCAGGTTACCGCCAGGACCCTCGTAAAGCTCTGGAAAAACCGAATCAGTCCCCCAATAACAAGGAAAGAGCGTTCTTCAATATCAGCTGGAAAACTGAAGAAATATTTCCCGGGTTTTATACAACGTCGGCCCCCTACTTTTTTGATCGAAACACTGCACCTAGAGTCCTGATAATTGCACCATATTTCCAAAACGAAAATTCAAATCTCTCAGAGTCTTCCGGAAACCAACGCCAGGTCACAAACAGCGTCTGGGCGGGCTGGGTCAACTAGCTGCGGCCCGCGCCGGAATTCCTCTAGCTCATCGATGCCGAAACTCCATGGGAACCGGTAAACTGTCTACCAAATTACCGCCGATGCCCTCGTAAAACTCTCAACACGCAAATCAGCGCACAGATGACGAGCGGTCTCGAATGTCATTTTCAAACTCGCAGAATCAACGTTTTGATTTTTGTACGACGTCAATTCTGCTAAAATTTCAATAGCAACACTCAGCTACGGATCTGACCTTCCAGGCAGACGCCACATAACCCACTATAGATTTCAATAACTGGGAGCCGGCAGTAAACCCTCAACCTTCGTTACCGCCAAAAACTCGTAGAACTTCCTCGTGCAACGCCGGCGCGGCAATCTCGCATTGCGCGCGTGGGCACGGTCTTATGGAGCAAGACGTGGAGGATATACAGATTAATAGAATACAAATAGTTTTCTTGTTCCAACTCTGAAAGCGCGACGAGTTTGGGCATCTCGATACTTGAAACTAGTGCGTCAAGTGAACTCCTGGCAATTATGTGTCAAGCAGCTCTGCACCTTCTCTGCACCTCGAATCACCTCAAGAAAATTATCATCATCTGTCCAAAATTTAGCACCATACGAATACTTGTCCTGACCCGACTATGGTAAAAAGACCAAATTCAAGCGTCTAGATACTTTAAACTAGCGCTTCTTTTCATGTCCGTTTGACTTATGTGACAAAGAACTCTATAGCTCATCTCCAGCCCGAATTGAAACAAGAGAGCCATCGACATCTCAAAAAAATAACAGAGTACGAATGAATGACTCAACAACATTCCCTTAGAGCGTTAGCGGCGAAGCCAAAAAAAAAATCTGTCGCGCTGGGCATTGGTTTCCTTGACTTAACTCGAACTGCGAATGATCTGAAAAACGTTTGGCACATCAGTCGAACGGGAGTCATCAAATGTTCTAGTTTAAAGTACCTGAACGCCTGAACTCGGTCTGCTACCAACGCTGGGACCGAAACACGTACTCTGCTACGTTTTAAAACATCGTGACGTTTTCTTCTCGCTCTTCGGCGCAACCATCGGGAGGAACTCAACAAGCGCGCTACGTTAGGGTGTCCAAAAACTTGAACTGGGTCTAGTATGTCTATGTCCAAAAAAATGTTCTTGTCTCACTCCTGCCTCTTCTCCTCCCTCATGAGATCGCGCCCTCGCGCGTGCAATGCGAGAAATAACAACTAATTGTCTGACTTTACCTGTGGAAAACAAACAATTGAATCTCTCGTTCTCTCGTTGTTTCACTTGTGGTGAGAGGCGATGCTGCGCCGAGGCGTGTAAAGAAGAAGAAGAAGAAGAAGAAGAAGAAGAAAAAAAAAAAAAAAAAAAAAAAAAAAAAAAAAAAAAAAAAAAAAAAAAAAAAAAAAAAAAAAAAAAAAAAAGAGACTGCGCACGGCATCTTACGAATTTCTTCCGAACAATGTATCAAACACCTAGTTCGTGCTTGGTAGAACTCTTCCGCATCGATGATATGGAGGAATTCCAGCGCGAAATGTAACTGAAACGAGATGACCATTCGACCCAGAAGTACAATATGACCTGGATCGGTTATTTGCAGATTGAGAGACTATATTTTTGCGTGAAAACTATATTTCCTCACATTCAACAGGCTATGCCACGGCTTGATTATATACCCCCGTGACTGCTTAGACAAATCACTCAATTCCGAAATCCATGTCTGTCAAAACAAATCATCATTTTCCGTGGCTGATCTTTGTGACCGTTGCCATGATCCCGTGACAATCATAACCGTACCTCGCATATCTCCTTCGCATCGATAAACCAGAAGACTTAACTCTTCGGCGTCAATAAGCGAAAAAGTTCTGGCGCGCGGCGGAGCTGCGTAGCCGACCCGGCCCGCGCGGAGAATGTGATAACCTTTTCTTGGATTTTGGGAGATTGTGAAATTGTTGCCAATAAAGAATCATAGTTGGATGCATGGTGGGTTCTGCCGCGTCCGTCGCTAAATAATACTATGACGACACTTGGAGACACCGACTTTTGAGAAGACCGCACAACGTCTCACGCTTGAGAAAAAAATGCTCAATCTTCACGCTATTCCCTTGGTCGTCGTGATGCTGCTAGCCGTGAGTTCCGCCCAATTACAAAAAACACGAACCCCCCAGAAAAAATGATAATGTTAGAATCTATTTACATTACAAGAACGATTATCGTGCTACTTCAGTTTGTTGCGTCGAACAACTGTTTGGTTCACGTCGTTTTTGCAACCAAAAAAAAAGTGATCGAAAGTTACGGACCTCGTGGCCCTATCGTTATGCTCTTCTTGTTCTTCACATTTCTAGTGCTTAATATGTTGCATCTCTCATGCACACGGTTTGTTTGGTTCTCGTGTGTCATTCAATACTCGCAAGGTAATAATTTTCCACAGCTGGCCAGCGGTAACAATACTAGTATATGTAGAAGTAACTTCGTGAGAGCAAGTAGTAGTGGTAGTGGAAGTAGTAGTAGTAGTAGTAGTAATAATAGTAGTAATAGTAGTAGCAGTTGCTGTACTAGTAGTAGTTCAACTACTTGTAGTAGTAGTAGTAGTAGTAGTAGTAGTAGTAGTAGTAGTAGGAGTACTAGTGGTAGGAGTACTAGTAGGCGTAATAGTAATAATAGTAGTAGTAGTAGTAGTAGTCGTCGTAGAAATAGTGGTAGTCCATCTCTCCCAGACATCCCCTATCTCTCCCTTCTCTCGCTTCCCTGTGAGCTGTCGTCGCTGTCGTCTGCCGTCGACCTTCTCCCTCCTCTCTCTCTCTCTCGCTTCTGCTCTTCCGCCGCGCTTCCGCGTTTCCTACCTTCTTGCTTTGGTGCTGCACCTAGCCCTCTAAATCATAATCAGATTTTGAATGTGGTACTACTATAGAGAAATATCTGCACAGTAATTTTAATACCGACACCTGCACATATAATAACTCGTAGAGCTTCCCTTACCTAGTTGCTGGAAGCCTAAGAGTAATTCCGGGGCGCTGGAGAGCTAGTTAGCAAGAAAATATCGACGGACCTCTGGGTGACTTGTGCTCGGTTGAAAATTATGTTCTCGAAATTCAACAATTCGTTTGAGCTCTATTATGTTTTCTGACCATATTTGATCTTAATCCCGCTCGCCGTCTTAATCTCAGCTCGATCGGGTACCTTTTACTGCCCAAAAGAGTTGCGGCGGGATCGGCGGTTTCGAGTCATCTTGACACGCGTTGACGGTTTTCTGCACTTAACTCGAGATTTAGGAGAGCTACAGAGCTGGTACTTACAGAAACCGATTGAGAATCATCAGGCGCGTTCGTCTCTTGCATCCAAAGGTCTGAACTCGGTCTGCCACTCGAGCTAGGTCCGCGAAACTATTCGCATTCCTCTAGCCATCTTGACAGATGCTGTCGGTTATCTGCACTCAACTCGGGCTGTGGAAGAGCTACAGAGCTGGTACGCACACGAACCGATTCAGAATGATCAGGCGCGTTCGTCTGTCCCATCGAGAGGTCTGCTTTCGGTCTGTTACTCGAGCTAGGTCCGCGAAACTATCAGTATTCTTCGAGTTCTCATAACAGACGTTGTCGGTGTTCTGTACGTAACTCGAGCTGTAGGAGAGCTACAGACCTGATACGCACACGAATCGATCCAGAATGATCAGGCGCGTTCGTCTGTTGTTGTGGCTCAAGTTGTTGTGGCTCAAGTTGTTGTGGCACGAGCTCAGGAGCTATCATTGCCTGTCGCCGGGGCGGTCAAGGTATATCTTTCGTCTGTCGCCGGGGCGGTCAACCACCTTATACACTTCGTTTTTTTCATTCAAGTTCTCGTCGCAATGTCCGGTGCTGCTGCCGCTGCTCTTCCAGGCGAGTCGACGGACTTTTGTTTCTCGCAGGGTGGGAAGGGAGTATCCAAAGGTCCTCTTGGGCGTTTGTCCAGCAGAGCTAATGCTGTCAAGGCAGCGCTCGCCCGTTCGCCCGGTGGAACTCCTGAGCAGAAGAAGTCGAGAACAGAGGACATGATGGACGTCGAGTTTCATCCTGTGCCAGCCTTTCCAGGCGTGGGCGGGAACGCAGAGCCGAGCACTGCTGCTTCAGCAGCGGTCGCTCCCGGAATGGGCCTTTCAAGTGGCCATTCCGGTGCATGCAAAGGCCCTTCGGGTGGCGTGCATGCGGCTCCCGGGACTTGCATGGGAAGCAGTCCCGGTAGTGAGCTGAGCGCTGCTACTTTTGTGGCGGCTGCTCCCGGATCTGGCCCTGCGGGTGGCGGTTCCGGTGCGTGCAATGGCCCTTCGGGTGGCATGCATGCGGCTCCTGGTGCACCTGGAACCGGCCCTTCGGGTGGCAGTTCCGGGCCGGGCGCGGGTCTCGTCCCCCCGGGAGCGGGCGCGGGTTTCGTCCCCCCGCCGGCACCAGCCGTTGTTCCTCCTCCGGCATCTGCCTCAATGGACGAGAAATTTACTTTCATTATGACGAACATGAGCTTGAAGGCTGAAACAGCGACCAAGGACGACATCAACAGTTTGCACACTCGGATTTCGGCAGAAACGAAAATTGCAATTTCGGAAGCGATCGATCCCCTGAAAGATGAGATGGAAGAGGTTCGTGGTCGTCTTAGAGTTCTTGAATCGCGTCCGTCTTCCAGCGGAGGCCTGAGTAAGCAGCAGATTCAGATGATTAATTCGATCGACCCGGCGAATCGGCAGGTGGCGTTCTCGGGCTTTTCGGCTTCGACTTCTTTGCAGGATCGCGTTCGTGAGATCGAGACGTACATGCTGAAGTTTGCCAGCTTACCCCAGTATTCCATTGGTCATTTCATGCAGGGGCCCCGGAACGCCCAGACTGCATCGAAGACCTCTTACATCGAGTTCTTGACTGAAGATAATCGGAAGAAATTCTTGGACGAGTCGCGTAATGTAAGTTTCGCTAGTTCGTCTGGTTCGATTCGCGTCCGGGCAGCCAAAACCAAGTTTAACAAGCATCGTGATTGGGCTCTCGGCCGAGCACGAGAGCTTTTGAAGGCAGCTGCGCCCGGACAGGCTGTCGAGGCCGACTTTAAGAACCGTTTTGTGCAGATTGACGGAGCGAAAGCTTTTCAGCAGTCCAATACTGATTTTGAGGGAGCGTTTTTGCATCCTTTTTTGAATCTGTCCCTGAAATAGGGGTGTTGGGGGGCTGCTTACTTGTTTCACTGCCCTCTCCTCTCCTCTACCCACGCCCTCCGCAATGCGGATTGTGAGCGGTCCCCGGGTATTGCAGTATCTTCTCGTCTCCGCCGGCGTGGTCCAAGATCCGCTGGTTCGCTTGAAAAGCGTCGGAATCGATTGCCTTCTGCCGTGGAATATCGACCTTCCAGTTGCAAGCCAGGTACTCTTCCGAGTTCACTGACAGGCAATTCTCCTCCTCGTCCTTCTCCTTCGTCCTTTGTCCTGCCTCCTTCTGTTCCTCTCTCTCGCATCGATTTCTCGCAGCGTTTATTGACGAGCTATTTCGCTCGAAATTCAGAGTCTTCTTCACGCAATTTGCCTCGAGACGGGGATCCGCGAGAATCCGGATCCGATCCGTCTCTTGTTTCACAAAGCCTCACCATACTTCATGTAAATATCGATAGTTTCTTAGTTCGTAAGGCAGAGCTGGAAGGTCGTCTTGCGTTGTTGCCGTTTCTTCCTGCCGTTCTCGTTTTGAATGAGACGAAACTAGACAGCGCTCGCAGCATTCCATCGCTTTTGCATTACACAGTTTTGGAGCGCCGTGATCGTAACAGGAATGGTGGTGGTGTTCTTGTTTTCGTGCAAGATTGTTTAACCAGTCTCTTCTCTCCTCTCTCTCGCTCTTCCTCTGCTGAGATCATCTGGTTCTTATATCATTCGCTTCTAGGTCCAGTCTTGCTTGCTTGTTGGTATCGCCCACCCCACTACGGCGAAATCGCAAGCATCAATGCGTTCAGTGCTGAATGGGCGGCGCATTCAAATCTTGCGGTAGGCACGGTCGTGGTAGGAGATCTGAACATACATCACACTGGATGGCTGCGTTTCTCCAGGGGAGTTACTCCGGAGGGTGCGGCGATGCAGCATTGGTGCACGATGCACGGTTTCAAAGAGAAGGTTCGGCAGCCCACTCGTGGCCCGAATTTATTGGATTTAGTTCTCACCGACCTTCCAGATCAAGTCTCTACTACAGTCTTGCCAGAGCTTGCCGACCATCGTCTTGTTCTTGTCTCCTTGTCCTTCCCGCCTCTCTCGGTTTCTTCTGTCTCCCGTCCGGTATGGAAGTATAGGGAAGCGCGATGGTCGGCTATGCGTTGTGATTTTCGCAATACTGATTGGAGTTTTATTCCGGCATCTTCGCCTTTTTCAGTGCCATGCAGCTTCACATACCGCAGTCGTCTATCCGTATGAATTCTTCCCATCCTTGGCTTACCTCTGCGTGTCTGGACAGCATCCGGGCAAAACGCGATACTGATGGCACGCCAGATTTTCCATTGGCGGTGCGAGCTTGTAGTCGGCATCTTCTTTCTGCACATCGTGCCTTCATCGATCGTACTCGCAACAAACTTCAGCAGCTGAAGGCGGGATCGAAAGGCTGGTGGCAACTTTCTAGACAGTTACTATCGAAAATCAGTAAGTCTTCTTCCCCTCCTCTCCGCTCCTCTTCAGGATCTTGGATCGTGGATCCGGCCGGGAAGGCAAACCTATTTGCGCAGAGCTTTCGTTCGAAATGGAACGTTCCTACATTAGAGACGAATTCGTTTTCTCCTCTTCCGTCTCCGCCTCCGTCTTCCTCGTTTTTTCCTCTTCCCCCTCTCCGCCTCCGTGTCGCACGCAGGATTTTGAAGGATCTTCGCATCGATAGCGGTACGGGGCCAGATTTAATTCCTGCTCGAGTCTTGAAACTGTGTTGTGAGGAGTTGGCCGTGCCTTTTGTCCTCCTTACTCGCCTCATCCTCAGTTGTGGGCGTTGGCCACGGTTCTGGACTGTTCATTGGATCCACCCGCTCCATAAACGCAATTCGTTACATAATGCTGATCACTATCGGGGTCTGCAGCTGACCTCCCAGCTCTCCAAAGCAGTGGAACGATTTATCTGTAGTATCTTCCTCCCTCCCCTCCATCGCTGTTTATCCTTCGGTGCATTTCAGTTTGCCTACTCGCCTGGACGAGGCGCACGGGCTCCGCGCCTTTGGAGAGGGTAGGCGGGTTGCACTCTATTGTTCTGACGTGGCCGGAGCCTTTGATAGGGTATCGGCGGAGCGTCTTAGTAACAAGCTAGCCGCGTCAGGTATTCACCCCAAGATCTTATTGGTACTTACAGACTGGCTCGCCCCAAGGTCAGCATATGTTGTGTGCAACGGAGCTGTTTCTGAATGTGTTCCTGTGTGTAACATGGTTTACCAGGGAACCGTTTTTGGTCCCAGCCTCTGGAACGAATTCTATTCCGACGCCCGGGATCCTATAGTAAATTGTGGATTCCAGGAGGTAGTTTTCGCAGATGATCTTAATGCATTCAAACTGTTTGACAATACAGCGCCCGATCATGTATTGTTTTCTCATCTGGGCGAGTGCCAACAGGAACTTCACAAGTGAGGCTGGGCGAACGGTGTCACTTTCGAGTCAGGAATAGAGAGCTTCCACATCCTGTCTCACAAAACTCCAGTAGGAAACAGTTTTAAGATTTTGGGTATATTATTTGATTGTAAACTTTGAATGCATGATGCGATCACAGAGTGTGCGTGCGAAGGCGGCTGGAGGTCTCTTCAAATTTTGTCCTGCCGGCAGTTCTACACGACAAGAGAGCTTGTGCAGTTGTACAAAAAACATGTTCTATCGCTCCGGACTATGTCTCTCGTCGCCGCTCGGTGCCGTTCGTGTCTACAACATATTGCCAGACAGCATAATCGGTCAAAGAAGTGTGAAGCAGTTTCAATCTCACTTGCAAGAACTTGTTGTTGCCTGTGCTCGCAATGGCGTGGCGTCTTGGCAGACGGTTTTAAGCTGGCGACGGCCGCTTGCTTTTCACCCTTTGCTTTCTCTTAGAGACTGGCAACCGTCTTGATGATGGTCTCGGCCGGAATGTTTCACTCTCGCAAACTTGGTGTGGTTCG
>CAUYUJ010002476.1:70000-89295 GCA_963575745.1 Prorocentrum cordatum
GGTGCTGCTGGTAGCGGTCGTGGTCGTGTCTCTCGCGGTGTTGCTCACATTCGTGCTGCTCATCGCCGCGCTTGTCGGGTGGTGCTGCATATCATGGGGCTGCTGGTAGCGGCTGTGGTCGTAACTCTCGTGGTGCTGCTTTCACTCGTACTGCTCATCGACGTGCTTGTCAGAGTGGCCCTGCCTGGGGCGGTGCTGCTGGTAGCGGTCGTGGCCGCACATTTGTACTGATGCTCTCTCGTACTGCTCACCGACGTGCATGTCAGAGTGGTAATGCTTGGCGCGGTGCTGCTGGTTGCGGTCGTGGTCGCAACTCTCGTTGTGCTGCTCTCACTCGTACTGCTCACCGACCTGCCTGTCAGAGTGGTGTTGCTTGGCGTAGTGCTGCTAGTAGCGGTCGTGGTCGTGTCTCTCGTGGTGCTGCTCTCACTCGTACTGCTCATTGACGTGCCTGTCAGAGTGGTTGGCGCGGTGATGCTGGTAGCGGTCTTGGTCGTGCCTCTCGTGGTGTTGCTCACACTCGTGCTGCTCATCGACGCGCTTGTCGGGTGGTGCTGCATATCATGGGGCTGCTGGTAGCGGCTGCGGTCGTAACTCTCGTGGGGCTGCTTTCACTCGTACTGCTCATCGACGTGCTTGTCAGAATGGCCCTGCCTGGGGCGGTGCTGCCGGTAACGGTCGTGGCCGTACATTTGTGCTGCTCTTACTCGTAGTGCTCAGCGACGTGCATGTCAGAGTGGTAATGCTTGGCGCGGTGCTGCTGGTAGCGGTCATGGTCGTGGCTGTCCTGGAGCTGCGCTCGCTCGTATTGCTCACCGACGATCTGGACAGAGTGGTGTTGCTTGGCGCGGCGCTCCTGGTAGCGGTCGTGGTCGTGTCTCTCGTGGTGCTGCTCACACTGGCACTGCTCATCGACGCGCTTGTCAAAGTGATGCTGCTTGGCGTGGTGCTGCTGGCAGAGGTGGTGGTCGTAATTTCTCGGCGCTGCTCTCACTCGTACTGCTAGTCGACGGGCTTGTCAGAGTGGCGCTGCTTGGCGCGGCGCTGCTGGTAGCGGTCATGGTAGTACCTTTCGTTGTGTTGCTCTCACTCGTACTGCTCACCGACGTGCTTGTCAGAGTGGTGCTGCTTGGCGCGGTGCTGCTGGTGGCGGTCGCAGTCGTAACAGTCGTACTGCTCACCGACGTGCTTGTCAGAGTGGTGTTTCTTGACGTCGTGCTGCTGGTAGTGGTCGAGGCCGTAACTCTCGCGGTGCTGCTCTCACTCCTACTGCTTACCGACGATTTTGTCACAGTGGCACTGCATGGCGTGGTGCTGCTGGTAGCGGTCGTGGTCGTAACACTCGTCGTGCTGCTCTCACTCGTACTGCTAGTCGACGGGCTTGTCAGGGTGGCCCTGCTTGGCGTAATGCTGCTGGTGGCGGTCGTAGTCGCACCTCCCGTGGTGCTGCTCTCACTCGTACTGCTCACCGACGGGTTTGTCAGAGTGGCCCTGCTCGGCGTGGGGCTTGGTGGAGGTCGTAGTCGAACCTCCCGTGGTGTTGCTCCCACTGGTACTGCTCTCCGACGTGCCTGGCAGAATGGTGCTGCTTGGCGTGGTGCTGCTGGTAGCGATCGTGGTCGCAACTCTCGTGGCGCTGCTCTCACTCGCACTGCTCACCGGCGTGCTCGCCAAAGTGGTGCTCACACTCGTGCTGCTCTCACTCGTACTGCTCACCGACGTGCTTGTTATAAGGTTTCCGTTTATCGCGATGCTGCTGGTAGCCACCGTGGTAGTACGCGTCGTGGTGCTGCTTTCACTTGTACTGCTCATCGCCGTGCTTGTCAGAGTGGTGCTGCTTGACGTAGTGCTGCTGGTAGCGGTCGTGGTCGTGACTCTCGCGGTGCTGCTCTCACTCGTGCTGCTCACCGACGATTTTTTCAGAGTGGCGCTGCTTGGCGTGGTGCTGCTGGTAACGGTCGTGGTTCGTAACACTCGTGGTGCTGCTCTCACTCGTACTGCTCACCGACATACTCGTCACAGTGCTGATGCTGGTAGCAGTCGTGGTCGCAACTCCGGTGGTGCTGCTTTCACTCGTATTGCTGACCGACGTGCTTGTCAGAGTGGTGTTGCTTGGCGTAGTACTGCTGGTAGCGGTCGTGGTCGTAACTCTCGCGGTGCTGCTCTTACTCTTACTGCTTACTCTTACTGCTCGTCGACGTGCTTGTCCAAAGTGGCGCTGCTTGACGTGGTGCTGCTGGCAGCGGTCGTGGTCTTAACTCTCGTGGTGCTGCTCTCACTCGTACTGCTAGTCGATGGGCTTGTCAGAGTGGGCCTGCTTGGCGCGATGCTGCTTGCAGCGGTCGTAATCCCACCTCTCGTGGTGCTGCTCGCACTCGTACTACTCTCCGACGTGCCTGTCAAAATGGTCCTGCTTGCCGTAGTGCTACCGGTAGCGGTCGTGGTCGCAACTCTCGTGGTGCTGATCTCCCTCGTACTTTCCACCGACGCGCCTGTAAGAATGGTGCTGCTTGGCGTTGTCCTTCTGGGAGCGGTCGTGGTCGCAACTCTCGTGGTGCTGCTCTCACTCCTACTGCTCACCGACGTGCTCGTCAGAGTGGCGCTGCTGGTGGCGGTCGTGGTCGTGTCTCTCGTGGTGCTGCTCTCACCAGTATTGTTCACAGACGTGCCTGTCAGAGTGGTGCTGGTTGGCGTGGTGACGCTGGTAGCGGTCGCGGTGGTAACTCTCGCGGTGCTGCTCTCACTCTTACTGCTCGTCGACGTGCTCGTCCAGAGTTGCGCTGCTTGACGTGGTGCTGCTGGTAGCGGTCGTGGTCGTAACTCTCGCGGTGCTGCTCTCACTCATACTGCTCGTCGACGTGCTTGTCCAGAATAGTGCTGCTTGACGTGGTGCTGCCGGTAGCGGTCGTGGTCGTAACTCTCGTGGGGCTGCTCTCACTCGTACTGCTCACCGACGTGCTTGTGAGAGTGGTGCTGCTTGGTGCGGTGCTGCTGGTAACGGTCGCGGTTGTGACCCTCGTGGTGCTGCTCTCACTCGTACTGCTCATCGCCGTGCCTGTCAGAGTGGTGCTGCTTGGCGCGGTGCTGCTGGTACCGGTCGTGGTTATAACTCTCATGGTACTGGAACACACACAAGCACAACACACACACACAACACACATGCAACGCACAACTCACAGAGCATACAACACACACACACACTTTTAAGTCGGCGGCGACAAAGATGATCAAGCGCAGACGGCAGATGGAAATGCTACTTGCGATCGAGCGCTGTCGAAAGCACAATGCGCAAACCGTGTACATTATCAAATGCCGCGATGGGTGACGTGGAGGAAAAAAGTACATCCAAGCGAATCGTGCGGGGGCCAAAAAAAAACGAGGAGGCAACTCAACCCAAGGTAGACTGAAGCGCGAGCAGTCTGGTGCGAGTTGGCGGCCACTGAATCACCATGGAAGGTGTTAGAAAATGATACGCGATAACGCAATAAAAGAGCTGTGCCAATTGCCAGACCAACCAGAGTGAATGTAATAAAGACTCATGACGGACACTCAGCACGACCTGGCGCGTGGCAGCCCTAAATGCGGCCACTGAGACACCAAACGGTGTAGACAAAGACCCGCGAAAACTCGCTGCTGAACAGATTGGTAGTGTCCACGGTCACGCGAGCAGATAAGTAAGGCGTGGACGTATGAGACCCCGACTCGACCGTTGTGCGGGCGAAGTGGGGCGACGACGCGGCCGCGCCAACCGCGGAGAAATCAAGAAAGCTGCCCCACAGTATCGTCCAATACAAAAAGCACCGCAGATAAAGTGCATAAATCAAGCGTTCTGCGCGCAACCTGCCAGGAACATAACCAGTGTCACATCACAAAACACAGGACAGACAATGATCAACAGTGCAGCTGAGCAGGCCAGCGAGCGCGGCGCATTAACCACACACACACACACACACACACACGCACGCACACTTGTAAGTCAGCGTCGCGAAGGGTCCTCAAGCGCGAACAGCAGATGTAGGTGCTAATTGCGAGCAAGCATAATCGAAAGCGCAGTGGAAGAAGCGTCGACAACTGACGTGCAGAGATGGGTGATGGGTCGGAGGGACTGCAACCCAACGTGCAGCGGCCAAAAACCGAGGAGCACGCCAGAGCGAGCCCGACACATGGTGCCCTGGTGCTAATCGCCACTGTATCATCGGGCGATCGATGTAGGATTGTGATGATGAATTGTAGGGGCTGCCGGGCCAACCGATTGGTGGGATTATGCAGATAGGTGGTGCGGGAGGGTGGGCAGACGTCGCGACAACGCGGTTCACGTGCTGAAAAAGGGGTGTGTAAGCGAGACCAGTGCAGCAACACCGTGCACCTGACGCCCGTCCAGGGCGGAGCCAAAGGGAGGAGAAGCAGCGCGAGAGAGCAGCGGACCCGACCACAAGACAGGCGCGTGCGGTGCCGCGTGCATGGCAACAAACGCTGCGCGTGGTCAGTAGTTACAATTTGCTTCTGAAGTGGCACCGATGGGCAGAAAGTCGACCACCCAACGACCGTCAGATAAAGATGGGAGAAAGCCACGAGGACAAAACCAGGGCAAAACCAACTCGAATTTTCGAGCTTCCGACTGTCCAGTACGGCCAAAAAAACCCCAAGACCGCCCCAAGACGGCCCTCAAGAGGGCCAACGACGGCCCATGAAGGCTCAGGACGGCCCAACAAGGCCCAAAGACAACCCCAAGAAGAGCCCCAAAGGGGAACTCGTACTGAAAATCCGAATCTTCCGCCCGAAGAGGGATCCCAAGCGGCCCCAAGAGACCACCAAGAAGCCCCCACACCGCGCCAAGAAACCCCAGAACGACCCCCCTTTGGCCTCCAAGTGGCCCCCCAGGGGCCTCCCGCGACATCCCAACGAACATCCCAATGGCCTATGATCCACAAACCAGGGCCGAAGGCCATTATGCATACATACAGACAGACAGACAGACAAACAGACAGACGGACATACGTACATGCATACATACGTGTATGTATATATATATATACACGTGTGTGTGTGTGTGTGTGTGTGTGTGTGTGTGTGTGTGTGTGTGTGTGCAAGCACATGTTTGTATACACATCTCTGTATTTACACGCATCTATAAATATATGTATAGACTTATACATCAAATTTGGAACGGAAAGCGCCCCATTTGGGGGCCTCTTGTGTGTCTCTGGGGCATATCTTTTGGGCTCGGCCTGCTTCTTGGAATCGCCTCAGCGGATGCAGCGATGGCCGCAACTTGATTCGACGGTCGTGAAACACTTCAGGGACCCTAGGGGGGCTCTCTTAGAATCCTCTTGGAAACCCATAAAGCCCTCTTGGGCCTATCCGAAGCCCGTCTTGGGGCTCTCTTGGGGCGCTCTTAAGGCAAGCTTGATTGAGGCAGAGCCCTGCGGAAGTGAAGCACAATAAGGAAATCAAAATTCGCATTGAAATATCTTGACCTATCAGTTGTCCTCTTATCGGCGTCTTAGAGCCACATGGGGCCGACCTGGAGGCTGTCTTAGCGTATTTTCTAAACTTTTGACTTCTCTTGTCGTGTCTAATCTTTTCTTGTCTGGGCGGCTTGGCCCACCTTAGCCAAGGAAATTCTCGCCATTGCCCCAATTCCGGTGGATGTCTGGGTGCCAGCGCCTCCTCTTTCGTCTCCAAAGCTGAACCACAAGAAGGGACACGCGTTCCCTGGCTCTTACACGCTCGGGCATGAAGGATCATGCTGGGCGAGAATCTTTGGAGGTTGCTTGGGGTTCTATCAGGTGCCCTCGGGGCCTCCGCAGTGGAGCCGCGTGCGCTTCCAAAGCAAATCCTGGACTTTCCAAGCCCAGCGTGCCTTCAGGAAAAGAATCGGAGAAGAAGAGGGAAATGGAGAAGAGGGCAGGGGCACGGGTCTGTAGGAAGGAAAGGCCGCAGGACGAGCGGGAGAGGCAGATGATTCAGGAGAAGAGAAGCGGGGAGGAACGGAGGAAGGATATCTAGAGGTAGGGGTAGGCTCCAACGCGGCGTCGCTATGGCCGAGCGCTCGGGGCTTGTCGACGCTTCCCTCAATCAATTTTCCCTTTGTTTCTGGCTGCGCTCCGTCTTCTCGCCTTGCCTGGTATTCTCCTCCTCTCCGTCCCCTCCCCTCCTTCGTCTCTTCCTGTCCGGATTCCCCGCAATTTGAAATTTTGGGCCATGCGCATCCTTCCTCTTTTTTCGTTCGTGGGAAAGGCTGGGCCAGAGAGTCTGGTGGACGAACGAACAACGAGGAAAAGGAAAGGCTCCCAGAACCAGGGGAGCGCAGAGACAAGCGCCGGGGCCAGAGCTGGAAGAGGGCCAAGCCGACGACGAGAGTAGACGGCTTCGGGGCCAGGGGGGCAAAGAGATGAACGCCAAGGCCACAACCAAGAGAGGGCCAGTCCGGGGAGAGAGATCGTTTTGGGGGGGGGGGTGCATGTAGATGTGCGGTCTGAGTGTATCGCTCGCATACGCTCACATGCTAACGATACGTACACATGACGTCCGATGGCGGCGGAGTAATACTAAAGGCTTAATGCTGATGGTGTCAGAAAAGATACGTGCAAATAATAGAAAATTTTTCTTGAGCACGGCTTGCGTTCCATAGCAGCCGTTGTACGACGGCGATCGTAAAAACATTTGATGCGTTTCAATCGAGTGTTCAATGACGCGCCCAAAACATAGCGCTCTTCCATTGGCGAATTTCTGCGCACACTATCTAGAGGAGCTGCCGCGGAACCGAATTGCCTCCTCAATGTTTTGCTGGCAAGAGTATCGAATGACAATTGCTCCCAACAAGAACGCACACAATCTTTCTTGCACTTAGCTGCTCTCCAACTCGATTTCGGGATGGAGGCCCAAGGCGCACGCAATAAACACACATCCCGTGCACGCAACAACCGCACGTGTCATATCTCGTGTACTTATCATGAAATGGGTGCGCATCATGCTCTTTGATTCTTCGCATGTGGTCCTCAAACAAGGCACAATCCGATCGGCAATGCTACATCTTTCCATCGGACACAACCATGACAAGAGAAGGGTGTAATCAAGCCTTGTCGGAACTCTCCAGAGGCGCTGTCGGTGGTTCGAACAAACAAGCGCTCAATCGGCCACCGTGCTTTCAGAATGTATGTGGTGGAGTTCCCCAGTCTCATGCAGATCTTAAGTTCGAGGCGTTGAAATACTCCCCAAGGCTTTCGGATCAGTTGCCAGACTCCTGGGCGGTGCTGGGCGTTTGTACGTATCTCTGGGAGTCGACTCTAGCATCCCCCATGAGCCTTCCAAGACTCGCCAGAAAGGCATGGGAACCCTCGGTGGCCCCACGGAGCCGTCGTGGAGCTCTCATGTGGGCCTGTTGGGCTCTTTCGGAGGCCCGCGAAGCTGGCCCAAGAGACCGTAATCATTGAAAAGATCTTTCGCGTACTCGGCTGACTCGCAACCTCGAACAACCACCTTTTGTATGATTTTCGCGTGCTCGACTTGTCTGAATCGTCAGAGCGTCCAAGAGTGCCGAAGAGGCGTTCACGACACACCCATGACGTCCCCTGAGGCCCCTACGGGAGGCCCGCGAGGCTCGCCAGAGCCCCCTGAAGGGGCCCAAAACGGCGTGGTCGAACTCCCGTTTGGAGCCCTCTACCCCAAGATGGTTCCCGAGACAACCAGCAGGCCTTCAAAAGGCCCCCAGAAATCCTAAACATACTTCTTGTCCACCACGCATGCACGGTGGCAAGATGGGCCGCAATCCATTCGATATTCCGGTATGGCCTGTGTACTATAATCAACCATATGTTTTGCAACGGCTTGTATTTCCGGACCTCAGCAACGTGCATCACACGTCATCAAACAACTTTAAGATTGCCTCATTCGGTACTAAACCATGAATACGCGTTCGCCTTCGAACGTATCACCGGGTGGGCCGAGGTATATGAAGACTATCCCTTTGCGGTCGCGCGCGTACCATTGCAGAAGCCTTCGCTGGACGTGCCACGCGCAGAAACAACACGATCCCAAACAATTATTCTCAATGATTTCCCAGCAAACCAGAAAAAACATTCGCACGGCCGCCGTGTGCCCTCTTTAAGAGCCGCAGGTCATCCCGACACCCTGGCTCCGCCACTAAAACCGGACGACGCTATCAACTCTCCAGCCTCGACGCGCTCCCGTACCGCTTGCCAGAGTGCGAGGCGGCTGGGCGCGTGCTCTGCTGCGTTTGGTCTCCACCCCGAATGTTTTCCTCCTTATGCCCCTGCGGTGATGTAACGGTGAGCGATCTCGGAACTCTCTCCACCGCATCTGCTCCACCACCTGGTATGTGGCAGCGAAGATGTCAGACATACTATGAACGCTTGGACGCGGTGTCAAACTGCCGCTTCCCCGCCCAGTGCTCAGAAAATGACGCTGCAGACGGTGGCGCCATGCTCCGTCTTGGCCGCGACCGCCTGCCCGGGGAGTGAGGGCGGGCACCAATGGCCGGAATGCCGGGCTGCCGAACGGGGGTGGCAGTTCCGAACTGACTGGCCAATCGCATAAAACAAAATGAATCGTACAAGCGAATGCACACATTTTATATACACGTATTCCTATTCATATCTTAGTATAAGGCTCGGGACCCCGGACCCCCCCCCCACCTAACGAAATTGGCCCACCCCGGGCCTCTCGGGCAACCCTCCAGACGACCCGGGAGAACCCAACGAGAGCCCGAAGACGGCCCCAGACGGCTCGAAGCGTTCTGGCGCGCTCCCGAAACGACCCCAGAAAGCTCCAAGACGGTTCGCGACGACCCCCAAAAAGTCGTCATACCCCCAAAGATCGCTCCAAAACGTCCCAAGAGGCCTCCAAGAATACTCCAAAGAAGGCCCCAAGAGGCAACATCCATTGATTTTCTGTTGGTTTTGGGTGAATTTAGGGGTTCTCCTCTTTTCGGCTTCCCGACGCTCCAAGACGGCGGTCTTCTGGGCGTCCGAAGCCGCCTGGGGGGCTCGAAAATTGCCCGCGTTCAGGCAGCCCAAAAGAGCCCCAAGATGGCACAACAGGGTTCCAAGATGGCCTAAGAGAGCCCCATGACGGCCCGAGCTGGCCCTAAGACACGCTCCCAAGCATTCCAAAGCGTGACCCAGTCGTTTAGGGAGACAGCCGTTGGAGGCAGGGTGGCCCGAGGAAGCCCGCAGAGGCCCCCAGAAGACGCCCAAGGGGCTTCCAGAAGGCTTTAAGAAAACATGAAAAACTTGTGTGAGACCCCAGAGCCAGGAGGCTCTCCAAGGAGGAGCCTCAACAAAAAGAGCTGAGGAGGATAGGGAGCATACGCAGGGTATGGTGAGAAGGAGGAACAAGAAACATGGATAAACTATAACGAATCACATTATTATAACGGCGGTGCCAGAAAAAAGGCAACAATGAATTGTCGATATATATATATATATATATATGTATATATATATATATATCCATTCCATTTGCGTACCAAACTTTTAAGAACCAAGGTGCATAGCGCGAAGCGCCAATGCAGCCTAGCATACTTTTATATATGCAGCGGCATGTATATATATATATATATACACGCACAGCTAATGTGCACTCGTTTCAACAGAGGGAGGGACTGAATGAAATGAGTATGTCGAGGTAACGACGACGCTCACGGTCGTGCCGATTGGCCACGACGCTACGGTAGTGACAACGGCTGGATGTGGAAGCCGATTGGCGGGGGACCTCTGCTTCGAGCCCCTGCGGAAGGGGAGGCCCCTGGACCCCCCCGCGGACTGGCTCCGCTTGTGTGGAAGACTCCACCCCATGTGTCTGCATGGGGAAGCTTGGTCGCGCTTTCCCCAAATAGTGCTTGCACTGTTTTTTTGCTTGTCTTCCAAAAGAAGTTTGCTCTTCGCTCGTTTCTTGGCGGTGAACACATTCTGTTGCAGGCGAGGCCCAGAGACTGGCCACTGATCGAGCTCTAAGTGGCCTGAAGTGACGCCGAACGATGCACTTTTTGGATCTGCAGGGCGAGAGCGAGCCTCTTCCGCTAAAAGCTCAGCGGGACGCGCACAGCTTTAATTGACAGAGAGGGGGCGAGGGCGGGCGGGGCCTCACGCGGCCGAGAGCGGGCCCGAACGTACACACATTCGAATGCAGAGTCTGCTCCATAAGAAATCCCCCTTTAAATTCGGGCGGTGTGGGTGGGAGCTTGAGCGGATTCGGCGGCGACAGATCGAAGCGGAGCACAGAGAATTCACGTGGTCCCCACAATCATGCTCTTCGCTCTTTTCTTGGCGGTGAGCACAGTCTGTTGCAGGCGAGACCCAGAGACTGGCCACTGATCGAGCTCTAAGTGGCCTGAAGTGAGGCCGAGCGACACACACATTTGAATGCAGAGTCTGCTCCACAAAGATCCCAAACCTTTAGGCCCCAAGCCGTAGGTCACAGCCACGGGGAGCGGAATGCCGGCAGGCACGAAGACTTAAAAAAGGCGAGGGCGCTTAAATCGAATAGCGTTCGCTCCACACAGGCGACAACAAGGCCCGAGCCATGGCACTCGCCAGCTTTGGGGGATAGGCCGCGGCTTCGTGCGCGCTACTTCCTTCAAGTACTATGTGCTTCTTTCCCGAGAAAAAAAAACAAAATCCGTGCCGTCCCTTACAGAGAACCGAACCAGGACGCCCTAGAAACCCAAGGTCTACTTCTGAGCCTCCGAAGACAAGCCTGGTCGCCTTCCGATGGGGCGTTCCAAAAGCACAGTGATTCACCACGACGGTTCGACACAGGGGATGCTGGAGGAGGGCGGCAAGGACGGGGTCGTGCCACGCATAGCTGCTGTGTGGATGCTCTATACAGAAAGGGATCCTCGTCCTGATGCAAAGACGGATCGTCCGTGAGCAAAAATCCAAACAGGCATTTCCAAGACGTCCCTTCTCGCGTTGGATCTCGGGAAGCCCTCTCAAGCCTCTGGAAACTGGCACCTGGCCCCGCCGCATGGCCCCTCGCAGGTCGGCCTCCACACATCGACGGCGGACGTCGCCAGATGGGCCCGCCTTCACGTCCCACTCGCGGGTCGCGTAGCCAGCCCGCGGCGCCGCCGCCGCAACTCGGCTTGTCCCACTGAACAATTCGGCCAGGAAGGAGGTCATGGGTGTAGAGGCGGGGCGGGCAGTCGGCGCCCACGCACGAGGCAATCCTCGAGGTGGCGCTCGCTGTCGAGGACGTGCTCCTGCTGACTGGGGTCAGCTCGGTCCAGGCATCGTTCAGGCGGCCCGTCCCCTCGAACTTGGCCACGCTCTTAGCGGACCCCCAACGACCCCTCTTCACGCGCTCGTCGAGGCTCCTGGTCCGCTGGGCTCGATCGATTGAGACCTCGCTGTGGCGGCCTTGATGTGGCGCCATCCTGGATCCCAGGGACGCCGCAGCTCGCGCGAACATCTGGTAGAACTGACTGTAGTCCTACGGGAAGATCCGCTCGTTCTCGGGCCCGCAGCTGAGACGATGGAACATGTGGGCGAGCCAGGTGCCCGCCTCGCCAGTCCTGCTGCGCGCAGGGCCCCTGGCGCTCGGACACAACGGCAGGCTCCACTTTCTCAAGCCGCCAGGGGCTGGCGGAATCAGTGGGCACCGCGTCAGCGCAAGCAGCTCCGACGGGCGCAGATACGCCTCCATCATCACGAGCACGGCGATTGCCGCCAGCCCGTTGCCCTGCCGCGCCAACTGCAGCGCCAGTGCCGCCCGCGTGGGCCAAGGCAGGGGCGTGCGGCCCCCCGAAGGGCTCAGGGAGCCCCAGCCCCGCAGGCGTTCGACGGCTCGTGGCAGCTTCCAGTTGCTGTCGCGACTGACGCCAGGGAACATGAACATCACCGCTGCCAACATACTCTCCCCGCGCCAGGCGCGGTGGCCCACGCCGAACTCGGCGTTCATCCACCTCGCGATGCAGTCGTCCACCTCGGCATCCTCGACGAGAGGGGCGCTGTGCTGGTCCGCGAAGCTGATCAGCTCGTCCACGTGCATCGGATAGCGCGTGCGGGTGGAGGCCTGCGCGCTGTGCGCCGCCAGGAAGGTCTGCCCGGGGGCAGCGCCGCCCAGGCCATCCGCCGCGCCCGCGCCGCCGCCCGCCGGGCGCCGGCGCGTGCCGAACCCCCCCGGGCAGCTCCGCCTCGCAGCTGCTCTCGCTGGCGCCCTCGCCGGCAGCGGCGGTCGCGTCCACGGCTCTGGCGTGCCAAGGAGGTCAGCTGCGGCCGGGCCCGACCACGTCTGCGGGTCCCGCGCTCACCCGCTGGTCCAGGTTGCTGCTGGCAACCCCGCTGAGCGTCTGCGCTCGGCGGGGGCTGCGGCTCGCGGGCGCCGAGTGGCTCAGCCCGGCCGCGGCCTGCGCCGGCCCCAGCGGCCGGGTCAGCACCCGCTCTCGGCCTGCCCGGCCTCGCGGGGGCATGTCGCTCGGCCAGCTCCGCCTCGCCGGCAGCCGGACATGCGGCCGCGGTCTCGGGGCTGACGCCACCCTCCTTGAGCCGAGGTGGCTCCGGAAGGTGGGCCGCCGAGGTTGCGGGCGGGGGGCCCGCGACAGGGTCTCCTGGGGCCCGCTCCGATCTGTCTCTCGTCATCCCATCGCACGGCAACAAGTGGGTGACGCAGTTGTCCGACTCATACTCTCTGGCAAACAGTCTGCCCCCCTCGTCGCTGCTGTTGAACTCCGAGGGGCCCGCCTATAGCTGAACCTGAGCCCACGCAAGCCGCCGCCCGCCGAATCATCGCCAGCAGCTTGAAGTCTCGAGCCCGTGATCGAGAGAACGCCAGGACCACAGCCATGTTGTCCCCCAGGAGCAGGGCTCGGCCGTCGTGACCAGCGCGCGAGCTAGCCACGCGCTCCACGGCCTTGACCAGCGCGCGGCCCTCGAGGTGGGGGATCCCCTCCCTGAAGGCCCACCGATCGGCCAGCGCCGTCCGCCAGCGGGCGGCATGCAGCAGCTCCGCCGGCACCTCCTCGAACGTGGGGTCCTGGCACCAGCGCTCCACCTCGTCCTAGGGGATCCCGCGGGCACGAGCCTCCGGCGCGCCGACGCCGCCGTCCGCGAGCAGCTCCAGGCCTGCGGCCTCCACAGCGTGTCGCCGCGCAGCTCCTGCCCCCAGGCGGTAGCAGGACCGCTCGCGCACGCGGCCCACTCGGCCAGCGTCGCTGGGCCCCCACAATGAATAGGCCAAGCCGGAGCCGTCGAGGGACGCGTCCGACTGGTAGACCCCTGGGAGCCACCTGGCGTCCCAGTCCGCATGGAGGAAGATCATCGGGCCCATGAAAGCCTGGAGTTCCTCGACCACGCTCTGCCACAACGCGGTCCTGTCGAAGTAATGGCGCTGGATGGAGCGGTAGACGCAATGGAAGCAGCTCGGACTTTCGCGGCGAACCAGGCCTAAGAACGTGAGGTGACACACGATGATCTCCAGTTCCGCGCCGCTCACCCTGCGGCGCTGCAGCAGTGCTTGTACGGCGCCTCGCAAGCGCCAGAACCTGGAGGGCGTGGGGCGCGTGCAACCGTCGCGGCCGTTGAGCTGCGCCCCCAGCGCCTCCCTGCCATTGCCGAGCGACTCCGTGGCCGCCGCCAGCGCCGACCTCGCATGGCCCTCCGAGCTCCCCAGCACCCCGATGTTGTCCGCGTAGGTGTAGCGGCCGAGGGCCCGGGGGCCATCCAGCAGCAGCGGGGGGCCGCGATCCGTCACGGGCAGGGCGCCGTCCTGCTCGCGCAGCAGCGTCATGCGATGTGCGTTGGCCGCCTGCGCGTAATGTAGCGACCACGCCCGGCCCGTCGGCAGCGCGCGGGCCAGCGGGTAGATCGGCGCGCCCCGCTCGACCCCCGCCCCGCCCAGCTGCCAGAGGCCGAGCTCGGCGGCGCGCAGCGGCGGATAGCCGAAGAACTCCTGAAGGCCGGGCCAGTCGTCCAGGAGCAGCCTGTGGAAGCAGCCCCTCGCGTCGCTAACGCCCAGCCAAGTGTCGAGGCCGCCCGGGACGTCGTCCAGCGCCTCGCTTCGGTCGAGGCCGCTCTCAGCCGACCTCTCGATGCGGCTGAGACCGTCGCCGCTGACAAGGTCGACCCCGGGCGGGCTTCTGAACAGGCGATTCGCCGGGCGGGCGGTCCAGGATCAGCCGCTGGCGGTCGCCCTTCTTCTTGACGAAGAAGATCCCCACCTGGCAGCGGCAGGTGGTCGACAGAGGTCACTGGGCCTATCCTCAGCAACCGCTTCACCAACCGGACGTAGGCAGAGCGCTTATGGCTCAAAACTGGGTCCGCATAGGGTCGAACGGGACCGCATCTTGCATTAATTTCGTCCATCTCCGCAGGCGAATGCATATGTGGCTCTCATGATCCTCCAACTGAATCCGCGCCGCCTCCGGCAGCAGGTCCATGACGCGTGGCGAACCCGCCGGGTCCTCTGGGGCCGACAGCCGAGCGTGGGAGAAGGGGGCCAGCGTCGCGTGGGCCAGCTGGGCGCATCCGCCTCTGCCCCGCAGCAGTCGTGCTAGACATTGCCGCGAATCCTCCGCGCAGGCGGGGGGGGCCCCAGCTGGCCGCCAGGACCTGCGCCCGCCGCTGCGTCTCGTGCTGCAGCTCCGCCACGCGGCATCGCGTGGCCCGGCTAAGTGGCGCGCCAGGCGCCCGCCTTTCAGCGCCGTGCATCCAATTCAGAGCAGCCAGACTCTCGTTGGCCAACAGCCGCACACGTGCCCGATCCCGTCGACCAAGCGAACCAGCGACGTCGGCTTCCAGCTCGCGCAAGGGCGGCAACGGGAAGATCCGCCCGCTGCGCATGGCCTCTGCCTCCAGTCCGGGGGGCGGCCTCGCCCCCGGCCTCGCGCCCGTCATTTTGGCGGGGCGGCGGCTGACGCGTCGCTGGGCCTGACCTTCCGCCCGCGACCGCGACCGCCGCCGCCGCCTTTGCCTCCGTCGCCCTCGGCGCCGGCACGGGGGAGGCCTCCCGACGCCAGCGCGCCGGCCACATCCTCACTGCCGCCAGCCCCGCGCCCGCCACTGGCCAGCGTCCGGCCCCGGTCCAGCGCGGTCAGGCGCTCGGCCTCGCCCCGAGCTGCGCGGTTCGCGAAGTTCCGCAGCTCGGGCGACGCCGCGTCGAAAGGGTCGCTGGTGCCCGTCAGGAAGCGGCCCGCCTCCCAAGCCGCAGGGTGCCCAGGAGCCACGCGATGGGCCTCGGTGATCTGGGCGACCCGACGCGCCGCCACCTCCAGGCAAGTCAGGCCCCCGAGGTTCACTGCGTCGAAGGTCCCCGCCAGCCAGAAGATCGTCACCAAGCAGCTCAGCTCGTGCCAGGTGCGGTCTCGTTGACTGACGCCATACTCCCGGCAGAAGTTTGACATCCATGTCTTAGGATCACCGCCATGCTGCGTGAACCTCTGACTCAGGTGCAGAGCCGCGCCTGCTCCACGCAGCTCGCAGCCGCCCAACGCCTCCTCACTGCTCTCGCCGACCGCTCGCCGCCACTCCTTGAAGCGGACGCCTTGCTCGTTCCACTCCACGGCCAGCGTCCTGACGTCCTCGGTGAGTTCCTCGGCGCGGCCCTCGCGGGGTGTGCTCGTGCCGCCAGCCTCCTCAACTGGGGCCCGCAGAGCCTCTCGAAGGTCGCGGGGCCGATCCTCCACCGGGGGCGGGAGCCCATCGGGAGGCGCTGCTGGCGGGACCACGCCTCGAGCGTTCTCGAACGCCTGCGCGCGCCAGGCTGCGGCCTCCGAGAGCGCGACCCGCTCGCGCAGGATCGGCCGCCTCCAGCGCGCCGGCCCCCTTCCCGCACTCGTCGCCGTGCCAGTCCACCATCGTCGTCGGCTGCTCGCCGAGGTGGGCGCCCAGGTCGGGCGGGAGACGGCGTCGACGGCGCTCCTCCCGCGCCAAGTCGCGGCCCTCCAACACTATCTGGCGCAACTCCTCGCGGCCCACCTCGGCGCGGAAGCGCGCCGCGTCGCCAGCGAACCCCTCGGGCCAGCCGTGCAGCAACGAGATGTGCCACCGCCAGTCAGCCTTCCGCTCGACATAGCGATCTCCGTCCGCCGTCTGGATCACCCAGCACTCATGGCGTCGATCGCGATGCACCGGCCATAAGAAGATCCTCTCATGCGTCCACTCGTCGGCGGCGAACCGCACCAGCAACCTGGACCCTGGTCGCCTCTCCTCGTACGTCGACATGGTCCCGAGCCGCCTGCGACGTGGGCGGTGCCCCTCCTGCCAAGCTCCAGCGACCAGCAGCGAACGCGAGTACCACCGCCAGCAGCCACCGCCAGGGCACCTCGGCCTCGGCCGCAGTCACCTCCGAGCCAGCCGACACGGCCCAGGGCGGGCCCGCGGCTAAGCAGTCCCACGCCGGGCAAGGCGGGGAGGGCGGGCAGCTTGGGCACGGCGGGCAGGGCGCAGGCCGGCAATCGGGGCAGGGCGGACAGCCCTGGCCCCCCCGCGAACGCCAGCCGGGCCGCTTCCGCCACGGCCCCGCGTGCTAGTTCTCGTAGCACGCCAGGCCCCGCCGCCGCCAAAGCCGCGCAGAGCCCCGCATCCATCGGATGGCGCGGGGCCTCAGTGCGCTGAAGCTTGAGCGGATTCGGCGGCGACAGATCGAAACGGAGCACAAAGCATTCACGTGGTCCCCACAAACAGGGTGGATGCGTTGAGGATTCGCCGCGTTCTGGCCTGTTGTGGCCCGTTGCCAGCCGTTGCCGTTTGTGTGGGTGCGTCGAGGATTCGCTGTGTTCCTGCACGTTGCTGTTTGTGTGCGTGCGTCGAAGATTCGCCACGGTCCGACCCGTTGCCGCCCGTCGCCAACCGTTGCTGCTTGTTTGGTCCGCCCGTTGCCGCCCGTTGCCGCTTCGGCCCGTTGCCACCCATTGCCGCCGCGTGCGCCCCCGCATCCAGGGGGGAGACGAGAAGCGCCATGATTACGAAAAGCAAAGTCCCATTCAGTGGGACCCAGCTTTCTGTCAGCATTTCTGTGGACGCGAAGAGTTGCCACATAGGTTCTACCGCATAGCTTCCGCGACATAGCTTGCATACATAGCCCCCACCACGTGGCTTCCACCGCATAGCCTGCACCACATATCTTCCACCACCAGAATGCGAAAACTCATTGCTTGGGGTCCACGCTGGCAAGAATTGGCAAGAAGAAAACGAGATCCTGTTTTTTTGGAGAAAAGGACGGCGACGTCATCCGCTTGATAAGAAAAGGGTGAACATTCTGGACATTTTTGGGGTCAGGCCCAGGCTGAAGGCTGAGACAATGAGCAAGCACGCAGCCATATTGTTGAACAGTCGGGCCCGCAACGACCAGTGGGCAAGAATCATCGTCTCCGAGTCAATCTGGGGGCACTCGTACACCATGTGTGCATTCAGTCGTGACGTTGCAACCACCTGGTCAAGCCTCTACGGGAACATGACGTTCGTCGGGGAAAGCTGCATTCCACCCAACGTGCAGAAGGGCCCCCCCTTCGCTTCGGGGGATGTCGGCGACCAGGCGCGCCAAACCAGCCGCCAGACGGAGGCAGCAAGAGAGCATGGAGTGTGACACGACTCAGCGTGGCCTGCCTGCGAGGGCGAGGGAGGGCCAGAGCCCCTCCTGTGAAGCATGCCCCCTCTGGGGAAGCCACCACGTACCCACACCGCTGCTCCCTGGACCTCTCCAGGGGTGCGCTCTGACCAGGACTTCGAGGCGAATCCGGCGGCGGGGACGAGAGTCCCCCAAGTGGCCCCAAAAAGGCAAAAACAAGGCTGGGGTCGCGGTATCGGTACCTTTTCCTCCCCTGACCCAAGCAGGCTTCCTCGGCACGGCGCGGATGCCGCGCACCGACGACCCCTGGAGGCCCCGCCCCGACGCGGGCGGGCCCCCCGCGCGGCCCCGAGGCGGCTGGACGGCTCTCGGGGCGCGCCGCCCGCGGGCGGCGCTGGGGGCTGAGGCCTGGGGGCCTCGCCCCGCATCGCCGATGGCTCCGCGACGCTGCAGGTCTGGGAACGGCAGGCTTGCAAAAAAACGAAGGATTGCAAAAAAACCTTCGTTTTTTTTTTTTTTTTTTTTTTTTGCAAAAAACGAAGGATTGCAAAAAACGAAGGTTTTTTTGCAATCCTTCGTTTTTTTGCAATCCTGTGTTCGGGCGGGTGGTGATGGACAGCGGGGGGTGAAGAGACAGGGCCCTGCAGGGGCCCTCCGGGGCCCCTGCCGGCTCCAAAGGGGGGGGCCCCAGAGGGCCCCTTGAGGGCCTTCTTCTTC
This sequence comes from Prorocentrum cordatum, assembly GCA_963575745.1. Classification (NCBI taxonomy): domain Eukaryota; class Dinophyceae; order Prorocentrales; family Prorocentraceae; genus Prorocentrum; species Prorocentrum cordatum. Next base: position 88,244 of record CAUYUJ010002476.1, read on the forward strand.
GCCCCCCGTGCAGGTCCCCCCCCCATTACCACCCGCCCGACGTGTCGAGTCGACGTGGCGGCGACCTCGGCGCGGGCGCTCGAGGCTGAGTGCCGCCAGAGCCTCGGAATCGGCCAGCATCGGGCCACCCGCGCTGTCGGAGAGCCGCGGCCGTGCGAGACCAGACGGCCCGTGCGGCGTCAGAGAGGCGCAGAAGTGGACCCGACCCAAGGCTGCCGCGGTTGTGGGCTTGAGTAGGAGATCGACTACATGATCGAATGCCCCCAAAATTAAAGTGTTCGTGGAATCAACAAGAAATGCGTTCAAGTCTTTTGGTATATCCATGGGACATGTTCTTCATTCTTGGTAAATTCGACGAAAGTCCCTCTTGGGGTGGATTCATGATGTAGTCGATCTCCTACTCGAGATTTAGCGGTGGTGCATCCGCGAGGAGGAGGAGGAGGAGGAGGAGGAGAAGGAGGAGGAGGAGGAGGAGGAGGAGGAGGATGAGATGAGGATGCGGATGCGGAGCGATCCGATCTGATGCGGATGCGGAGGCGGAGGAGGAGAGGGAGGTAAGAGGGATGAAAAGAGGAGGAGGGGGATGAGGAGGAGGAGGAGAGGAGGAGGAGGAGAGGAGGAGGAGGAGGAGGGTGAAGGAGGAGGAGGAGAAGAAGGGGGAGGAGGAGGAGGAAAAGGAGGGGGAGGAGGAGACACATCGGGCTCCAGATCGCGCCGCATCCGCGGTGCGGGGCGATCCTCCGACCCCGCCTGCTCCGAGCCCCTTCGGGGGCCTCTCGAGGCCGCGCTCGGGCGCTGCCGCCGGGGGCCGCTGGTGGGCAGGCTGTGGGCCTCGCCGGCCTGGCACGAGGGAGGAGGGATTCTTTTCGCTCGGAGGAGGAGGAGGAGGAGGAGGGGGAGGAGGAGGAGGAAAAGGAGGAGGAGGAGACAAATCGGGCAGGGGTTCTTTTCGCTCGGATTTTCTGGATGGGCTCCATCTGTTTCTTCGCTATGGGCGACATTCCAGATCCGGCTTTTATCACACATTTTTTTTCACACGGTGTCCTGGGCCG
>CAUYUJ010002477.1:0-22500 GCA_963575745.1 Prorocentrum cordatum
TCCTCATCCGCCTCCTCCTCCTCCTCCTCATCCTCCTCCGCCTCCGCCTCCTCCTCATCCTCCTCCTCCTCCTCCTCATCATCATCATCCTCCTCCGCATCGTCGTGTTCATATTCTTCTTATTATTATTCGTATTAGTCGTGTTCGGATTCTTATTATTCTTATTATTATTCGTAGTATTATTATTATTGGTATTCGTATCCATATTATTATTATTATTCGTCGTATTAGTATTAGTATTCGTATTCGTATTAGTCTTCTTATTATTATTAGTATTAGTCGTATTATTATTGTTATTAGTATTAGTATTATTATTAATAGTATTATTATTGTTATGTGTATTCGTATTATTATTCGTATTATTATTCGTCGTATTATTAGTAGTCGTATTCGTCTTATTCGTATCATTCGTCTTATTATTATGATGCTTATTAGTATTAGTCGTATTATTATTCGTCTTATTATTACTATTTTTCTTATTCGTATTATTATTCTTATTATTATTATTAGTCGTATTATTATTCGTATTATTCTTATTATTCTTATTATGCTTATTATTTTTGTTATTATTATTCTTATTCGTCTTCTTCTGATTAGTAGTAGTATTATTATTATTATTCATCTTCTTATTCTTTTTATTGTTCGTCCTCTTATTCTTCTTATTATTCTTATTATTAGTATTATGATTATTCTTCCTCCTCCTCCTCCTCCTCCTCCTCATCCTCCTCCTCATCCTCCTCCTCCTCCTCGTACTCCGTCTCCTTCTCGTACTCCTCCTCCTCCTCCCCCCCCCCCCTCCCTCTCCTCCGCCTCCTCCGCCTTTTCCTCCTCCGGCTCCTCCTCTTCCTCCGCCTCCTCCTCCTCCCTCCTCCTCCTCTCCTCCTCCTCCTCCTTTTCCTCCTCCTCCTCCTCCTCCATCCGCCTCCTCCTCCTCTCCCTCCTCCTCCTCCTCCTCCTCCTCCTACTCCTCCTCCTCTCCTCCTCCTCCTTAGGGTCCTCCTCCTCCCCCTCCTCCTCCTCCTCCTCCTCCCTCCTCCTCCTCCTCCTCCTCCTCCTCCTCCTCCTCCTCCTCCTCCTCTCCTCCTCTCCTCCTCCTCCTCCTCCTCCCCTCCTCCTCCTCCTCCTCCTCCTCCTCCTCCTCCTCCTCCTCCTCCTCCTCCTACCTCCGCCGTACCGCGCTCCGCCTCCGCCTCGCCCTCCGCCTCCGCCTTCCGCTCCGCCTCCACGCCTCCGCCTCCTCCCTCCTCCTCCTCCTCCTCCTCCTCCTCCTCCTCCTCCTCCCTCCTCTCCTCCTCCTCCTCCTCCGCCTTCCTCCTCCTCCGTCCCTCCTCCTCCTCCTCCTCCGCCTCCCTCCGCCTACTCCGCCTCCTCCGCCTCCTCCGCCTCCTCGCGCCTCCTCCAGCCTCCTCCGCCTCCTCCCGCCTCCTCCGCCTCCCCCTACTCCTCCACCTCCTCCGCCTCCTCCTCCTCCCCTCCTCCTCCTCCTCCTCCTCCTCATCCTCCTTTTCCTCCTCTCCTCCTCCTCTCCTCCTGCCTCCTCCTCCTCCTCCTCTTCCTCCTCCTCCTCCCCTCCTCCTCCTTCCTCCTCCTCCTCTTCCTCCTTCCTCCTCCTCCTCCTCCTCCTCCTCCTCCTCCTCCTCCTCCTCCTCATCCTCCTCCTCCTCCTCCCTCCTCCTCCTGCTCCTCCTCCTCCTGCTCCTCCTCCCCTCCTCCCTCCTCCTACCTCCTCCTCCTCCCCTCCTCCTCCTCCCCTCCCCTCCTCCTCCTCTCCTCCTCCTCCTCCTCCTCCTCTTCCTCCTCCTCCTCCTCCTCCTCCTCCTCCTCCTCCTCCGTAGCCATTTGGCTCAAGCCATTTTGGCTCAAGGTGCTTGAGGGACGTCCGTGCACCCGCTCCCTTGCAGGTTTTACGGTCGACCAAAGCTGGGGCTCATGGCTCGCACCCGCGCGCCGCCGCGCGGCACCAGCCAGGCCGCGCGCGGCGCTACTGCCTGGCATTCTTCATCGCGCCCCTGGACGCGCTGCCGCGGCTGCAACACGTGCGAGTACAACGATCGCCTCGACCCGCAGGCCCCCACATGCCCACGGTGCAATCGGCCCGTGCGCATGCACCGCGGCCGCTCTCGTTCGCCAAGCCAGGTGAGGTTCGGGCCCGAGGAGATCATCGACCCCGACACCCCGCCGCCAGCCGCCCCTCGCCACGAGACGGCGACGCCACGTGCTGACAACGGCGCCCTCGCCAACCACCTACGTCAGACACTTGCGGCTGCCACCGACCCCGCCTTGCAGGCCATCCTCGCTGCTCAGATGCAGCGCCTCGGCGCCCAGGAGCCCGAGCCCCAGGTCAGCGAGGTCGAGGCCATGCGGAAGGCAGACGGTGCGTGGCGCAGCGCAGTCAACCACCACAATCAGGTCGTGGCCAACGTCGTGCGGCTCCGCAAGGCCTTGTCCACGGCAGAGGCCAAGAAGGCCGAGGCCGCCCTCGAGGTCGCCAAGACGGAGGCCGCCAAGCGCAAGGCTGCCCAGGCTCTGGCACACGCCGAAGGAGTCGGACACCCAGATGGCGCCAAGGACTCCGCCAGCAAGCCCGACCACCCACCCGAGGCTCCTTGCACAGTATCGTGGGACCCCACGCTCTTCCAGCAGATCGAGGAGCTCGATTTCACCGACACCGAGCAGCAGGAGCTCAACGCCGTCAAGAAGGGGCTCGAGGAGCTCAAGCAGCAGTTCGCCACAAAGGGGCCCCAGGTGCAGGAGCTCATCAGCCGTGCCACAGCCGCGCGGCAGGCACGCGAGGCACGCTACCACAAGAAGCGCAAGGGCGACGACGGCCAAGCCAGCACCACGCCTGGCGCAGCCCCGGCCGCTGGTGGCCACCCTGGCGCTGGACAGCCCCCCAGCTCGGGCGAGGCCGCTGACGCTGGAGCTGAGCCGCCACCCGCAGCCGCCCAGGCGCAGGCGCAGCAGCAGGAGGAAGACGCTGCGCTGGCCGCTGAGGCCGCTCGCCTGTCCGCCGCCAAATTCGCCGCCCACGCCGCCATGAACAAGGACGGCGCCCCCGAGACGGCTGCCCCGACGGCAGGCAAGGGGAACGGCCGCACCACCGCCACCAAGCGAGCCACCTCGCATTGACTAGGCGGAGGTGACCCCAGCATCACGGGGGAAGGTGATGCCAACTCTTCTACCAGTACTAGCAGTTTCTTCTTCAGCAATGTCACTTGCTTCGGTGAAAAAGTCCATGAGTGGATTCAGGCCAGCAGTGACGACTATATCGGATTCGTCGAGACCCACGCCAACGCAGCCAGTGTATCACAGTGGCAGGGGAGGCTCAGGTATATCAATCGCAGGCTCTTCGCCAACGTTGCCCGACCCACATCGCGTTCTGATTCTGAAGGGTGGACTGTAGATTCCCATTTTGATGCTGAATCCATGTCCGCAGTTTCACACGCGAATGAGGGTGGAGAGTGGTTTCTTCCTAGAGGGCATCTCCATGCCCACCCTCTCCTCGAGGCGGTCCAGTCCAAGGACCTCCAGTCTTTCCCTCACCCCACCCTCGATGGCTTCCTGCCCATTGTCCTCCATCTCCGTGGTTATTCCATCGTAGCAGTTCTTTTCTATGGGTTCTGCAGTGTCGGCATGAGAGGATCCCAATTTAACTCGTTTTAGGAAGCTTGGGAGCCTCCCCCGCTCTCTTCAGCTTCCTTGGTTCGTCATTGCCGATTGGAACCTCAGCCCTGCAGCACTCACCCAGTCGGGGTTCCTAGCACAGGTCCAAGGAGAGATCATGTGCGCCCCTGTCGAACACACATGCGACCCAGGAGGAGGACGTAAGCCATCGCATTTGGACTTTCTTGTTCACAGTGTTGCTGCCCGCCCTTACCTGGTCAGCCTCTCGCCAGTGCTAGATGTCCCGTGGAAGCCCCACATAGGATTGCGTCTCCAGCTCATCCAGTCTGGCGAGCAATTGCTCACTCGTATTCTTCAGCTCCCGAGGCGCCTGCCACACGTCGCTCGCCCTCGCAAGGCTGCCACTGCTGGGTCTAAGTCGAGTCGTGCCAGAGCCCAGCGAGCAGCCCACATGGAGAAGGCAACCGAGAGAAAACAGTCTCTCCATGCCACTCTCTTTGCCGATTTACGGACCAGCGAAGGCCAAGACGCCGACGCCGAGTCCACCAGTGCTGGCGACAGCCCCACATCCGAGGGCGACGAGATCGACTCAGCTCAGCTTTCCGAAGAGGAAGACCCGTGGGCGCACGAGACGAGTTTCTGGCCAGCCGTGCCGTCTGCTGTCTCGAACCCCGCTCGCGAGGAGACAAAACAGTGCTCGCTCGGCGCATCTGCTTTGCCCCTCTCCGATGCCTCATCCGCTCTTCTTTGTGATCCGCGGCATTCGGCCCACGGAGAATACACAGCCGATGCTTCTTTGCCTCATATTTCTAATGGTGTCGCCCCGAGAGACATGCCCGCTGCCCAGGACAGGCCGCCCGCTGCTCTCTCTGCCCGCGATCCTGCCCCCGTTGCCCCATCAGTTGATTCAGTCCAACAGTCAGAGACCTTTTCACCAGTCCAGCGTGAGAACCCCCCTGACGTGCCTGTCGTACCCGAGGAGACCATGCCAGACAGCTTTCCCAAATCCACGAACTTTCCCCAACATGGTTCTAATGGCCCGTGCCCAGGATCTGGGGAGTTTAGTTCTACCGCTGTGGATTTCGAAATCCCTAGTTTGCTCTGGAGCGTCCATCGGGAACAAATCAGCGCCCTGCCAGCCAGCTGCACGCTACCTGCCCCTGCGGCCACTGCTTCCGTAGCCTTTCGGCTCAAGCCTGATTTGACCCTTCAGCTTGGGCAGACCTACGGCTCCTGGGCCGCGGCTGTTGAGGCAACCTTCCACACACACCACCAGATACCTTTCGCTGGCGCCAGCCGCGCCACAGGACCCAGCTACCAGATCACGGTTGTCCGCGAGCTGCAGTGCAAGAGGAGAGCGCCTCTTGCCGACTTCTCGAGCAACTGGTGGACACGGGTACACACTCTACTCCAGAATACGCACAGACATCGGGCTCGCAGAAACGGCCATCTGCAGCTCCAGCAGCTGTATCGGGACCTACGGCGCCTCGCTGACACACCACCTCCAGCTGCAGCCAGCATCGTCACACCCAAAGACGACCGCACTTGGGATCAGTGGATTCTCTTCATGCAGCAGATCGAGCTCGCCGACGACGGCCTCATCGTGGCACACGCAACCAGAGCCAACCGACTTGCCAAACGAGCCCAACAACGGGCGATCCGCAAGTCCGTCCGAGCATTCAGCGAGTGGGCAACCACGCCCGAGGCCCTGGGAACACTCCATCGCTCCCTACGGCCCCAACCACAACCATCAGAGGTTACACTGTCCGGCGGCTGCACCATCATGCACCCCAAGAAGCTCATTGACCAGAAGATCCAGACCTGGACCGACCTGTGGGCCCCCCACGCCGTCGACTACCACAGCCTGGATGCCGCCTTCCAACGCATCGTCGACCGCGTCCAGGAGTGCCCACCCCCTGCGCTCACCGCGGACGACCTCCGACGGGCCGCCTCCCGCCTCAAGGCCAACACAGCGCTCGGTACCGACCGCCTACGACCTGGCGATTTCCAGCGGCTTCCCCAAGAGGCACTCCAGGAACTGGCCGACCTACTTACCACATCGGAACGACTCCAAGCTTAGCCACACCAACTCCTGCACACCATCGGCGTCATGCGGGCCAAGAAGGACAACGGCGACCGCATCCTCGGCCTCATGACGATGGTTGCACGATTGTGGTCCATGGCACGCGAAGAACATGTACAACAGTGGAATCGAGATTACTTCGCACACTGGGATGCTATAGCCAAGGGCAACTCGGCTTTCCGCGAGGCGTACGAAAGGTGCCTGCACGAGGAGCTTTCGACCTACCTCCGCATCCCGCAGGCGCACGGGCTGCTCGACATCACCCAGTTCTACGACTCCATCCACTGGGTCACCCTCATCGACGACGCGCTCGACCTCAACTTCCCACCAGAAGTTCTCGGACTGGAGATCTTGCAGTGCACCGCCCCCCGCACGCTCATGCAGAGCGGCGCGTATGCGGAAGCACTCCATCCCACACGCTCTGTCGCACAGGGGCTACGTTCTGGCACACGATTCGCCAAGATCATGACTTACAAGGCACTTCAGCGCATCACCCATCACTACCCCGACCTCCAGCATCGCATTTGGGTCGACGACCTGTCGCAGCGCCTGCAAGCCAGCCGACGAGCATTACGACGCCGCATGGTGGCTTGCCTCGCCGACACTTGCACGGCGCTCCAGGACCAGGGCCTAAATGTTGCTAAGAAGAGCGTCATCGTCTGCACACACCACGACGACGCCAGGTACATTGCGAATGCTATGAGAAGGAATGGTTTCCCCATCCGCGCCAACACCCAGGCCAGCTACCTCGGCATCGACCTCGGCTGCGGTATACGACATGCACGACGCACCACCACCCAGCAACGCCGCAAGCACGACGCCATGCACCAGAAGATACTTCGCTTCACACGTGCGACACGGCGGTATCGTATTTCATCTAAGCTCGCCGTACAAGGAGGGATGCCCGCAGTCACCTACGGACACCAAGTCTACGGCGCATTCGGCACGACTATGACCACCTACCGCCGACGCGTAGGTGACGCAGTGGGACCTCGCCTACGTGGACGGTGCCTCACTACCCCCCTCGACCTACGCGGCCACGACCCAGCCCGCAAACTGCCGCACGACGCACTCAAGGCATGGCTCACCACCTGGATACAAGGAGGACCCCTCCAACGTGTTATCCAAGCCACCTGGAAGACCGTCGTCACCAATTTCAAGACCATGCCGCCGCATGTACGTGTACGGCACATACGTGGGCCACAGTCTACCATCATCCACTACCTCATGCAGCACGACTGGGAGCCTCTGGAGCCCAACAAATGGCGCCTCCCACCAGCACTCTCCGACTGCGGAGACACCTGTGAGTTCGACGCCCAGCAGCTCACGGGACACCCCGACGCCGACATCCCACATCAACTACTTCATGACCTCGACGCCAGCATCCAGCACCAACAATGGCAGCGGGCCAGTACCCACCACGGCGGAGAAGGCATGCAGCAGGGGATCGACAACTACTCCTACCGCAGGCTTCTTCGGCACCTCGAGAGTCTCGCAGACGGCGCACGTCTCGCGAGCCTCATGCTCACCATCGCAGTAGGTGCCATGTGGACACGCACCAGGGTCGCCGCTGAAACGTCTACCACCACTCCCACCACATGCCCACGCTGTGGCACCAGCGACGAGGATGACTACCACCGCTGCTGGGAGTGCGAGGGCAACAGCACCAACAACATCATACTCGCCTCCAACACCCTGTGTGCAGAGGCTGCCTCCCAACGGGCCATGTTCGAGTGTTTCTGGACGCGAGGCCTACTACCTGCGCAGTGGACAGCTCTCCCGCCACCACCACAGCACGACCAATGGGAACATTTCAACTGCAACGACCACAATGACGGATGCATGGATCACGTAGGAGGACGCCCGACATACGCCTCCGGCGATGCCAGTGGTGGCCCCGACACTGCTGTCACTCCCCTGAGGAGGATCGGCATAGGTGTCGCCTTTTTTCGCCGACCTCAACAAGTACGACATGCCGCTACGGGGCGCAACTTGGGGGCCCCTTGCGGGCAGCCGCCAGACCGTCATCCGCGGTGAACTCATGGCCCTCGTAGTGGCCGCTGAGAGCATCACCGACGACCTCGTCTACTTCACGGACAGTGAGGGCTGCTACAACAACTACCACAACGGACACACGGACAACCCAGTCGGACCCGACGCTGACCTGTGGGCACGACTCGGACGTAATATCTCCTCTCGCCGCGGTTCCCTCACCACCCTATGGATCCCCTCGCACATGGGTGCCCATGATGTCCATCAGGGCAAGATCCCCGCCACCCTCGCCTACGGCAACACCGTGGCGGACGAGATCGCAGGAGGTGCAGCGCAGGCAGCCAGAGTCTCAACTTCCGACAGGCAGCAATACGCATTGATTGAGCAAAAGGCATTTCTAGTCCGCACGAGATTGTTCCGCACATCTCTCGAAGCGCTTGAGCACGCTAGGAATCACGAGCAATCCTCTGGGGAATTTCGCCCAAAGAGGCAGAGAGGTGTGGCCCCACAGAAGCCACCCGCCCCCCGCGTTTGTGCCCTGTTCCAGTCCCAGCACTCTGTAGCCCCTTGTGGATCCAAGTGCACTCGTTGTAGGACCACCACCACGCTGGCCTCACGGGCCCAGTGGTTAGCCAGTGAATGCTTCGATGTATGTAATGTCGATGGCACCTATATGATGGCTCCTCTTGGGAAACAGGTACACGTCGCAGGGGGATATGTTGACCCGACCCACACTTTAAGGTTCCACGCTGGGCTGAATCTTTGGTTTTGTTCCGTCTGCGGGTCATACGCTAACCAGCTTCTCGGGAAACTCGGGGGTCGGTGCGAGACTCCGACACCGACAGGCGTTGCTTACCTGCGGAGAATCGCCAAGGGACTCTGCCCTAAGGCCCTCAGTCGAGCTGAGCGCGAAGCCAGAGACCAACGCACCCCACGGAGGGTAGCGGATCTTGAATGTCATTCAATCGCTACGCGATCATGCAGAATCTCAGAATCTCCCCCTCCTCCTCCTCATCCCCTCCCTTCCTCCTCCTCCCCCCCCCTTCCTCTCCTCACCCCCTCCCTCCTCCCCCCCCCCGCCCGCCCGCCCGCCCGCCCGCCCGCCTCCCCCCTCCCCCCTCCCCCCCCCCTCCCTCCCTCCCGCCCTCCCTACCTCCCTCCCCCTCCCCTCCCTCCCTCCTTCCCCCCTCCCTCCCCCCCCCCCCTCCCTCCCTCCCTCCCCCCCGCCCTCCCTCCCCCCCTCCACCCCCCCCTCCCATCCCCCCCTCCCTCCCCCCCTCCCCCCTCCTCCCTCCCCCCTCCTCCTCTCCCCTCCTCCCTCCTCCCTCCTCCCTCCTCCCTCCTCCCTCCTCCCTCCCCCCTCCTCCCTCCTCCCTCCTCCCTCCTCCCTCATCCCCCCCCCCCCCTCCCCCCTCCTCCTCCCTCCTCCCTCCTCCTCCCGCCCTCCTCCCTCCTCCTCCCTCCCTCCTCCTCCCTCCCTCCCCCTCCTCCCTCCACCCTCCTCCCTCCTCCTCCTCCCTCCTCCCTCCTCCCTCCTCCCTCCTCCCTCCTCCTCCTCCTCCTCCTCGTCCTCCTCCTCCTCCTCCTCCTCCTCCTCCTCATCCTCCTTCCCCCCCTCCCCCTCCTGCAAAACCCCGAGGGGGGTTCTGCACGGGAGCCCAGTGACAGTGATGATGATCGGTCACCTTTATACTCCCGCACGGCGAAGCGAGTCTCGGTGGCTTCAGCCGTTAAACACTTGAGCCAAAGGTAACAGGGTTACTATTCCTCCCCAGTCACCTGAACGCTTGCATGTTAAAACCCCCACTCGGACGCCAGTCCGCATGGGCTGACGGGGAGGTGTCTTCAAACGTAAAAACAGGTTAAACTGCGCAACACGCTGCACGCAAATCATCATATTGCTGAATTCGAAAGGTCTCGTGACTGCGCTTACGAGCACCACGTATCTCACACATGTAACATGAGCTCGAGTAAACGCTCTTACAATCACAAGTTCAAACGGAGCATCTAAAGTTTACACGGCAGGCTAGCATTTTGATGGTTTTGATTGCTTTCGCTTTTTATTCGCCAATACCTGCGGCAACTACAAGAGATGCGCATGCAAACAAGCTCAGCTCAACAAGCTACCGCCACTCGATTGTTAAGCCAAGTTAAGAGGAGAGATGAGGAAGAGCGTAAACTGCAGCACGCTGACTACCTGCCGTCTTTCACGAGCGGCGCGGGCGCCTCGCCGACGGGGCTCGCGCGCCCCTCGACCTCGGTAACCCGCGGTGTCCCACGCTGGCTGCGGTGTAGGACGACACCCTGTTAAGGGCCTGCATCGGGCTGTAGTAGTCGGTGTCCAGGTACGCGTTAATGCGCTCCTCGTCGTCGAGCCAGCATCCCTCATCGAAGCTCTTGATGGAACCGTCAACGATGTTGTGGTAGGTGCCGATGGCCCTCCAATAACTGGCGTGGGGAGCCTTCAACAGAGGCCCACCGCCTGGATTGTTACGGAGGTGCTCCTCGACCGCAGCGCCGGTAAACGGGTTCACAGTCCAGGTCGGATCGGTAAGCCAGTTGGGGAAGTCGTCGCACGGTAACCAGCCAAACCAGCAAAGCTTCTCACGATGATCGCTTTTACGCTCGGTGACATGATCAGCAGGCCAATTATCACGGTAAAGTGCCCTCATGGATCCCTGATCGTTAAGGGCAACATCCAAGATGGTCTGGTGCCAGTAGACTGGAGGCCTGTTGATGCTGCCCTTTAACTCCTCGGTGCTCCTGACCTCGAGGTCGTCGATGAAGTAGTTACGGTAATGCACCTGGAGCCCGTTCATGTAACGGCAGTAAAGCTTGGCGAGATCGGGCGTCGCAAACCGAATCACGGTAACTCCAGTCGAGATGTAACCGTGCGGCCCACGGGTGTCTGCCACCAGGTGCTTAACGGAGATCACGGTGGGGTTGCCGTGGGGCAGCATTCCTGCCCACGTTAAGAGAAGACCGTTAAGCTGCTTCTCGTTCATCTCCGGCACCTTGTTGACGTACACCTGCGTGTCTGGGCAACTGTGGAGCTCAAACCACGATGGGTGAAGATCGTCAACGTGGAGTGGTGGCACGTACTCGTCGTCAAATAGGGACTGTACGTGCCCAACCGCGTCAACCCATTCATCATGCTTGGTCATCTCTTTCTCCGTCAACTGAGATCTCCAGCTGCTCGGACCTTTCAACACGGCATAGCCGATGAAACCGTAAGCATGTTGGCCAAAGATGTCAACGAACACGGCATCGTAATCGTTAAGCTCCCGCCCTGTGTTGCCCTGAATAGACCGGCCGCCAGGGGTTGTTAACCCCGCCCTCGCCACGTGCCCGACGAAGTTGCCCTCAAACCTGCGCCAGTTGTCACGCGTCTTCATCGTGAAGGCTACCACTTCCCTGGGGTCAGGTTCCACCTTGTAGCTAACGTCGTAGTCGTCGCTCCTGTCGTTCAGCATGGGCATGTGACCGTTGACGTGGTACAGCGGGCGGTACACGGCCTTGGCGACGGTCCTGCAGTATCCCGCAAGCTGATCATTCGCGCGGTTAACGACTTGAGGCTGCGGTGGCGGGATGCGCTGGATCGGTAACCTCTTGGGCTCTGGAGGCGGGGGCTTCATGCCGCTGACGCTGCTTGACGCTCTGGACTCGCCGAGCCCCGGAGGGGGCGGCTTGGCCGGCCTCACGTTCACGGCAGGGGCAGGATCCTTTGGTACCTCATCACGTTGACCACCAATCGCTCGATCCTCGTCCATCTTCATGCCTATCTGCATCAATTCTTCCAACTCCCGTTTACGCTCATGCATGGCCTTCGGCGCCTTCTTGTAAACAGGCTGTGGCTCTTCACCGCTCTGCCGGCTCAACGTTGACGGTGGGATCTTGTTCGGTGACATGGACCGTCGGCCCCCCCCGGCTTTAGTGGTTGCGCCGGCCAGGTCCTGAGTCGGGGGAGCTTTCCCTGATGGAGCCACGTTAACCTGCTTCACTGGGGGCGCGCCTGTGGTCATGGGCCCGGCTGCCGCGGTGACGGCAACGGGCGGCGCCTTGGCGAGTGCTGCCGTCGGGGGCAGCTCAGGCAACGGCGGCGGCCCCTGCGGGATGATGGTAACCGAGGAGCTGATCGGGTCATTCAAGAACCTCTGTAAACCCTCAAGTCTCTCGGTAACTCCCACTAGCATGCGTAGTGCCGCATCCCGTTTGCCTTCGAAGTCCTGCAGAGGCGTGATGTTCTCGGTAAGACGCCTGGCGGTGTTCAAGAGGTAACCGATATTTTCGTTAATGCGCCTGTACTTGGTCGCATTCTCCGCCGTGTTAACCTCCGAGTCGCGATTATTGATGTTCAGCTCTGTAATCGTTGCCACAGGGGCGTTAACCTCGTCCTGCGCCCTCTTGAGGTTTTCGTTGACGTCGTCACTGGCGTGAACCAACGCGGCGTTCTGCCGCGTTAAGTCAGCGATCCTCCGCGCCATGTCATCGGCAGCCCTCTGCACTTCGTCAACGTGCTCGTCGTAGGCCCCGTGAAAGTTAATGGCCATGTTGGTGAGGGTCACGGTAAACGCATGGGCCACGTTGACGATATCGTCAACACGGCGATTGAGGTTCTCACGCGTAACCGGTCCTGCCCCAGGCGGGCTCTGGTCGACCACGGCGCCGTTGATCGTGACGTTGACCTGGTGGCCCATCATGCTTTCGTTCACGCTCAAGGGGAAGAGGTAAAGGATGGAGGAGGCCTTAAACGAGACTGCTTGCTTGGCAGAAATGAGCTGCGAATGTCAACATTCGGTAGCCGGCGCAAGACTATGCCGACCTGTTAATGCACATTGGTTCGTGTTTAGTAGGTGTGTGCTCATGCTCTCACGACTGACATACTTGGTAAATGCATCTGCTGTGTTCTCGTGTGTGCCTACTTTCACAATTCGAAGTACTCCCTCCTTTACCTTCTGCTGCAGCCACAGTTGACATACTTCAATGTGTCTCACTTTTCCTAAACCTCGTCTGCTCGCAATGGCAATTGCAGCCGTGGCATCACTCTTCAGGGTGATCTCAACTTCCAAGTTAAAATCTCTCAACACGGCCTGAAGTCCTAGACCAACTGATCCTCCTTTCACGAGCCCATAATATTCTGCTTCCCCTGACGATAACGCAATCACACTTTGAGTTGTGCTCCAAGATTTTTAAGGTGTTTACCCCACATCACTACTCCTCCACTCGTAGACTTCCTAGTTCGTTTACATCCTGCGTAATCTGTGTCAGTCCAAATCGTCAACTCTCGGGGCTGTTCTTGATACTGATACACATAACTGCTTCTGCTGTGATACTTTAAATACTTTCCTAGCTTGACTAGGCCTTTCCATGGACCCATCGTTGGCTTTGACATTGTTCTAGCAAGTTCCTTTACTGAATACTGCATGTCCGATCTGTCTTGAGCTAAATAATTTGCTCTGGCCGTCAATGCCTGATATCGCTTAGTCATGTTGGGCGAAAGTTCTAACCCCTCTTCAACTGGAATGCGCTCACCTGGTACCTCAGTCCTCACTTTTACTCCCTCAAGCTCAAGCTCTTTCACAATTATCTCCGCATGTCTTTGATCTGCCTCATATCTCAACCCTTCCTCAGTCCATTCCACGATCCTGTTGAGAATCCTGATTGCCTTCATGTCCTCCTTCCCTGGTCCAAGTCGTCCTCTCACTTTTACCTCAAACTCCTCCTTTATTTCATTTTCAAACCAATCGAGATCATGGTCACCCCCTAGTAGCGTAAAGTCATCCCCATGAACCGTTAACCAGAAGGCCCGGGTCTCGTGTTTAAACACGCATGGTGACGCAACTCCACTCTTGAACCCAACTTCAATGGCAAAGTCCATGTAACAGTCTTCCCAGGTGCTTGCTGCATCTCTTGTTCCATACATTGACTTCGGTAACTTTCCGCACATGCCCGGCTCGTAATCCTCGTCTGGTAGTCTGATAAATATGTCTTTCTTTGCAGGGGCGTAAAAGTAAGCTCGTTTGATGTCAATGAATGCCAGCTTTAATCCTTTCTCGCGCTCGCCTTTCTTGAATCCCACTCCTTCGGTAACTGCCATTGAGAAGAGCAGTTTCTGTGCTTCCAGTGGAGGTGTGGCCGCAAATATATTCTTTTCCTTGGAATTGTATTTAACTTGCTGGGCCACTAGCCTTGATCTGTGGTCAGGGCTTAACTCATCTCCTTTGTTAATATCTATCCATCTGGTTCCAATGGGTGCCTCCCCCGTGACTTGCCAACACACTTCTTCTTTCACTTTCTCGTAAACCTTGTGCTTTCTAAATTGTTCCATTTATTCCTGGCGCGCTTTCACTGTTAGTTTAGGATCGAGTTCGTTTCCTGTAACATCGTCCCAGGCTTGGGTTATCTCTCCATTTTCCTTGTGAACAACGTTAATCATATTCATGTGGAGAGGTTTAACTGTGCCAACCTTTTCACACGCTGCACAGGTGCTGGGCGTCTTGAGCCAGCCCTCATGTTCACATGCACTGCACTTCCACTTGTGTGGGGCAGTCTCGCCAACAGCCTCATACGTAAAGGTGGTAGAAGTGTTAACCGGTCCCTTCTTGAACATTATCCTCCTTTCTCTGCCCATGATCTCGTTCACGGGCCTGTCCTCGATAACTTTCCCTGTATCCAAGTCAACGGTAAGTCTCCTAGTGCATGAACTCCATTGTGGTCCACTTGGCCCCGGCAGCATCAATCTTTGGGTTCCATAATCTTTTCTCGTCCACGTTAACTGGTGCTTGTACTTTCTGTCTTGGTCCGCATGTTCACATGCCCAGTTAGTTTCGTTTATATGCATTTCACTTTGCTCCCCATTCATCAACTTCCATGTTTGTTGTTTCCTCTTCTTTACACGTACCTCCCTGACGTCCGTCAATCTTCATTTGTTGCACAAGCCCCCTCAATATCGCTCGGCACAATTTGTCTGGGTAAACTTCTGATCGGTGAGTTCTTCCGCCACCAGTTAGCTCCATGTGTCGGTGTTGCCCTTTGCATCTCCAACTTAACTCACGACCTATGGCCGGGCTGTTTGCCATGAACTTGGTCGGTTTTTTAATGAACATCTCTTCACCTTTGACCATCTGCTTCAAATCGTAACAGTGCAAGTCCCCATTGTAAACTTTAACATCTTTGTTTCTGAGCAACCGCTGCACTGCTGAAGTGCTCCAACTGGTCGCCCCCGCGGGGTGTTCAAATAGAAAGTATAAACCATTTCGCCGTTGAATTTCGCAAAGCTCCATCGCAAACGTCAAATGCTTGATCCCGTAATCCAACATTTGTTTTACTCGGTCAGCGCCTAATCTTTTAAAGTTGAACGTCTGGAGCCTGCTGAAGGCAGCGCACATGGGGCTCACCACTAGCAACAGGGCTGATTTGGACTTGACTATCTTCTTTGCTTTCGCTCGCATGGCTGGCACGTTAAAGTCCCATGGGTTACCATGTTGGTCGCACGTTGTTAAGTCCATCGCTAACCCAGGTATCAGTCCCATTTTCTCTGCCATACCTGTAACTCTCACTGGCGAATATGCCTCAGTCACGTGCGCCTGAGTTTCATGTTGATTTGCGCCGTGAAGCTTGGTGGCCCTCCTTACCTCGTTTCATTGATGCACGACGTTCAACTCCCCGCTCATCAACCACTCAACCAGCTCAGAGTTAAATCCCATCATGTTGAGTCCCCATCTGATATCGTTTACTTCTGACATGTATTCATCTTGTTCCGGGTTAAGCTGGCGATGTTGAGTTGCCTGGTGATCTTCTTCATCATGGTCACCATCTGCTTTTCGTTTAATTGGTTCACTTGGGGGGTCTTTCATTTCTTCATCTTCTATTTCGAACTCGGTCCACCCGGTCCAATAACCGTTAAAGGGGTTTCCCATTGCAAATGTTTGGTCATCTCCCTCTTTGTCGTACCAAGCGTCTTCATGTTTACGTATTTCACCGCTGTCGTTTAGGATGGCATGGGTAAATCTCCTGGGTTTAAGTTTATCCCAATCGACAGGGCATCCACCATTGGTGGGAAAGGCGAACTCTTTTCTTGGTCGCCGGTGTTGACATATAACTTTGTTTCCTTTCACCACCCACTCATCTTCTGCATCCTCAACCTTGGCGCTCGGCGGAGGTGGCACGTTGGGTCTCAGTCTTTTCGCTTGACTCTCTGATTCCTGATTTTGACTTTCCGACGCACGGCTTTTACTTTCGAGTCTCAGTTGGGCCGATGCTAACCTTGCCTGTATGTTTGGGCTCTCTTGTTTCTTTAACCACTCGATAACGCGAGCCCTGCAATCAGCATTATGTGGTTTGTGCTCTTTGTCTCCTCTAACTAGGCATTTACACCCGTAACATCCCGGTGTCGGTCCCATGTTTAGATATTCGTGCTTCTTTACTGCTATTCCTCGCGCAATCAGCGGCTTCGTCTCAGGTGCCGTTAACTCTTGCTCTGGTAAGTCCATGGGCACCATAATTCTAGACTGTATCTCCATTTCCGCCGTGCTGGGGTCAGGCTGCCAAGGTAACCCCTTCATCTCGGTTATCTCGTTGCTATTCCATCTTTCCGCTTCACTTCCTTTCCGTTTGAACTCGCGCGCCTTGATTGCTCCATTTGGTGTCCCAATAATGAGCTCCTGACTCCTCTCGTTGATTCCCAAAAACACTCCACTTTCCCATCTCATCTCAAGCTTTTCGCGGCCCTTGTGTGCAGGCGTCTTTAAGTACATGACACATTCGCCGAACTCAGGAATTTGCTTGTTCAACTTTCTCCCCCTGCATCTCTCATGGGCTGTCTTTCCATCTGTATCTATCGTGAACTTGTTAATCAGAGAAGACGCATAGCTTACCAGCAATGGTATAATCGCGTGACTCTCACTAAACTCGCTCTTGTAATTAGCATCCAAGGCGCTCTTTAATGTCCTGACTTGCCCTTGCACCGTTCTAACTGCTCTCTCAATTTCACCGTTGGCCTTTGAGTCGCCTACAGGACTGACTTCGACACCCATGTCGAAGTCACATGACGCTTTAATCCTGTTGGCCAGCGCCGTGATTGCCGCTTCTCCATCGCTTTTGAGTATAACCTTCTTATATCCGGTGAAGCTGATCATGTCACATCCCACCTTTACTGAGTATGAGTCCACTCCTTTCTTCAACAACACTCGGCCCCACGTTAATTTGGTCCCCCTGCAATGCATGACCAGGATTGGGTTGCCATTGCTGGCACTTTCGCCTTCTTCCTTTCTCCCTTTAAGCCACATGTAGTCCATTGAAATTACTGGTACGCTTCCGTTCCTTTCCCTTTTACGTCTCCGGTGATTGCGCCTGCGTGCTTTGCCTCTAACACAATGTGGGCACCAGCTTCGGTAAGGTAAATGCGTTGTATTGTGCGCCTCAACTTCCTCCCTTGATGGCCTCATGTCACAGTAAACTTTCTTCGGTAACTCCGTTTCGTCGCTCACAAGCACGTCTTCTACATCACTCAACTCACTCTCGCTGCCCCCACTTTCACTCCCTTCGCCTTCTTCGGCGTTACAGACGTTTAAGTTTTCGCTTGGTCTGACGGGTAATGAGGGGCTTAGTAGAACAGGTCCGCCTCCAGTGTTCCCGGCCGCGGAAAACCCTCAGCTGCGTTCACTTCACTCTTGGGATTAACAGCCTCCACTGGTCCCTTCGGCACCATGATGTTGAACTGAAACGTGCCGCTCTTCTCGTGGATGGTTGCGCATCTACCTGTGGCCTTATTCATGATGTGACTCAGGGATCTCCCGTTAAGATCCTTGTCAAACACAACTCTGTTTCCAGCGTTTACCATTTCTCTGACAGATCCCAGAACTTTGTTGACTTCCGCCACCTGAATTGGCATGCTGACTGAGTTTCCATGTTCATTCTTGCCTGTGACCACTCGCTGCCCGTAGTTCTTTATCGTCGTTCCATTTGCTGCGCTGTAATGTCTTCCCTGCTTTGACGCATCCGTTTGTTTAATGGGGAAGTAGGTGCCTACTCTAGGGGGTCCTACCGTGTTGTACGCTCCAGAGTCCACGGTAACCACGATTGTCTCATGCGTTGTACTCTGAGGTGGCACCGCGTTAATTTCTGGATCACAGTCTCGCATCTCGATTAGCCCAATCTCTCTGCATTTCTCCAGCCAACTCTTTTCCTGTTTTACACATTTACTTATCCTCTGGTCCCATTGATTCACATGATTGCAGTTCCCGTTTCATTGATGCTCCTGGTAGGCTCTTCTCAGGTCCACTGCGACTTTACGCGCCATTTTCTTTCTGGCATATGAGGGCAGTGCCCATTGCCCGTTAATCTCCCCAGCTGTGAGTTGGTCCGGTGGCACGTTCACTTCATCCCTCATTTCAACACTGAGAACATGCTGCGGTTGGCCAAATGAGGTGGTTTGTTCACTTTCCGCGTTCACCGTTGGTCTCTCTTGCTCAACTTCGTTGGCGGTCTTCTTGGGGCCCGGGTAATTAACGGTGATATGCCCTTTGGCACCACACTTGTAGCACTCACGCTCGCTGTGGGGGGTAAATCCCCCTTGGCCTCCGTAACTTCCACCCCACGAGCCACCCCCTTTACCACCTTGTTTGCCTCCAATATTACCTTTCATGTAGGACCCGTAGGTGGCCCGGTAACCCTTGCCTTTTCCGCCTCTGCCACCTTTGCCTCCTTCGGTGAACTGTTTAGGCTTCGTGCAGTTCCTGGCTAAACGACCCATGCCTCCGCAATTGTAAGATTTGGGGCCTGTGCCTTTACCTTTACCCTTGTTTACGGCGTCGACTTCTTCATGATCTCCACTGTCGCTCTCATTAGCCCAGGACCCGTAACTCCAAGATCCGTCCTCTGGCCACCAATTTCCGTCCTCGTCAACCCATCCTGTCTGATCCCAGACATTTTCGGACCCTTGACTCGTCTCGTTGATATTTCCAATGCCCATCGCATCTTTATTCTTGGTGTCTGAGTCGAGTTTCTTTTTACGCGCCCAATCTTCACACTTGGAGTATAGCTTCTGGAATGAGTCAATGTTAAGCGCGTCGGGCGTTCGCCAGCACGCCTGCTGCCACTCGTCAAACCAATCGTTCGCATGCACCATTATTGCCCTGAGCGCGGTAACCTTAAAGGGGAGGGGCAGTGAGTAATATTTGCCATACTTTTCCAGGTTCTCCGCTACTGCGCTCCACTCCTCAAGTCGGGTAACAGTGTCGGTAATTTTCTTGGGCGGCTCAGGGTTCATGGCGTGTGTCATCTTTGAGGAAAGGGTCGCTCCGGTAACAGCCGAGTACCACTTGTAAACCTTTTGCCAAGCCATAATTCCATCACCATCCATAAGTCACTTCAATGTTCCTCTTGCTTCTGCACCTTCGAGCTTTTCGTTAAGGATGTACCATAAGTCTTCCTCCATTTGAGTTTTGTCTCCCTCGGTATACTCATACTCTCCTTTGTTGTCATCCTCTGCTTGTTTAGCTGGATTCGCCTTCAAGTATTCGCTTGCTGTTAACCGACCGTTCATTATGCGTATGATGTCATCATAATCCTCCTCTGGTACAACTCCGTCGAGTGTCTCCAACTTCTTGTTCAGCATTTTCAGTGCCGGTCGGTAACTCGGTTTTACTTGGGCCAGCGCGTTTAAGAACTTGTCGCTCCAGTCTCTGAACTTTGCTCTTTCTCCACTGAAGTTCTTTAACGCCTGTAATGCTTTGTACTCGCTTATCGGTTTACCGCTCCCGTGCTTGCTTCCGTTTCCTCCTTTGATTGCTTCCGAAAGTTGACCACATTTTTCAATCAACTTCTCTTGTACTTCGCTGTTGGTCTCCGACTCGGTGACTCTTTCCACCAACCTGCGAGCATCCCTTTCAAGCGCAGCGCTTCTCTTCGTTATCGCTAACAACATGCTGTTGGTCTTCTGAGCGCTCTGTAACATTTGGAATGCCTCGGCGTTCGATACTTCCCTTCGGTCCTGTGTCACTCGCTCGTTGATGAACGTTGCAAGTCCATAATGATTTGCAAGTAACGCTGTCTGAACATAACTGAAGTCTCCGTTCAGGTATGCCTGCTCGCACAAGTCGTTGAAGCGATTAGGGTCCATGTTGACCCATGCATCTCTGTCTGCCGGTACATTAAAGTTAACCGGCGGGTCGCCCTGCGCAGGCCTAGCTGCAGCGGCCGCTGCCGCCGCCATGGCAACCGCGCTCCGCTACCATGCAAAACCCCGAGGAGGGCTCTGCACGGGAGCCCAGTGACAGTGATGATGATCGGTCACCTTTATACTCCCGCACGGCGAAGCGAGTCTCGGTGGCTTCAGCCGTTAAACACTTGAGCCAAAGGTAACAGGGTTACTATTCCTCCCCTGTCACCTGAACGCTTGCATGTTAACACCTCCTCCTCCTCCTCCTCCTCCTCCTCCTCCTCCTCCTCCTCCTCCTCCTCCTCCGCCTCCTCCGCCTCCTCCGCCTCCTCCTCCTCCTCCTCCTCCTCCTCCTCCTCCTCCTCCTCCTCCTCCTCCCCCTCCTCCTCCTCCTCCTCCTCCTCCTCCTCCTCCTCCTCCTCCTTCCTCCTCCTCCTCCACCTCCTCTCCTCCTCCTCCTCCTCCTCCTCCTCCTCCTCCTCCTCCTCCCTCCTCCTCCTCCTCCTCCTCCTCGTCATCCTCCTGTTCCTCCTCCTCCTCCGCCTCCTCCTCATCAGCATCAGCATCCTCATCCTCATCCTCATCCTCATCCAACATCCCTCCCTCTCTCCCCCCTCCCCTCCTCCCCATCCAATCCATCCTCCGTCATCCTCCCTCCTCCCTCCTCCTCCTCCTGATCCTCTCCTCCCTCCGTCCTCCTCCTCCTCCTCCGCCTTCTCCCCCTCCTCCACAATTACTCAATATGAATACTACTCTCCCTCTTCCCCTGATGGCGTGCTGGGAATATTCGACCCCCCCGCGTACTGTTTTTTACACACAGGATTCCCGGGAGTTGGGTTTTCGCCTGCGTTTTTTCAAAATGCTGCTCTCGCTGAGGCGCCGGCCTCATTTCTGCTCCCGAATCGTTCCGAATCGTGCTCCCGCTGCAGCGTGGGCCTCATTTTCGGATCGGTGTTTTGCCTCCGTCGTTCAGGATGGCGTTCTCGCCCCAGCGCGGGCCTCTTTCTCGCGCGCCCATCCGCCCGCCACCACCGCGCCGCACCACGCCCCGCCCCGCCGCACGCACACCCACCGCCACTTCCACCCACCAACGCACGCACGCACGCACGCGCACCACCACCGCGCACCGCCACCACCACCGCACTACCCCACCCACCACCACCACGCTACACCGCGTCACACCAATCACACGCGCGCACACACACACACACGCACGCACGCACGCACGCACACACATACACACGCACACACGCACGCACACACAGCACACACGCACACACACACACGCACACACACACACACACGCGCACACACACACACACGCACGCACGCACGACGCACACACACACACACACACACACACACACACACACACACACACACACACACACACAACGCCGCGCGGCGCGCGGCACGCACGCACGCGCGCACGCACGCACGCAAGCACACACACACGCACACACACACACACCACACACCACACCGCCACCACCACCACCGCCATCACGCACGTACGCACCTGGCCCACCACCAAACCACCAAGACGCCACACCACGTCACACCACAGCACACGCGCACACACGCACACACACACACACATACACACCACCACCACCACCACAACAACCACAACCACGCACACACGCACGCACGCACGCACGCGCACCACCACCCACTACGCACACGCGCGCGGAGCCACAGGTCCGCTACGACACGCGTCCGCGGATAGAGAAAATCAGCGCCATGGTAAGGGATGGGAGGGAGGGTAGGATGTCAGATGTTGACGCGAGCGCACCTAACTTGTCCTCCTCCCCCTCCCCCCTCCCCCCTCCTCCCTCCTCCCTCTCCCTCCTCCCTCCTCCCTCCTCCCTCCTCCTCCTCCCTCCTCCCTCCTCCCCTCCCTCCCTCCCTCCTCCTCTCCTCCCCTCCTCCCTCTCCCTCCTCCCTCCCTCCTCCCTCCCTCCCTCCCTCCTCCTCCTCCTCTCCTCCTCCTCCTCTCCTCCTCCTCCTCCTCCTCCTCCTCCTCTCCTCCCTCTCCTCCTCCTCCTACTCTCTCACTCCCCCTCCCCTCCTCCTACCCTCCTCCTCCTCCCTCCTCCTCCTCCTCTCTCTCCTCCCTCCTCCCTCCTCCTCCTCCTCCTCCTCTCTCCTCCTCCCTCCTCCTCCTCCTCCTCCCTCCTCCTCCTCCTCCTCCTCCTCCTCCTCCTCCTCCTCCTCCTCCTCCTCCTGCTCGCCCCCCCCCGATCGTACCGAAGAAGGGCGGCGAGTCCTTCGCCTTGCGGCCCACGGCGGAGGTGCGCTTGCCGCGGCCGGCAACGTCTGGGCCACTCGCCAGGGCGCTCAGGTCCCGGGTCTCGGCCAGGCGCGGGGGCGCACGAGAATCTCCGCCCGCCTCCTATTCCTCCAACGCCCTGCACGTTCCTCCTCCTCCTCCTCCTTCTCATCCTCCTCCTTCCTCCTCCTCCCTCCTCCTCCTCCTCCTCCTCCTCCTCCTCCTCCTCCTCCTCCTCCTCCTCCTGGGCACCTCCTCCTGGCCCCCCAGACCTCCGAGTGCCGTTGGTGCCCTTCTCCCTTTTGGATTCCTTCGGAGCCCAGGCGCCTGCGGTGCCCTCTCTCGTAGGCCCCCCGTCTGAACTGGCCA
>CAUYUJ010002477.1:27500-65000 GCA_963575745.1 Prorocentrum cordatum
GCCCCTCGCTTCAGCACCGAGCACATTCGTTCTAAAGAATCAAGGGGCTCACGTATTAAAGGCGGACCGTTTTCACAATGTGGCGCTCCTCTGAGCGCTGGCCACGTTCGTTTTAAACATTTGCATGAGTTCGACGGGTTCTGACATTCAACGAACCAGCATCGCTGTTTTGGAACGATTCAATGTTGTCAAGGCGCAACGGTTACGTTGATTCGCGGTGCTGAAATCCCAGGAATGATGGTCGGTCACGAATCCCAAGGCGTAACAGTCAGGTTCACTCGTGTCGTTAAAGTCCTGTGAATGGTGCTTTGCCATGCTTCAAGATGTTCACACGGCTGTCCCCCAACGGGGCATTTCTCTCAGTGGACATAATCCCTTGTAGGGACCTATGAGAGGGATCTTGGCGGGAGGGTGTATTTCCACATCGTTGATAAGTCTTGAGTTTACAGTGGTCCTCCTCTACCTCCTCCACCTCCTCCTCCTCATCCTGCTCCTCCTGCTCCTGCTCCTCCTGCTCCTGCTCCACCTCATCATCCTCCTCATCCTCCTCCTCCTCCTCATCATCATCATCATCAACATCATCATCCAACTCCTCCTCCTCCTCCTCCTCCTCCTCTAACTCCTCGCTGTCGCACCCCGCGGCCCGAGGCCCGTCGAAAGGGAGGACTGGCCCCTGAACCGCCCCCTCGAGCCAGCCTGGCGGGCCGGCCATTGCGGCGGGCACAGGCGAGCAGCCGTCAGCCCGAGCAACGAACCTCCTTC
The DNA here is from genome assembly GCA_963575745.1 of Prorocentrum cordatum. Classification (NCBI taxonomy): domain Eukaryota; class Dinophyceae; order Prorocentrales; family Prorocentraceae; genus Prorocentrum; species Prorocentrum cordatum. The sequence continues at coordinate 28,263 of CAUYUJ010002477.1, forward strand.
TGGGCCGGAGCGGCGCGCACGCCGGCATGACGACGGCAGGGAGGCATGATGCTCTGAATCCCAGCACTGCTCCTTCCTCTCGGCCTCCGGGGCCCGTCACGGGGCCCCGGGGCCCTGAAAGGCGGATCCAGGGCACAGAGGTGCCCCTGCGGACGAGGTCGGGAGCTCTGGGGCCGCGGATCTCTTTTTTTGGAGCATGTCCGGGTGCACGACGGCCGGTGCCTCTGTCACGTGGTCCGGGGCAAGCAATGTGCACGATGGCCGTGCCCAATGGCCGGATCACGTCCTCGCTTCGCCCCGCAGCGGCCAACGAGACTTGGAGAACGACGACGAGGACACGAGCACATCAGAGAAGACGCACGACGGGGCGACTGCGGAGAGGCAAGGAAAGGAGCGGCGTGGCACGTGCGCTGCCTCATGCCATGAGCAGGGGATGTCAAGCATCTGTCCATGCACACCCCACCCGCCACAGGGCTACCAGGGTGGACCTCGAGGCCCCCCACCAGTGGGCAGACTGCCTGGCGCGGCACTCGGGCACGACGGCGGCGACGAAGTGGGCGGCGGAGACTGCCGGGCGCCCCTGGGGCTCTCGCCGCCACGGCCGCACGCGTCTCGAGAAAGTGGCCGCCCTGGGCCACCACATGCGCACCCTGCGCCCGCAGGTCACGTGTCAGAAGCGCCAGCGGGGGACCAGAGTTCGAAGGATGCCTGCAGCCGAGTGAAGCCCAGCAGCGGCGCCCGGTGCCCCAGCACCGGCCGGGCCCGCAGGGGCAGGGCCTGGAATCCTGGAGATTTCCCGTGGCATCCACACGCCCCTCGTCTCCACCCCCTCTCGTGGATCTCTTGGACGCACGAGGACCAGTGTAAACCCACGAGTCATCAACGACGTTGGAATTAACCCTTCCTCGAAGCTCCCTACAACGGTCCATTTTTCATTGAGGGAACTGCCTCGTTGGAAGAAAACCGTTTGGGGACCTTCAAGCATGCCAAAACATTGTTCTCTGGATTTCCACGCCACGGATCAACCTGACTGCTGCGTCCTGACGATGTGACATCGTGGCAGAAAGCCATTTGTGAGACTTCAACACCGCGGATCAACATAACTGCTGCACCCGCAAAATTCTGAATCCTTCCAGAACACAATTTTTGGTACGTTGGTCCTGGGAACCCATGAACCTCTCGCAAATGTTTCAAACGAACGTATGTGGCGCTAAGACGACATCCACATTTTGAAAATAACCCGCCCTCAATCCGTGAGCTTATTGCGTATATAGATGTATATATATATATATATATATATATATATATATATATACATATATATATATGTATGTAAAGAACGTGCGCAGCGCTAAGGCGAGAGCCACATGTTGAAAACTACCCGCCCTCAACCCGTCAAATGTTTGAAAAGAATGTGCGCGGCGCTGAGGCGAGAGCAACATTTTGAAAACCACCCGCTTTCAATCCGTGAAACTCTTGCAAATTGTTAAAACGAATGTGCGCGGTGCTGAGGCGAAGGCCACCTTTTGAAAACCACCCGCCCTCAAGCCGTGAAATTCTTGCAACGTTTGAAACCGAATGTGCGCGGCGCCAAAGCGAGAGCCACCTTTTGAAAACCATCCGCCCTCCATCTGTGAAGCTTCTGCCATCGTTCAAGCTGCAAAGTCGTAAATGGTGAGGAAGTCTCAGGGAGGAGGAGGAGGAGGAGGAGGAGGAGGATGAGGAAAAGGAGGAGGAGGAGGAGGAGAGGGTCTGGGCCCAGGACTTCTGGAAAGAACTCCAGTGTGTTCGGTGTATACCGTACTTTCAGGGCTGACCCCAGGGGCGCACTGATTACATTCCTTTTTGGCCCCATACGATTACATCTTCAGTGCCGCGGCACCTTTCTCTTGCTTTCTTATTCTCGCCCTCTCTTGCCATCACACGTGGACATCACGGCTGAGACAGAGCCGAGTTGGCACCGTCGTGAACGTGCCAAGAGATCCAACGCGCGACTGGTCTTGCGTGCATTGCAATATCGACAGCTACCACGGCAGCATCACAGCAGCAACATGGCGGGGAGTTACCGCAATCAGCAGTACCAACATCAGCAGCCTCATCGGAAGACTCGTGGGCCTGGCATACAGTGGCGATGCCAGCAGTGTAGCAGAGAAGTGAAAGCGCATCATTGGAAGTGTCTATGCGGGCTGAGCTTCGGGATCTCCGAACCGTTGCGCCCACAACAAGGTGCCCGCTTCCGCACGAATCCCGCAGGACAGGTCGTTCCTAGACGCCCCCCGAGCCAGAGCAGAAATCGCCAGAAAGAGATGGAAAGCGAAGCCATTCGTTCCTCGATCGCAGAAGTGGCTCCAGTTCCTCGCGCTGGGGCGCTCGCTTCAACACTCGGCGCTTCCATCGACGTCGACCCGCCCCAGGGCGTGCAGGAGCTCAAGCGCTAGAAGGCATCCAACAGGGCCATCCGATTCAAGCTCGCCAAATTGGGGAGGGCAGCCGATGACGCGGGACACGATTCTGCTCCGATCAAGTTCGAGATTGGGCTAATCAAGATGTTGCAATCGACCATTCAAACATTGACGAATCAGCTACACAGTCTTCGAACAGCCAGAGACAAAGCTCTGGAGAAACTACGGCACAGCAAGGAGAAGATGCGTGGGCTTACAGAAGAAGAAAAAACTACAGAAAAAGACATCGATCGACTTCGAACTAACATCGCCGACATCGAGCAGCTCGAAGACGCCCAAGACGACCTGGACATCGACGATGTCATGGGCGACGGGCAAGAAGTTACCGAGCATGCGATCTACGCAGGGCAGGGACTTCCCTGCGGGGGCAGCTCCTCCAGGCAGCGCAGCTGCTACCTCGACTTCCGTCTGGGCAAGTGCCCCCACGCTCGCCCCCGTGGGGCACACCAGCGCACCACGCCCGATCCCTGGCCCACCGCCAGGACCGCCGCCAGCAGAGACAGCATCGCCATGTACAGCGCCAGGGCCGACGGCACCATCAATGCTTGATTTGTGCAGCACACTGAATCAGATGATGCCAGTACAGATCAACCAAGACCGGGTACTAGAGGGCATCACTACGGCGATCATGGACAAGTCCCCGCGGTTTCACTCAGGGGCTTCAGGCGGGGCCCCGACTACATCTACACCGCCTGCGGCTTCCGCTCCCCTCACTCCCACAAGTCCTGCAGATGGGGCGGGAGTTCCAGTTCCTAAAACGCCAGACACTGTAAAGAAGCATGTTCCGACGAGCCCATGCCCGCCAACGCAGCCCGACCCACCCACGCCCGATCTTCCAACACCAATGGTTGTTGGTCCATCACCACAAGGCGAGCTCAACGAGGTACTACCAGAGCGGACGACAGAAACGAGGGAGGGCATTCCTGGGCCGATCGACCTTGCTGTACTCACTCAGACCCAAGTGATACCCACCCAGGAGGATTCGTTGCTTGCGGGGCCGACCAGCGCGACGCCAGAAGTGATCGAGGCCAGTCCAGAGGACGATGCACGCAGTCCTCCCCGCAAGGAGCAGAGATTGGCCTCATCAGACAGGCGATCGGTGCAAAGCGTGTGAGCTGGGGCCCACGCGAAATTCGCTTCTTTAGATCCACAGGCTTTCCCAAGATCACTCTTCTTCCTCCTGATCGAGCCCCCGCGAGGCCCATTCTTATCTGTTCCTCCACCCGCTCCACTCCTGGGCAAGTAGCTAGTCATCCAGCCCACCTCGCCTTTAGGTTTTGCTCCACACCTCGTGATCGCGAAGGTGGGAGCGCGGATCCATGCACCGCCACACACGCTGACAGCTTAGTTGTTTCAATATGGGCTAGTCTGGGGATTTGCTCTGACTGCAGCGCAATACCACGGGTTGCCAGCCCAGCTTTCTGTCTCAACCGCATAGGGGGTAGCCGCGTTAACCCAAAGCTCCACCCCCAGTCCGCCCGAGGTATCAGAGCCAGTTCCCGAGCAGGGTCAAGCAGATACGACGAATAATCCAGCCGTCGTGCGGGTGCCGTCGGGATTTCGGGTCTCTTGTAGTCTGATGAGGAGCGGGGCGGCTTGGCGGAACTGCTCATAAGTGAGCATATTGTGGGCAGCTCGCCGCTCGCCCGCCAGGCCAGCACGGAAACTATTGGCGAGGCTCTTGATGTTGAACTGCCCGGTTTTGAAGTCAATTTTAACCCTGGCTGTCTCGTGGGGTTTCTGGACCTGCGACGTATAAGCAAAAGGCCCTGTAAGGGTAATGTCTTTGGTGTCCGAGTAAAACGGTGGGTAGGCTTCTTGACCCGGCGGAGTAACTGGAGGTCTGGTTCGCCTGGCACCTCAGGGGGCCACCCGACTACTCAACCCATCTACTGCAAAAGTTGCCTGGGGGGTAAAGAACCCACGCCTTCAAAGCCGGGTCAGTTGCCTACTTCTGGAAGGGCTCTGTCGATCCAGGGCCAAAACAGCGCCGCATAACATTCTACTTGCCATCACCGTCAGCACATGCCATTGGACGATGGTCCGTGACTTGACATGGGACGCCATGCTCGCCCCCTTTCCTGACACACAGATGGGGGGGGCCGCCGAAGAGAGGACGTGACCTTGCAATACACACTGTGCGTGAGTTCATCGAATCAACGCGGTTTAGACGGGTTTCGGCTTACGCGGTTTGCCTTGATCTTACCAACGCCTTCTATAGCATCACTCAGGACTTTGCTCTCCAGCTTCCGACCGATCCCCTTGACCTCGAGCAGGTCCAGAACGTTAAAGCACCCCCCCCCTGCTCTCCTCAAGGCCGGCCAGGAACAGCTCAAAGCAGGGCCGATTGTCAAGGATTATGTCACATCAAAACACATCCTAGGTCTACTTCGCGCATCCCAGGTTGGCGCGCTCTGGAACATACCACAGACAGACAGAAACCATACGCCCAAGGCGCGTCGGCAAACGCACATTCATACACTACACACGCCGCTCTCTCAATCTATGTCTCCAAACAAGAGGATCTTGAACAAGATCTTGCAATCTGTCTCCTTCCCCGCATGCCCGGCACGCACTCTCCAGCCGCGGCGCCCCCACCTTCCTCACGAAGGCGTCCGTGACCGGCGTCAAAATCCCAAGGATGGGAACAGAATCGCGAACAGGGTCTCCTGCAGATCCACGCACTGCCATGCCATATAAAGCGAGCTGGCGCTTCAGCAGAATGGCCGTCAACGGGGGCTGGCCCGCGCGTGCTCGTATCATGTCGTTCGACACGCGTCAAGTCATCGGGTGTCTGACGCCGCGCAAAGTCCTCAGCAGTCTGCAGCGCGCCCCGTCTAGTCCCCTTTTCTCCGCAGCGTTCAGAACGACAGAGCACAAGCTGTACAATAGCTTCGATATGATGACGGCGTTGAAAAGTTCGAGCTCCCTTGCCTCGCGGGTAGTCGAGTGGCCCCGCAACTGCTTCAGCTCGCGGGAACCGGCGAACGCCATCCCAAGCCCCCTGGTCAACTCGCCGCCCGCTTTCCCGTCGTTGTTCAAAGTGGTTCCGAGGTACGATAATCATCGCACCAGAAGCCGCCCATCGTATGCCCCCTCGGACCGGGACCCAGGCAGGCACCACCCTGGCCACGGATGCGTTCGATATTGTTTTCTCGGGCGTCCTCTAGAAAATCCAAGGGGCTCCAAGTTAGAGCGTCAGCCTTTTGCCCCAAGGATGGCAGCAGGATATTCAGCCCGTCTTCTCAATTCATCAGGCAGCAGATGAGATCCGACACGACGTCACGTTGGTTGACGACCTGACCCTCCTCGCCTCCCATCTGCGTGCCCCCATGGAGGACACCACCACAGCCAGCGAGGCCATGCACGAGGCAGCCTCCACATGTGGATTCTTCCCGAACGGGAAGACAACCAAGGATCTTCTCTCACTTCGAGGCAAAGGATGGAAGACCATGCTGCGGGATGTTCCTGGGGGGTGGTAACGTCGATTCAGTCGCAGAAATCGTTCTTCTCTTTGATGATTTGCGGCATCAGAAACTCCTCTGTTCGCAGGTTTCTGACTCAGGGGGTTCCTAGCACCCGAGGAATGTGCTCGAGTTGCCGCTATGCGTAATGCCCTGGGTCCTGTTCGACGCACCGTTGCGTCACGGCGCCAGTTATCGGTACAGAAAATGATATGGCATGGCGAGAATTGGCTGCTTCTGTGATATGTCATTGCATGCCGTGGAAACGAAAGTCATAGTGAAAGTCAAGGAAAGCGACTTTGACTTTGACTTTCCAAGTGGCTTTCAAGACGTACTTTGAAAGCCGAAGTCAAAGTGGATGCCGGACTTTCACTTTCGGATTTGTTGGGAATCTGAAGACCAGAAAGTCAAACATTGAGGGTCACTCGCATAGTGCTGAGGAATGGAAAGCGCAAATGAGGAAGATGCTGTTGGAACAGGCAAACCCAAAAGTCAAGTTGAACTCTCTACTTTCGCTTTCAATCTTTATCGAGAGTCGAAGTGAAAGTCCGACCCCGTGACTTTGACTTCAACTTCAAAAGCGACCTTGAAAATTCAGTTTGCAAATCAAAAACACAAGTAGAGCTCAGACTTTCACTAAGACTTTCAAGGCAAGCTTTCTAAAGTGTGGAAGAAGGAGGAGAGAGAGAGGGGAGAGAGGAATGATAAAGAAGAAAAGAAGAAGAAACAAAAAAAAAAAAAAAAAAAAAAAAAAAAAAAAAAAAAAAAAAAAAAAAACTTCCAGCGTCGACTTGATAATGAGAGCATTGAAATCCTTTGCGCCCTTATACTGCACATGCAGCCATTTACCGAACGGCACTCTGAAGGGCCATTTCTAAGCGTTGCCCAATGCGCATGCCGGGAAGCTCTCCAGAAGGTCTTTCGGAAGCTCTCTCTCTCTCTCTCTCTCTCTCTCTCTCTCTCCAGGTCCTGCCAGCGTGCTCGGCCAGGCACTCCCACGCCCTTCGAACGCCCCGCTATCCGGGTTCTGGACTACACAAGTCGAAGGGCCCTCCAGCTGCCCAACGCTAATAGCGAAGCCGCCCAGGCATCCTCCCACGTGGTTCTCGACAGAGTCAAGAAGGTCCCGTTTGAACTGGCACAACGCACATCTCGCTGAAAGTATCTCCCTCGTCTTCTTCAGTCTTCCATAACTTCTTTGCGAATAACACTAGACGTGCTCCTAAAGCTCTGAAGGAGCATGGCCCTCCATGCTGCGACTTGACTTCGCGCGGCCGGATTTCCCGCTCCAGGCGCCATACCTTCTGACATCGGAGAAGCCCAGCGGATTCAGTCTGCAAAGAGCGACCCCAAGCGTCATCTCAGCTTTGTTCGACAGGCCACAGAGAAACAAAAGATTTGTTTTTTCCAAATTCGGTCCATCTCGCTCGTTGGCAGGACGATATGGCCAAGATTCCCCCCATCACACCCGCCCCACAAGACTGGGTGCCGGCGGCATACCGTCAACCATTTTTTCCCAACCCTCCTTGGTTGGGTATTCGTTTTGAATAGAGCAGTGTGGTCGCGTCCCTTCTTCTCCCGCCTCTTTCTGTCTTGCCTGCGGGGGGCTGCGATCTGCGAAACTGTCGCCATTTTCGAGGCCTGCTGGGGGGCCCAGCACAGTGAGGGCCACGGCAGATTCAAATTAGACCTCGCCATCCCTGGGGGGCTGCGATCTGCGAAACTGTCGCCATTTTCGAGGCCTGCTGGGGGGCCCAGCACAGTGAGGGCCACGGGCGATTCAAATTAGACCTCGCCATCCCTGGGGGGCTGCGATCTGCGAAACTGTCGCCATTTTCGAGGCCTGCTGGGGGGCCCAGCACAGTGAGGGCCACGCGCGGATTCAAATTAGACCTCGCCATCCCTGGGGGGCTGCGATCTGCGAAACTGTCGCCATTTTCGAGGCCTGCTGGGGGGCCCAGCACAGTGAGGGCCACGGCGGATTCAAATTAGACCTCGCCATCCCTGGGGGGCTGCGATCTGCGAAACTGTCGCCATTTTCGAGGCCTGCTGGGGGGCCCAGCACAGTGAGGGCCACGCGCGGATTCAAATTAGACCTCGCCATCCCTGGGGGGCTGCGATCTGCGAAACTGTCGCCATTTTCGAGGCCTGCTGGGGGGCCCAGCACAGTGAGGGCCACGGGCGGATTCAAATTAGACCTCGCCATCCCTGGGGGGCTGCGATCTGTGAAACTGTCGCCATTTTCGAGGCCTGCTGGGGGGCCCAGCACAGTGAGGGCCACGGGCGGATTCAAATTAGACCTCGCCATCCCTGGGGGGCTGCGATCTGCGAAACTGTCGCCATTTTCGATGCTGGGGGGCCAGCACAGTGAGGGCCACGCGCGGATTCAAATTAGACCTCGCCATCCCTGGGGGGCTGCGATCTGCGAAACTGTCGCCATTTTCGAGGCCTGCTGGGGGGCCCAGCACAGTGAGGGCCACGCGCGGATTCAATTTAGACCTCGCCATCCCTGGGGGGCTGCGATCTGTGAAACTGTCGCCATTTTCGAGGCCTGCTGGGGGGCCCAGCACAGTGAGGGCCACGCGCGGATTCAAATTAGACCTCGCCATCCCTGGGGGGCTGCGATCTGCGAAACTGTCGCCATTTTCGAGGCCTGCTGGGGGGCCCAGCACAGTGAGGGCCACGCGCGGATTCAAATTAGACCTCGCCATCCCTGGGGGGCTGCGATCTGCGAAACTGTCGCCATTTTCGAGGCCTGCTGGGGGGCCCAGCACAGTGAGGGCCACGGGCAGATTCAAATGAGACCTCGCCATCCCTGCGGGGCTGCGATCTGTGAACCTGTCGCCACTTTCGAGGCCTGCTGTGATCCCCGTTTTCGAAGTGGCTAGGAGTGCTCAGGAATTGTAAATCATCAGCTTTATCAAGCCCTTTTCCTGTAGCCAGTGTCCTGCGAGTCTCCCGAATTCCGTCTGCAGACATATGTAACCCTCGCTCCGTCATCGCCCCCTTATGAAGTATCCTAAACTATTTGCGCCCCGCTTTTGCGCAGGGGTTGGGTACGTCGCCAGGGTAATTTTCCCAACCCTCCTTGGTTGGGTATTCGTTTTGAATAGAGCAGTGTGGTCGCGTCCTTCCTCCTCCCGCCTCCCGCCTCTTTCCTGCCTCTTTCTGTCTTGCCTGCGGGGGGCTGTGAAACTGTCGCCAGTTTCGAGGCCTGCTGGGGGGTCCAGCATAGAGGGTAATCGCGGCAGATCCAAATTAGACCTCGCCATTCCTGGGGGGCTGCGATCTGTGAAACTGTCGCCACTTTCGAGGCCTGCTGGGGGGCTCAGCATAGAGGGTAATCGCGGCAGATTCAAATTAGACCTCGCCATCCCTGGGGGGCTGCGATCTGTGAAACTGTCGCCACTTTCGAGGCCTGCTGGGGGGTCCAGCATAGAGGGTAATCGCGGCAGATCCAAATTAGACCTCGCCCTCCCTGGGGGGCTGCGATCTGTGAAACTGTCGCCACTTTCGAGGCCTGCTGGGGGGTCCAGCATAGAGGGTAATCGCGGCAGATTCAAATTAGACCTCGCCATCCCTGGGGGGATGCGATCTGTGAAACTGTCGCCACTTTCGAGGCCTGCTGGGGGGTCCGGCATAGAGGGTAATCGCGGCAGATTCAAATTAGACCTCGCCATCCCTGGGGCTGCGATCTGTGAAACTGTCGCCACTTTCGAGGCCTGCTGGGGGGTCCAGCATAAAGGTTAATCGCGGCAGATTCAAACTAGACCTCGCCATCTCTGGGGGGCTGCGATCTGTGAAACTGTCGCCACTTTCGAGGCCTGCTGGGGGGTCCGGCATAAAGGGTAATTGCGGCAGATTCAAATTAGACCTCGCCATCCCTGGGGGGCTGCGATCTGTGAAACTGTCGCCACTTTCGAGGCCTGCTGGGGGGTCCTGCATAGAGGGTAATCGCGGCAGATTCAAATTAGACCTCGCCATCCCTGGGGGGATGCGATCTGTGAAACTGTCGCCACTTTCGAGGCCTGCTGGGGGGTCCAGCATAGAGGGTAATCGCGGCAGATCCAAATTAGACCTCGCCCTCCCTGGGGGGCTGCGATCTGTGAAACTGTCGCCACTTTCGAGGCCTGCTGGGGGGCCCAGCACAGTGAGGGCCACGCGCGGATTCAAATTAGACCTCGCCATCCCTGGGGGGCTGCGATCTGCGAAACTGTCGCCATTTTCGAGGCCTGCTGGGGGGCCCAGCACAGTGAGGGCCACGCGCGGATTCAAATTAGACCTCGCCATCCCTGGGGGGCTGCGATCTGCGAAACTGTCGCCATTTTCGAGGCCTGCTGGGGGGCCCAGCACAGTGAGGGCCACGCGCAGATTCAAATTAGACCTCGCCATCCCTGGGGGGCTGCGATCTGCGAAACTGTCGCCATTTTCGAGGCCTGCTGGGGGGCCCAGCACAGTGAGGGCCACGCGCGGATTCAAATTAGACCTCGCCATCCCTGGGGGGCTGCGATCTGCGAAACTGCCGCCATTTTCGAGGCCTGCTGGGGGGCCCAGCACAGTGAGGGCCACGGGCAGATTCAAATGAGACCTCGCCATCCCTGCGGGGCTGCGATCTGTGAACCTGTCGCCACTTTCGAGGCCTGCTGTGATCCCCGTTTTCGAAGTGGCTAGGAGTGCTCAGGAATTGTAAATCATCAGCTTTATCAAGCCCTTTTCCTGTAGCCAGTGTCCTGCGAGTCTCCCGAATTCCGTCTGCAGACATATGTAACCCTCGCTCCGTCATCGCCCCCTTAAAGTATCCTAAACTATTTGCGCCCCGCTTTTGCGCAGGGGTTGGGTACGTCGCCAGGGTAATTTGCAAATTGCGGTCTCGCGGTTAGGCCACACACGGGGCAGCGAGCAGGCTCACGATAAGCGAAGAAAAAAGCAACAACGACAATGCCGAGCCAGGATGGCAGAGGCATACGTATCCTGGGCCTGCAGAACCAAAAGGCGTAGGCATCACCAGAAGAGCACGCCAGAGATGAGAATCGCAACGGCCAAGCCGCCGCGGATCCAACTCCTGCCGCCCCGTCGCCGCGATCCCACAAACAGGAACCGCACAGACCAAGACAGGAAAAGAACTTGCCCAAGCCGAAACCTCGTGGGAGCGAATGCCGAGCCAGGCTGGCATAGGCATCACAAGGAAACAGCGCACCGATCCAGATTCGCAGAAGGCAACTCTACGTCGACCTTGGCACTCCAAACGAGGCCACAGGTGAATGCCGAGAATGCCGAGCCAGGATGGCAGAGGCATGAGCTATGAGAAATACCGAGATCGCAAGCATAGGTATCGCGACCAGAAAAAAACCGAACGAAGCCGAAAAAAACGATATCAATAATACCGAAAATGCCGAGCCAGGATGGCAGAGGCATCAGGTATGAGAAATACCGAGCCCAGGTGGCATAGGCATGAGGAATACAGAGCACACGAAAGAAGCCGAGAGCACAGCAGAACACAGTATCGCAGATGGTTCCTCCCAGTAACACAACGTCAAGTGCGGCTCTCCAAACGAGGCCAAAAAAGAAATAATCAAAGGATGCCGAGCCAGGATGGCAGAGGCATCAAGTATGAGGCCCGGAGAGAATACCACGAGAGGCACTCCAAACAAGGCCTGGAAGGTCAGACACCAAATGCCGAGCCATGATGGCCGAGGCATACGATATGGTGGCATGCCGAGCCGCTCGGGCGTAGGCATCCCTATATAATCCATCGATGCTAGTGAACACGGGGGTCGAATCTGGAGGATGGGAGCAAGTGGCCATCAAACGAAGAACTTCAGAAGACCAAGATGGCGAGCCTGGCCACCGACTCAAGCCCGCACCCTGTCACAGACGACCGTGGATCAAGGCCAAAGGCCTCCTCCGCGATCGGGCGAGACCTCGACGCCAACGAACTTTCAAATCCTTTGGCCATCTCAGTATCACGAGCGCGAACTCCCCATCCAGCCACCACCCTCCACCAGCACCGATAGAGGGCACGCCTCCGTCGAATGAACCACGGATCGCGATGAGTGTTCCCCCTTCCATGCTTGAACTTTGTCAATCAACATGTTTTCTCGACATACTTGGTTTGTCTCACAATTTCCGCGTCAAATCATCAGCCCGCTGGTTGCCTCCACGGAAGAAATGTTTCCATGTGTCACTACCGTACGCTGATGCCGTACATTTATGCCTAACACCGCAGCAAGATAGTCAGCTGGAAGCCGGCGGTAAACCGTCAACCTTGGTTACCACCGGGAACTCGTAGAGCTTCCTGTCGATATACATGAATGGCATGCGAGCGCGGCCATCTCGTTTTCCGCGCGCGAGCGAGGGTGTGGTTTCATAGAAATGTGCTTCACAGCTCCTTGCTTGTGCACAGCTCGAGTTCGTCTCGATACTGCACACATGCGCTCGTGATCATTCCCCTTCGAACAGTCTGCTTCCGAGCTCTGCAGCTTGCCTACAGCTCGAATTAAGTAGAGAAACAAACGCCGATCTCAAATTTCAAGAGTGCAACTAATTGTTTAGTCTTAGTTCTGGAAGCAGACCGACCACAGCCGTCTAAATGCTTTCAACTAGCGATTCTCAGCATTCTCTGTCGATGGGTGTATATCTGAGCTCCGTATCTAGCCCACAGCTCGACATGAGCACAGAGAACAAACATCATCTTTCACTAAAAGATACAGAGTGCAAGTTGTTCAGCTGTGGCTCTGCTAGCAGACCAGGCTCAGACGTCTCGATGCTGTAGACAACTGCGTCCCTTGATTTGCTGTTGAGCGGCGCGCTTCCCAGCTCCCTAGCTTGCCTATAACTCGGATTCATTGCAGAAGTCTAACACCGTCTCACATTAAAGATGGAATAATAAACATAAACGATTTGCTTGCAGCTCTGATAGAAGACATCAGGCGTCCAGAGTCTAGATACTGTAGACTGGTGCTTCTCAGTATTTCCCATTGATCGGTGTGAATCTCAGCTTCGTAGCTGGCCGAAATATCGAACTGACTTCAGGAAACGCACTTGGTCTATCGCACAAAATTAACAGCGCGAATCATGTTTCAGGCGCAGCTATGATTGCAGGCTGGATTGAGACGTCTCGATATCGTAGGCGAATGTGCCTGATCTCTTTCTGTTTTGGAAAATGCTTTTCAGCTCCATAGCCAGCCTACAGCTCGAGTAAGAAAGAGAAGAATGGCAACATCTCATAGAAAAATAAGCAGAATACGACGATTGTTTGCCCCAGCTCTTACAACTCGAGTTAAGTCAAGGAAAGGGTCAGCAGCTGCCCAGATGACACTCAGCTCCCGATCCCACCCATGTACTTTTTGAAATAATGTCTACCCGATCGACCTGTGATCAAGATGGCGAGCGGGAGCGAGATCGAAGATGGGGAGATAATATGAATGGTCAAATTCTGAGGAACCAAATTTAAATCTGCCCCCCAAAAAAAACAATACTGTTCGGGCCAACCAGGAGCCGGCGATTCACCGACAACCTCGGTTACCGCCGGGCCCTCGTAGAGTTTCCTTGCGACGCACACGAATGGCATGCGAGCCGCAACCGCATTCCGCGCGCGCGAGAGCGCAGCATCAAGGAGGAGGAGGCGGATGAGAAGAAAGAGCGAGAAGGAAAAGGAGGCGGAGAAGGCTGAGGAAGAAGAGGCGCCCACTTCGATGCGCCCTGGGCAGGGCGGCAGTTGCTTGCGAGAAGGATCAAGAGTCGGAACGGGCTGAATAGGGCAAGGCTGCGCTGCGAGGTGCGCGATCCCCCCCCCTCTTTCCTCTTGCCTCCGCTGGCGCTCCGCGAGGGCGGAGTGGCTGGAGCGGAGGGGGGGCTGGCCTCGCGGCGGGGCGGGGCCTCCCCCTCCGGGGCGCCAGCGAGACGAGGAGGGCGCGCGTGGATCAAGAATGAATATGATTGTGACGGTCGCGCCGATTGAGTGGTGGATGTTTCGCGTCGGACGCGGAATGAGCCGGTTCCGTCGGCGTGGCCTACTCGGCGTTAACGCGCCGAGAGGGCATCGTCAGGGCGGGCAGTTGTTGGCGGGTTCAATAGGGCAAGGCTGCGCTGCGAGGTGCACACCTCCCCCCCCTCTCCCATTCCCTTTGCCGGAGCTCCGCGAGGGTGGAATAGCTGGAGCGGAGGGGGGGCTGGCCCCGTAGTGAGCGGCGCCACCACTCTCCGGAGCACCAGCGGGGCAAGCGGGATGCGCGCGGATAAAGGCGGGATCTTCGCGCGGCGGTGGCGCCGAGAAAATGGCGCGCGGCGTCGCCTCAAAGGATCGATGATCCGAGGGCCCGGAGGCGGGGGGGGGCTCGGACACGCCGAGGAATGATCTAGCGTGGCCCGCTCGGCGTTCCACCAGATCAGGCATGGGCAAGGCGGACAGTTCTCGGCGGGGAGGGGGCGGTCGGCGCGGGCTAAAGAGGAAAGTCGTGCTGCGACGTTTTCATCAGATTGCCCGTTGCCCCCTTCTCTCCGCTGGCGCTCCGCGAGGGCAGAGTGGCTGGAGCGGTGGCACCGCTCAAGAACTGCATGCTTTCGCTTCGAAATGGACCGATGACTTGGCCAAGTATCAGCGCGGCATCGCACATTGCGCCTGATGGACAGGGGGCCGGCGGTAAACCGTCGACCAGGTTACCGCCAAGGCCATTGCAGAGCTCCACTCGAGAAGAGGCTCAGAACACGACGATGACGCCCTCCAGTATCAGCTTAAGAATTTGAAAAATGTTTGTTTCTTGTTTTGAACGAAATTACGCCCCCCAAGTTGTGATAGTAATACTGAAGATAGAGACCTGAGAACGAAAGACGAAGGCGTCATAATCTACCACGGGTGCAGATGATACTTGAGATGTGCACAATTCGCTTTCTCCTTTCGTTGGTGAATTGGTCAGGCCACACAGGGCGCGAGCGCCCAAGCCAAGAGGCTAGAGCCAGTTAAGTCCGCCTCCTCCGCCTTGCAGAGGAAATTTCTTTAACAATATGCTCAACACCTGTACACAGGCGCTCGGCAGCAGACAATTCTGCCTCCGTCACGGTGGAGCCCACATCAAACATGTAGACTTCTGCGCACACGAGTGTCCACGGGCCGTTCTCTGGAGCAACTTCAATCCAGTGGCACCCTGCAGCGCCCTCACTACTCACACCACCATCCCAGCATCCTCTGATGTATGTGATGTTTGTCTTGTTCTGCTTGATATAGTCATGCTTGTAAATTATGTAACAGTTTCCTTCCCTCGCATGGTGTGTGAGCTCATCCGCGTAGGCGCTAGCCTCTCTATAAATATGTTTCCGGAAATCCTTTCCTTAGGTAGGGCATCGTGTATTATGCGGTTGACACATACCACACGTAAGATTTTGAATCCTGGCAATCCGTTTAGCGTACCCGCTGTTGTCCCACGCCCAGACTCCCCTCAACCATTGTACAACCGTCCTACTGTCACCACACATTTCAATAGCAATCCCCTCCATCCCAGGGTCCCAGGGCCCCATATCGTGGTTTGATCGTGTATAATTGCAAGACGTCGGGCCAGCTCATAATTTGTCGGTGTCTTCGCAATCCCCCGATTCGCACCTCCTTATCCATCACCATAAACATATCTTTCATGTTGGGCACCTGTGAGATGTGTCCCACAAACTCTTCCCACGCCGTCAGATCTACACAAGTCTCGTACCACAGGAGGGACCTCCATTTTTCAAACGGTGCATGCCAGCTCCCTGCCACAATTCGTGGTATGCCTCGGAGCCGTCTTCGCCCCTCCATGGATACCGCCTGGGCCGCTGCCGCCAGCACTGCATCTCTCTGCGCCGTCCACTCCCCCGACACATGTAACATCACACGCAATGTCTGTTGCCATGATTTACTATATACGGTGGAAGGCACGAGACACTTATATTGGGAGACCTCAACAGCATATTCAAAGTTATACCTCGCAACTTTCTCCACAAGTGTTTTGCTTCCCCCTTCTCTGAACATCTCCCTGGAATTGGTGGTGCTCCGATCCCTGAACTCCTCCCATGTTTCCGTATCCTTTCTGTGCAATCCCCGCAACATGTTTAGACATCCCCCTTCGACACTTCGCAAGATGTTACGCACGTGTCCAAATAAATTCCATCCCACACATCCGTGACATACAATATGTTGAACGCTGTTCTGGCACCGTCTGAATTTTCCCTCATACTCACCGCCCGCGACCGATAGAACTAAGTAGCAGCAAGGAAACACCGCCTGCCCGCATCAATGCGGTGCCGTACTGCATGAAAAACCTTCGGGTTCGTCACAAAATTGACCCCAATATCTCACACTCCTCCTTCCTCGGTAGAATAACAACACCACGCAACTGATGAGGTAGGCCAGGGTCTACGGCCTGCTTACAAATATCATCTTCCAGTCCACATGCCAATGATTGCGCACCCTGATTCTGTTTTAAACCAGACACGAGGTACTCCAAGCTCTCAATCTTCCAGTCCATGCCATCACGTCTGAGCGCCACAATCATCATACCCACCATTTTCTTCAACTGATTTGCTGAAGTTGATGGTAGCACCACAATTGTCTGCCCATAAGAAGTAATTGACCAGCACCTGTCGGTTCCGTCGCCTTCCAATCGAACTCCATAGTTACAAGACTCCCAGGCTTCGACAATATCCCCATATTGCCTCGAGCACAACGTTGAAGAGCACTGGTCCTTCTTGTTCGTACCGATTTGTTATGCAAGATCTCCTCACTGCTGACATCTTGGAAATCAAGAATAGCTGCGTTTCCAATCATCGGCTCCACTATGGCAAGAATCAAGTCAACTGGCTATCTGAGATATTCCATCGCACGGATCACCACCGAAACCGTCACATGGTCAAATGCTTTCTTGAAGTCCATTATACCAATATGCATAGATCCCCCCTTCCCCCAGAGGGTGGCATGACGTGTCATATGTAGTAAGGGGGCCGTCATATGATGTACCTTGTGGCTTGTCTGGAATCCATGCGTGGCCAATCTCTTCACTCCCTCAACAAAAGATACGAAGGCACGCCACATACCACTTACTCATCACACTCAACAGCGACATGCCACGAGTATCTCCGAGCGTTTGGACAACGCTCATTTGGGGGGTCAACTGCACACACAATTTTCTGCACGAATCGGGGGGCGGCTTTGTTCTGACCATGAATTTCTTGAAATGAGTGTCGTATCAATCTCAATGCATTCCAATGCATTGTTTCGAGGATATCCGCCACCAGGCCATCGGAGCCCGCTGCAGTCCCGCCCTTCAGGCGAGCTCGAGCCCCCAGCAACGCACTCATCAGCATGACTCTATTCGTAACCCTGCCCTCTGCCTTCCACTGCGCCCGCAGTCGATGCACTTTCTTCGCAGAGCCCCCTCCCCATCACATCGCGTATCAAGATGACTCGAAATAGCCGATCCCGCCTGGACGCTTTTTGACAGTAGAAGTTACCCGATCGAGCTGAGGTCAAGACGGCGAGCGGGAATGAGATCGAATATCACAGGAAAAAATACTAGAGCTCTAACGAATGGTTGAATTTCGAGAACCAAATTTTCAACTGACCAAAAGTCACCAAAAGGTCCGTCCAGATTTTTCTTGCCAACCAGCGCCCCGGAATTACTGGGCGCCGGCGGTAAACCGTCAACCTTTCTTACCGCCGGGGGACTCGTAGAGCTTCCTGACCATATATTATGTCCAAAGAATACGCAGAGAACGGATAGTTTTCCAGCCCGAGCGCTGATAGCAGACTGATCTCAGGCGTCTAGTGATATCCCATTGCTGTGCTGAACAGTTCTATAGCTCATCTGCAGCGTGTAGAAAATACATTCGGGAGAAAATAGCAGAGTACGAATCCGTGTTTGGCGTCTGCGCTCAATGATTTTTCGGCCGAAGAGTTCAGTCAAGAAATTCACCATCATTTCGAAGAAAAATATCGGTCGAATACGAATAATTTTGTGCAGCTAGCTCGGGTAGCAGACCGACTTCAGACCTCTCGATGCAACAGACGAACGCTCCTAATGCTTATGGATCAGTGTCCGCGCGTACCAGCTCCGTAGCTCTCCGACAGCCCGAATTGAACACAGAAAATGGACAACATCTGTCAAGATGACTCGCAGAATGCACATTGTTTTGCTGACCTAGCCCGAGTAGCAGACCCAGTTCAGACCTTTAGATGCAGCAGACCAGCGGGCCTGATGATTCCCATGAGCTCTCTAGCTCTCCTACAGCCCGAGTTACGTGCGAGAACGGACAGCACCTCTCAAGGTAACTCGAACGATACAAATAGTTTCGCGGACCTAGCTCGAATACTAGACCGAGTTCAGACCTCTCAATGCCGCGCCTGATTATTCTGCATCGGTTTCTGTGCGCACCAGCTCTGTAGCTCTCCTACAGCCCGAGTTAAGTACAGAAAACGCGCAGTTCCTGTGGAGATGACTCGAGCAAAACAAATTGTTTTGCGGACCTAGCTCGAGTAGCAGACCGATTTCAGACCTCTGTATGCGACAGGCGGACGCGCCTGATGCCTCCGAATCGGTTTCTGTGACTACCAGCCCTGTAGCCCCCCTACAGCCCGAGTTAAGTACAGAAAACCGACAGCACCTCTCAAGATGACTCGAACAATACGAATAGTTTCGCGGATCTAGCTCGAGCAGCAGACCGAGTTCCGACCTCTAGATGCAACAGACAAACGCGTCTGATGATTTTGAATCGGTTTCTGTAAGTATCAGCTCTGTAGCTGTCCTAGAGCTCGAGTTATGTACAGAAAACCGTCACCGCGTGTCAAGATGACCGAAACGGCCGATCCCGTCCGTGTGCTTTTTGGCAGTCATATCTACCCAATCGACCTGAGATTAAGATGGCGAGCGGGAATAAGATCGAATATCACGGGAAAAACTACTAGAGCTCTTACGAATGGTTGAACTGGCGCCGGCGGTGAACCGTCAACCTAGTCTTTTGCGTCTTTTGCGAAGGCCGGTTCGAGCTCCCATGGGAGCAGGCCTAAACACAAAGAACCTAAACAGCGAGGCTGTACAGAAGGACAGCGAAGCTGCAAAGATTAAAGCAGAGGTGCATCAAACAGCGAAGCTGTACAGATATGCACAAGACTGCTAATACACGAGAGAACTACTAAGAATAGAAAGAGGGAAGCAAAGCAGTGAGAGACCATACAGTAACCACTGGTTTATACAGCGATTACCGTCTCAACACCACTGAGACAAACACAAAACTAACAACTAGAATGACGAGTACACTTCAAAGCAAGGTCTTAAAGCGGTAAGATTATGCAGCGAAGCTGTAAAGAAGTGTGCCATCAACATATGTGTGTGCACAAATCAACAACTCCCGACAATAAACTCTCAGATGCAGCAAGTTCCGCCTGGGTGACAGTACAGTGGGATGTGAGCATAAAAGCACGCTTGGCGACACCGCGCTGCCAACGCTTGGGAGGAAGGCCAGGGGGAAGAGAAGCAGGAGGCAAATTAGCAGAGATAAAGATGTCAATCACCCAACCGCATGATGTGCCTAACTCACATCTGCCACCATCAAAAGAGCCTCTCACCGCGTGTACACTATGTTGACCCGAACGGATAGAAGAAAGTGTATCGAGATCCCACCGCACATCTGATGTAGTCAGCCCTTCTCTGGCCACGTGTGTCTCGTGGTCCGCCGCTGCGTTCCCCTCCCGATAGACCCATTTCAAGATATCACGGCCCGCCTCAGGACTGTAGATCTTGAGCTGCTTACACACGGAATACAGAGTATTTTGCATGGCAGCTATTGTTTGGCTGTAAATTTCATTCAGGCATCTGTTTTTCCCATCAGCCAACGTGTTACACACTGGCTATCCCCCTTCATTTCTAAGGCCAGCGATCCAGGGTTGATCCTCCAGCTAGTCTCATCATGATACAGAGCAGCAATCCGTTTGGCAACACGATCGTTTTCACGTTGTTGTTGAGCCTCCGTTTTGTTCTCCTCCTCCTCCTTCCAGTGGGTGCCTGAAATAGCATCTTTTATCAAGCAGAAATCCAATAGCTTAGGTAGGTTAAGCTGCTGTAGCGTGTCCACTAAGAAGGTCTTCCAACCTAACTCCGTCCAACACATACTCTGATCCCAGTGGGGCCCCTGAGTGACCTCAAACACCGTGAACCAGGGCTGGAGACTCTGCATAACCCGATGCGGACGCCGACGAGAAAGAACACGACCGCGGACACCAGCAGCACGGACCATGGCATCACGATGTGTGGTGTACACTCCAGACGCATGCAACATACACAGCACGCTCTGTATAGATGCGGTGGCCCACTTATGTGCAAAGCTCTGGCGTGCTCGTTTACGAGGAAGCTACGATATCGGTTGCGACGAGGTCTGGGATGGCTCCTCCCGACGCTGGCGAACGTTGCGATACATGTCAGAGATCAACTTCCGAAGATTTTGCCCAGGAGCGGGGGTAGGAGGGACGGGCGAGTCACACAGTACATGAGGCAACTCAGGTTCACGAGATAATATTCCTTGGCTGAGGTCATCACGATCAGGCTGAGCAAGATTACCGAAAGCCGCGCATACAACATGCTTCGCAAACATCCACTGCCGATACAAAGTGAGATGTACAGGTGAAGGACGAGAAGAATTGAGCAACAACATACGTGCATGCCTGATCCGAGAGCTCCAGCAGTCACCCCACGTCTCGTTCACCCTCTTACGACGGCGACACATCGCGGAGAGAAATTCCCCCTCCTCCTGGTGAATCACCGTCAGACTGTTCGCGTCACATGTGGTACCTTCAATACCATAGAGGAAGCAGGAGCGAACTCGAGCGCCGTACCGTGCAAGCTTTCGGCCCATGGGTATGACGGCGCTCGTATAGAAATCAGCATCATTCCAAAAACGCTGTCGTGTTTTCTTCAGTCGATGGAGTATATCTGCATGATCTGAGAACTCAATGTCCAGCAATGTGCCCAACACAATCGTCTGAGTGACCTGCGGAATCGTATACGAAATAGGCTCAGAGAAATGTGTGTGTTCCTGTGGCCTGTAGACCTCATCTTTGGGATTGTGAGACTTCTCCTCGTCGCCTAAAGACACAATGATCTGAAGTGCACTGGGAGGTCCAGGACAACCACAGGCAAGATATTCTAAGGAGCTCTCCTTCCACCTGAATCCGTGTCGGTGGATTGCAATGGTCAGGTCAGTGAGCATGGCCAACATATCTGCCCGACGGGATGCAGCCAAGATAACGTTGTCGGCCCAGAGCCAATGATGGACCAGCAACTCAGAAGCTTCATGAGAAAGCTGCACCCCATAGCCACGGTCACGCCACCGTGTGACAATGGGCCCCAATATGCACAAAGATTTCGCCACCCATAGTGCAGGAGCCTCCATGGAGCCCGTGCGTATACAGGTGTCCCAACTGATGCCCTCAAAAGTACACTGCTGGAAAGAAAGTTCTGCAACATTGTGCGCATACCCCTCAAAGATAGCATATACCGGAGAGGGACCCACTTCCAAGTCAAGCAGGGACTCGACAGCAGACCTGACCGTGAGATAATCAAAAGCCTGCTTGATGTCACACTTGACGATATGGCAATCCTCCTCCTTCCAAAGAACAGCATGCCTTGCAAGATGCTTCAACGGTGCGGTAACCTCATAACACTTATGGCCCACAACAAAACCATACAGTTGACAACCCCTCGGCGCAACCGTCTTGACGTGAGATTCAAGCAGAATAGTGAGACAACAACTGAACCATTTCCCGAAGACCGACAGCATAGCCAGAGCACGAGTCTCGTCGAAGCTACGCGCTCTCGGTCCTTTTAACATAAAACTGACAAGGATACGCCTCCATGCATGTGGTGAAACAATCTGCCTCTCATACAGTTTCTGAAAGCAGACAAGGACGTGGCGAAGAGCTTCCCACGGTAAGGCCTTTAGCACAGAAGCTGAGATGCCATCCAGACCTGTGGTCTTTCCGTCCCTCAAGCGTGCACGAGCGCGCAGAAGAAGACCCATATCGGTCGGACAAGCCCCAACAGCACTCCGAGAGGCCCCAATACTTTCGCATGTATGACGAAGTTCCTCAAGACAGGTATGAGTGCCATGTCGATGGGCCTCACTCGAATATCGATGTAGACCATGTTGCCTAAGAGCCTCCTCCCACTTACTAACGTCCTGTGTCAGCTCCCCCTCGATCATCATCTGCGTGGCTTTCGGCTTGCGTCGAACCCCCTCCCGTGGTCGATATGACAACCGGGCACGCTCGATATCTCGACGAACCCTCCTCCACTGCTTCAGGCTGTTTTTATACACCTCCTTCTCCACCTCCTCCCTCTTGTACTCCCGCCTAATCCTGTAGTGCTCCTCCTTAATCCTCAGCTGGTCCTCTGAGAGCTTCGGGAAACAAGAAGATTGTCTACCAGCATTTCGGGAAAGGTCCAAGGTCTCGTGGGCACCCTCAAAGACGGCCTTAGTCATGAGCTCTATGGGGTTAGCCTCAAGATCCTCGGAGAGCGCCGCGAAGCGGTTCAACTGGCACACGGAGCGCTCCAAGCAAGCCATTTGGTGAACCTCCGAGCCCGCCTGCAGCTTCCACCGAGCAAGTGAGGGTCGAGTACGAGGGCGCAATTTAGCCTGATGATCTGGAAGTCGGAGCTGGAGCACCTTATGATCACTGAATGTCATCTCACGCGCACGTGCATGCACAACATCAGATGGCAAGACCCATGAACAGCAGACCTCTGGAACCTGCCAATCCGTCGGGATAGCGAAGTAGTCATATACATGCTCATATTTACGTGTGCAACGTTTCCAAGTAGGTGCGCGCTTGCCGCAGGTGTTCGCAAGACGGAGCTTCAGGGCACCCATGGTTTTCAAAAGGGCCTGACAATACATCTCACGCATCTGGTCACGAATGAATTCAGCACTCCCCTCCTTGGCCTTCCTCCTAGACTTGGTCTTGGGTCCCTCCACCGCCTCCCCCGTCACGAGTATCCTATCAACAATCTGATGCGGGTACACTTCCACGTTGGCATCGACCTGCAACACAAGATCACGAATGGAATACTATTGTTTTGCAGCAAGAACTTTGGATGTCAGATCTGACAGCACGCTGGTGTACTTGGCGAAACTAGCGTAGTGGCCTTCTGGTGATCCCCGAGGCTCACCATTATCACCAAGCTCACTCTCACGATGTGGAAGGTAAGCATATACGAAGATAAGATGACGAAATACAATTGCAACCCAGAGATCACCAGAGATGCTGTCGAGGAAGAGGTGCTTCCAAGAACCACGGTACAAGACTGCAGCCCGACTGCACTCCGAGCACCTATAGTCCCACCCCACGTCCTCAACCTCAACATCATTCAACTGCTGGCATTCCTGAAAAGCAACAATAGAGAGATCACGATCAGCAAGATAGCGCATGCACTCGGAGGTGTGTGTCCCCAACCTCCGTGCATTCCAACCTCCGCACAGGGCTGGGCACCGTCGCTGAGTACTGTTTAGAGCGACTTCCCACACTGAGCCGTCAATCCCCGTGTCAACTTCCTTCAACTGCGGATCCGTCCACACACCGATACATACAAGAGCCGAAGAAGGGGATTGTTGGGCATACATCCACGCTTTCGCTGGACCCTCGGCCTCGAAAAGAACCTGGGCCTGCTGCACCGACTTACGTCTGTGAAACTGCGCCGTAGCCTTACGTGTCTCCGAGACTCGCTTACGATCCTGCGGCGCTGGCTGCACAAGCCAACCCAAATACTGATCACGATAGGGTCCGAAAGCATTCTGACAAAGAAGATCGGGGATCTTATCCGACCAAGCTGTGCACCACTCATTCCTGACCTCCCAGACCGTGTCTTTTGGCGTGCCATTCTTAAAATAAATCCTGAAGCGGGTCACCCCAAACTTATTGGAATCCAAATCCCGTTCAGTGCGTTCCTTATCGAAGATGCTGCCTTCCACCCCATCACGGGCACTCGATACAGCATACAACTTGGCAATCATATTACGTGCAGTGCTCACTGAAAGCTTGGCCTTGTCACGGTTCTAGGACCATCCTTGCAAAAGCCCGATATCTGAATCCAAGTCGGTACATGAGGCTCAAAGGGTCTCCGAAAGTCTCTGTTAATCGATGCTCGAGTCGACGATCCTGCTAACGAACCACTTTCGAATACATTGGACTGGGCGCTCATCTGCAACTGGATCTCACGAATCTGCTTGGCCTGGGACTCCTGAACCTCACGGATCTCCTGAACAGATGAGGTTAGTGGGGCCACCTGGGCGGAGACCTGGGTCGTAATTTCACGTTTCATGTCGGCTGTGTTTGACTGGAACATCTGTTGCATATCCTGTTTCATTGCCGAGAACTGGCTCCGCAGTAGCTCCGCAATGTCGACACTGACTCCCCCTCCACTACTGCCCGCAGCATAAGAGCCTCCTCCCCTCGCAGCAACACCTACACCCTCCTGTCCCATGAGAGCCTCCTCCATCGAGTCTGGTATCCCTTCGTTCGAAATGCTCGAAAGGTTCCCACTCCAATGTCACAGAACTGTCAAGGCACCTCAATGTCAAAGAATACACACGTGTGCAATAACAATAATGGAGAAAGCGCAAGCAGGCAGTACAAACAAGTACAAAGCGACGACAGCGGCCTATGCGTTGAAGTCAGTCCCACTTCTGATGCCAAACAGAGCTGGCCTCCAGCACCTATCGTCTGTAGGCCCAAAGAGAGAAGGTCGTCGCAGCCGACGAAGTACCCGAATTTATTGCACGGCCCGACCGCGCGCACACGGCCGCCCAGGGGGCAGCCTGAGGAGACAGGCTTGAGGAAGCCCCCGACGGGCCAGGCCACCGCTGAGACCCCCGAGGAGGGACAGCAGCAACCTGGTCACCGCCGGGAACCTCGTAGCGCTCCTTGCACGAAAGTGCTTAGAATCGAAGCAGACAGCTTCTCGGGGCCTTTCTCGAAAAACGTCAACTTTTCATTTTTCGATGTTACTCCGATGTCGGTTCCCGCTGATTTTCAAATGGTAAAACTCTCTCTAGAGAGCTGAGCTGCTTTCATAATAAAGTTCAGATGCTGATGCTACGCGTAACAATCTCCTTTCTCAAAATGAATGGTCAAATATCTTGCAAATATTGGCAACACCGACCAAAAGTTATCACTTTGTCCTTGTCGGGTAGGCCAACTAGATCCACCTCGCGCCGGAATTCCTCTAGCTCATCGATACAGAAGCTCTACGAGGTATTCCGAGAACAAACTTTTCAACCGACCAAAAGTCACCAAAAGGTCCGTCGAGATTTTTCTTCCCAACTAGCTCTCCAGCGCCCCGGAACTGGGAGCTGGCGGTAAACCATCAACCAGGTTACCGCCGGGAGCCTCGTAGAGCTCTGTTCTCGCACCTCGCTGCTCGGGACAATGGGAGAAGCTTCCCTACGCATGAGCTCAACAACTTGAAAAATTACGTTTTTCACTTGTTACCAAAAGTCAGTTGCTCCAAGTGTTTTGACAGTGATACTGCACCTACGAACCTGAGAATTTAACTGGCAGACGCGGCAAAACCCACTACAGGTGCGAAAAATCTGGTTTCTCAAAACTGGGCGCCGGCGGTAAACCGTCAACCTTTCTTACCGCCGGGGGACTCTTAGAGCTTCCTGACCATATATTGTGTCCAAAGAATTAACAGAGAACAAACAGTTTTTCAGCCGGAGCGCTGATAGCAGACTGATCTCAGGCGACTAGTGATATTCCATTGCTGTGCTGAACAGTTCTATAGCTCATCAGCAGCGCGTAGAAAATACCATTAGGCAGAAATAGAAAGTACGAATCCGTGTTGGTCTGCACTCACAACAGACCCAAAACAAGCCTCAATGTTTTGCGCCTCGCGATGTCCTTCTGATTTTCGGCCGAAAAGCAGCTCGAGTTCAGCAAAGAAATTCACCAGCATTTGGAAAGAAAATTGTCGGTCGAATACGAACAGTTTTGTGAACCTAGCTCGGGTAGCAGACCAAGTTTAGACTTCTCGATGCAACAGACGAACGCTCACAATCAGTTTCTGTGCGTACCAACTCTGCAGCTCTCCTACAGCCCGAGTTCAATACAGAAAAGGGACAAGATCTGTCAAGGTGACTTGAAGAATACGAATAGTTTTGCGGACCTAGCTCGAATAGCAAACCCAGTTCAGACCTATGGATGCAACAGACGAACGCGCATGATGCTTCCGAATTATTTTCTGTGCGCATCAGTTCTATAGCTCTCCTACAGCCCGAGTTACGTGCGAAGATCCACAGCACCTCTCGAGATGACTCGAACGATACGAATACTTTCGCGAAACCAGCTCGAGTAGCAGATCGAATTCAAACCTCTGGATGCAACAGACCAACGCGCCCGATTATTTGGCATCCGTTTCTGTGCGCATCAGCTCTGTAGCTCCCCTAGAGCTCGTGTTGAGTATATCAAACCGACAGTCCCTGTGATGACTCGAGCGATACGAATAGTTTTACGGACCTAACTCGAGTAGCAGACAGAATTCAGACCTCTGTATGCGACAGGCGGACGCACCTGATGTCTCCGAATCGGTTTCTGTGATTACCAGCCCTGTAGCCCCCTCGAGCACAAGTTAAGTACAGAAAACTGACAGCACCTCTCAAGATGACTCGAAAAATACGAATAGCTTCGCGGATCTAGCTCGAGCAGCAGACCGAGTTCCGACCTCTAGATGCAACAGACAGCCGATCCCGCCCGCGTGCTTTTTGGCAGTAAAAGGTACCCGATCGAGCTAAGATCAAGAAGGCGAGCGGGAGATCGAATGTCACGGGAAACAATACTAGAGCTCAAACGAATTGAGGAAACAAAAGTTTAAACCGACCAAAAGACACCAACAGGTCCTTCGAGATTTTTCTTGCCAGCTAGCTCTCCAGCGCCCCAGAATTTCTCTTGAGCTTCCAGCAACTTGATGAGGGAAGCTCTACGAGTTATGAACGGTCAAATATCTTTAGAATCAACCGACCGAAAATCAGCACATTGTCTCTCATGGCGGGTCGGCTCCACCCTGCGCCCGAATTCCTCTTAGCTTATCTTGCCGAAGAGATCTGCGAGGTTCTGGCACCGGCGTCAACCTGGTCACCGCCGGGAACCTCGTAGAGCTCCTTCTAAAAGTCGAAGGCGTGAGCTTCTGGAGCCACTTCTCACAAAATTGAATATTTTTTTCATGTCGACATTTAGTTGGTTCCCCCAAGTGTTTTGATAGAAGAAGTGCGCCTACAGAGCTCAGATCAAGACGCAGAGGCCCTCACAGTCGTCTACAGGTGCGGAAAATCTGGTTTCCCAAAATGAATTGTCAAATATCTTTCAAATCTAAGCAGACTGGGAGCCGGCGGCAAACCGTCAACCAGGTTACTGCCAGGAGCCTCGTAGAGCTCTTTCCTCGCGCGGTGCTGACATACACGGAGCTCGATCAAGCGTTAGCTGAATGCTTGAAGAATTGCTGTTTTGATTTATCGAAAGTCGGTTCCGCCCAGTGTTTTGATAGTAAGAGTGCAGCTACGGCCCTGAAATTGCACTGGCAGACGTAGCACAACCCACTACAGATGCGGGCAATACCAGTTCTTGAAACAAATGTTCAAATCTCTCATAATGTTCGCCCAATCGGCCCAAAGTTCGCACATTGTCCGTCGGCGCCGGGCCGGCCAATTAGCTGCACCCCGCGCCGGAATTCCTCTAGTTCATCGACGGAAGAGCTCTACGAGGTACCCGACCCAAAATTAACACATATTCTTTTCTGGCCGCCCGGAATTCCCCCAGCTCATCGACGACGAAGAGCGCTACGAGGCACTGGCGCCGGCGGTGAACCATTAACCTGGTCACCGCCAGGAACCTCGTAGGGCTCCTTCCACGGGTAAGAGTGCCCAGAATCGAAGCAGAGAACTTCGCAATAGATTTTCTTCAAATCTTCAACTGCGAATTTTTTATGTCAATGTGAAGTCAGGTTCCTGGCTTCGCTCAGAAGAATTTCTCGACTGAATAAGCTGACGATTTGAGAAGCAACTTCTGTGATGCGAAGCTTCGCTGTGCGCAATTATCAGCCCAAACGAATGGTCAGAGCTGGAAAATCGGCTGAGCCAGGCCGGATGGTATCATCGCGTGCCTTTTCAACCACCCAAAAGTTATCACATTGTCCTTTCTGGTCGGGTCGCCGAACTAGCTCCGACCCGCGCCGGAATTTCTCTAGCTCATCGATGCGGAAGAGCTCTACGAGGTATTTTGCAACAAGCTCCAGCCTGCGCCGAATGGGAACCGGCGGTAAACCGTCAACCAGGTTACCGCCGGGGCCCTCGTAGAGCTCTTCCCTCACACGCCGCTCCTCGGTAAGCATGAAGAAAGCGTCTAGAGCAAGACCTGATAAACACGAAACATCACGTTTTTCTGTTTTTATCTAAAGTCCATTCCCCTCAGCCTTTTGATAGTAATACTGCAGCTACGGACCTGAAAATTTTACAGGCAGACGCGGCATAATCCACTACAGGTGCGAAATAATCAGCTTTCTCAAAATAAATGGTCACATATCTTTCAAAGATTTGCAAAACCACCCAAAAGTTAACACTTTGTCCTTTCTGGCCGGGTCGACCAACTTGGTAGCGTCCAACTGGGCGGTAAACCGCCAACCTTTCTTACCGCCGGGGGACTCGTAGAGCTTCCTGACGATATATAATGTGTAACAAAAGCAGAGAACGAATAGTTTTTCAGCCAAAGCGATTTCAGACCTCTCGATGTAACAGCCCAACGCCCCCGATGCTTCTGGATTGTCTTCTTTACGAGCTCTTTAGCTCTGCTACAGCCCGAGTTACGTGCGTGAATCGACAGAACTTCTCAAGATGAATGTAAGAAAACGAATAGATTGGCAATCCAGCTCGAGTATCAAACCGAGTCCAGACCTCCGAATGCGACAGGCGGACGCATCTGACGTCTGCGAATCGACTCCTGTGATCACCAGCCCTGCAGCCCCCCTACAGCCCGAGTTAAGTAACTCGTAGGGTTCCCTTAGCAAGTTGTTGCTGGAAGCTTAAGAGTAATTCCGGGGCGCTGGAGAGCTAGTTGGCAAGAAAAATCTCGACGGACCTTTGGGTGACTTTTGGTCGGTTGAAAATTTTGTTCTCGAAATTCAAACATTCGAACGAGCTCTAATTTTTTTCCCGTCATATTCGGTCTTATTCTCGCTCGCCATCTTGTCCTCAGCTCGATCGGGTACCTTTCACTGCCAAAAAGCACTGCGGCGGGATCGGCCGTTTCGAGTCATCTTGATACGCGCTGTCGGTATATTGGACTTAACTCGAGATCGAGACAGCTACAGAGCTGGTGAGCACACCTCATGGATTCAGAATGATCAGTCGCGTTCGCCTTTTGCATCCAGAAGTCTGAACTCGGTCTGCTAGCCGAGCTAGGTCCGCAAACCTATTCGTATTATTCGAGTCATCTTGACAGGCGCTCTCGGTTTTCTGCTACTTAACTCGAGCTATAGGAAAGCTAAAGAGCTGATACTTACAGAAATCGATTCAGAATCATCAGTCGCGTTTGTCTGTTGAATCCAGAGCTCTGAACTCGGTCTGCTGCCCGATCCATAATCGCGAAACTGTTCGTTCTTTTTTCTGGTCATCTTGAGAGTGCTGTCGGTTTTCTGCACTTAACTCGGGCTGTAGCGGGGCTACAGTGCTGGTGGTGACAGCAATCGATTTGGAGACATCAGGCGCGTTCGTCTGTGAAATCCAAAGCTCGGAACTCGGTCTGCTGAACTAGGTCCGCAAAACTGTTCGTATTGTTCGAGTCATCTCGAAAGATGCTGTCGGCTTTCTGCACCGAACTCGGGCTGTAGGGGGGCTGCAGGGCTGGTAATCACAGAATCGATTCGGAGACTTCAGACGCGCCCGCCTGCCGCATTCAGAGATCTGAACTCGGTCTGACACTCGAGCTGGGTTTGCCAAACTATTCGTTTTGTTCGAGTCATCTTGAGAGATGTTGTCGAATAACACGTAACTCGGGCTGTAGGAGAGCTACAGAGCTCATACAGAAGACAATTCAGAAGCATTGGGGGGTGTTCGGCTGTTGCATCGAGAGGTCTGAAATCGCTTGGGCTGAAAAACTATTCGATCTCTGCATTTTTTTTACGAAATTATATATTGTCAGGAAGCTCTACGAGTGCCCGGCGGTAAGACAGGTTGACGGTTTACGGCCGGCGCCCAGTGCAGAAAACCGACAGCACCTCTCAGGATGACTCGAACAATACAATAGCTTCGTGGACCTAGTTCGAGCAGCAGACCGAGTTCCGAGCTCTCGATTCGACAGGGGCACGCGCCTGATCTCTTCAAATCGATTCTTGCGACCACCAGCACTGTAGACCCCCTCAGCCCGAGTACCTCGTAGAGCTCTTCATTATCGATGAGCTAGAGGAATTCCGGCGCGGGGTGGAGCTAGTTGGTCGACCTGGCCAGAAAAGAAGATGCGATAACTTTGGGTCGCTTTTCCAAAGATTTAAAAGATATTTGACAACTAGAACCACGCGCGCGCTTCGCGCGCTTAGGTTCTGTCGAGTCACAGACCCAGGAATCGTTGTGAGAAGAAATTGGTGACGCGAAGCGTCGTGGGGGCGTCCTTGGACGTCTGGGATCTCCTGGGGCCTCTTGAGGGGCCTCCTTGGGGCCTCCTGGCGGCCTCTTGGGGCGGAAGGCTCGAGCTTGCGGTTCGTGGTCCCCCTCTGGGCCCCCTCTTGGGCCCGTTTCGGGGCCCTCTTGGGCCATCTTGGGCGCCTCTTGGGCCGTCTTGGGGCCCTCTTGGGCTGTCCTGGGGCCCTCTGGGAAGCTTCTTGGGCCGTCTTGGGGCGGTCTTGGGCGCCTCTTGGGCCGTCCTGTAACGTCGGAAAACCCAAAAGACAACTTTGTTGAAAATGTACGTTTTACGAAGGGAATGGGCCAATTTTTGCGTCTAGGGGCCCTCTTGGGACGCATGTTGGAGGCTTCTTGGGGCCTCTTGGGGGCGTCCTTGGACGTCTGGGGTCTCCTGGGGCCTCTTGAGGGGCCTCCTGGGGGCCTCCTGGCGGCCTCTTGGGGCGGAAGGCTCGAGCTTGCGGTTCGTGGTCCCCCTCTGGGCCCCCTCTTGGGCCCGTCTTGGGGCCCTCTTGGGCCATCTTGGGCGCCTCTTGGGCCGTCTTGGGGCCCTCTTGGGCTGTCCTGGGGCCCTCTGGGAAACTTCTTGGGCCGTCTTGGGGCGGTCTTGGGCGCCTCTTGGGCCGTCCTGTAACGTCGGAAAGCCCAAAAGGCGACTTTGTTGAAAATGTACGTTTTACGAAGGGAATGGGCCAATTCTTGCGTCTAGGGGCCCTCTTGGGACGCATGTTGGAGGCTTCTTGGAGCCTCTTGGGGGCGTCCTTGGACGTCTGGGGTCTCCTGGGGCCTCTTGAGGGGCCTCCTGGGGGCCTCCTGGCGGCCTCTTGGGGCGGAAGGCTCGAGCTTGCGGTTCGTGGTCCCCCTCTGGGCCCCCTCTTGGGCCCGTCTTGGGGCCCTCTTGGGCCATCTTGGGCGCCTCTTGGGCCGTCTTGGGGCCCTCTTGGGCTGTCCTGGGGCCCTCTTGGAAGCTTCTTGGGCCGTCTTGGGGCGGTCTTGGGCGCCTCTTGGGCCGTCCTGTAACGTCGGAAAGCCCAAAAGACAACTTTGTTGAAAATGTACGTTTTACGGAGGGAATGGGCCAATTTTTGCGTCTAGGGGCCCTCTTGGGACGCATGTTGGAGGCTTCTTGGGGCCTCTTGGGGGCGTCCTTGGACGTATGGAGGCCATCTTCAGCATCTCGGAGCCCTCTTGGAGGCCTCTTGGAAGTTTCTTGGGCCGTCTTGGGCGCTTCTTGGGCCGTCTTGTCTGACTGGGGAGGCCTCCGGCAAGCCCCGACGAGCCCCCGGGCCCCCCGGGGCGCACATTTGTGGTCGAGGTCCCGGCCACGGGCCCCGGACCCGGTGCGCCGATATATGTATATTCATTTTAAGAAAGCAGATTTTTACTCCGAGGATTGGTATCTTAACTTTATCCTGCGAGCATCTCAGCTCTTTCGAGACAGTTTTACTATCTAAACATTTGGAGGAACTGACGTCACGTTGACACCGAGAAATGCAAATATGATGTTTTTCTAGAAATGCTCTGAGAAGCGGTCTGCTTTGAATCTGAGCATTCTGATGCGTGCAAGAAGCTCAACGAGGTTCCCGGCGGTGACCAGGTTGACGGTTCACCGCCGTCCGATTGCCAACTAGCTCTTCAGCGCCCCGGAACTGGCACCTGGTCACCGCCGGGAACCTCGCAGAGCTCCCTCCACGCGTGAGAGTGCTAGAGTCGAAGGAGAGAGCTTCTGGAGGCATTTCTCGAAAAATTGAATCTTTAATTTTTACATGTCGATGTAAAGTTGGTTGCGCCAAGTGTTTCGGCAGTAAAAGGGCGCCTACAGCGCTCATCTTAAGACGCAGAGGCCCTCAAAGTCGTCTACAGGTGCCAAAAAAATCTGCTTCTCCAAATGAATTGTCAAATATCTTTCAAATCTTAGCAAAACCGACCAAAAGTTATCACATGTTCTTTTCTGGTCGGGTCGACCAACTAGCTCCATCCCGCGCCGGAACTGGGCGCCGGCGGTAAACCGTCAACCTTTGTTACCGCCGGGGGACTCGTAGAGCTTCCTGACAACATAATGTCGAATTATTCTGGCCAAGGACCGAACCATGTGCAGCTGTGTGTAACGCAGGTGTGGGCATCGTCCTCGGTGAACCTCCTTCTGGGGCCACGACGCGTGTGACGGGGGTGCCAAAATTGGCACGGGTACGCCATGCGGACGCTGCCACCGGAACCGTCGTTGCAGCCCCATTTGAGGCCACGAAACGTGTGCGGGGTGCGCGGAAATGCAAGGTGGAACCACGTGCGGGCGCTGCCACCAGGGCATTTGGTGGCCGCGAAACGTGGAAACAGTGTGCCGAGATGGAGAGCGAACTGCATGCGGAACCTGCCACTGGGGCCCTCAGTGGAACACTCCATGGGGCCACGAAACGTGTGAGGGGTGCGCCGACATGGAGGGGGGACTGCATGCGGACCTGCCACGGGGGCCTTGGCTGGAGCACCCTATGGGGCCGCGGAACGTGCGAGAGGTGCGCGGAGATGGAGGTGGAACTGCACGCGAACCCTGCCACTGGGGCCTTCGGCGGAGCACCCTATAGGGCCACGAAACGTGTGGTGAGGGGTACGAAGAAATGGGGATGGAACCGCCTGCGGACCATGCCACTGGGGCCTTCCGCGGAGCACCCTATCGGGCCACGAAACTAAGAGGTGCGCGGCGGAACACCCAATGGGACCACGAAACGTGCGAGGGGTGCGCCGACATGGAAGTGGAACTGCATGCGGACCCTGCCCCTGGGGCCTTCGGTGGAGCACCCTATGGGACCACGAAACGTGTGACCGGTGCGCCGAAATGAGGTGGAACTGCATGCGGACCCTGGCGCTGGGGCCTTCGGCGGAGCTCCCTATGGGGCCACGAAACGTGTGATGGGGTGCGCCGAAATGGAAGTGGAACTGCATGCGGACCCTGCCACTGGGGCCTTCGGTGGAGCACCCTATAGGGCCACGAAACGCGTGAGGGGTGCGCCGAAATGGAGGTGAAACTGCATGCGGACCCTGCCGCGGGGGCCTTCGGTGGAGCACCTTATGGGACCACGAAACGTGTGAGGGGTGCGCCGAAATGGAGGTGGAACTGCATGCGGACCCTGGCGCTGGGGCCTTCGGCGAAGCACCCTATGAGGCCACGAAACGTGTGAGGGGTGCGCCGAAATGGAAGTGGAACTGCATGCGGACCCTGCCACTGGGGCCTTCGGTGGAGCACCTATGGGGCCACGAAACGTGTGAGGGGTGCGCCGAAATCGAGGTGGAACTCCATGCGGACCCTGCCACTGGGGCCTTCGGTGGAGCACCCTATGGGGCCACGAAACGTCTGAGGGGTGCGCCGAAATGGAGGTGGAACTGCATGCGGACCCTGCCACTGGGTCCTTCGGTGGAGCACCCTGTGGGGCCACGAAACGTGTGAGGGGTGCGCCGAAATGGAGGTGGAACTGCATGCGGACCCTGCCACTGAGGCCTTCGGTGGAGCACCCTATGGGACCACGAAACGTGTGAGGGGTGCGCCGAAATGGAGGTGGAACTCCATGCGGACCCTGCCACTGGGGCCTTCGGCGGACCACCCTATGGGGCCACGAAACGTGTGAGGGGTGCGCCGAAATGAGGTGGAACTGCATGCGGACCCTGCCACTGGAGCTTTCGGTGGAACACTTTCTGGGGCCGCGAAACGTGTGAGGGGTGCGCCGAAATGGAAGTGGAACTGCGTGCGGACCCTGCCGCGGGGGCCTTCGGTGGAGCTCCCTATGGAGCCACGAAGCGCTGTAATGGGTGGATGAAACGCAGGGGGGAGGGAGGAGAGGGAGGAGGAGGGAGGAGGAGGGGGAGGAGGAGGAGAGGAGAAAAAGAAGGACGCGGGGCACCGTCTCTTCAAAACGAGGATCCAACATCACAGGATGGCTGGGAAAAAATACACAGAAAAACTACTCTTTCAGCCCAAGCAATTTGAAACCTCTCGATGCACGGGAACGCATTGAAACAGACGCTCCGGGACACGCTGCAGAACCCGAGACCTCACGGAAGGGCACGTGGAGCGGTGGGCGGAAGGGTGCGGCGGCGCACGCGCACCGGCCAGCTTCTTCTCTAACAACCCTACGTAGCCCACGAGGCTATCCGGGAACCAGTTGTCTGGCCGCCGGAGGCGCTGCGTGGAACGTGGGCCGCCGTGGAGAAGCTCCTGGGGGCACCACCACCGTCTCTCCCTTTAGCTCTCAGCGAGCTCTCCGGGAACTGGGCGCCGGCGGTAAACCGTCAACCTTCCTTACCGCCGGGGGACTCGTAGAGCTTCCTGACAATATATAATGTGGAAAATGTAGAGAACGAATAGTTTCAGCCCAAGCGATTTCAGACCTCTTGATGCAACTGGGCGCCGGCGGTAAACCGTCAACCTTTCTTACCGCCGGGGGACTCGTAGAGCTTCCTGACAATATATAACGCTGGAAAAAACTCCAGAGAACGACTAGTTTTTCAGCCCAAGCGATTTCGGACCTCTCAAGATACCTCTAAAAAAATAAACAGTTTCGGAACACAGTTCGAATGTCAAACCGAGTTCAGATCTCTCAATGCGACAGGCGGACGCGTCTGATGTCTCCGAATCGACTCATGTGATTACCAGCCCTGGAGCCCCCCCCTACAGCCCGAGTTAAATGCAGAAAACCGACAGCATCTCTCAGGATGACTCGAATAATACAATAGTTTCGCGGACCTAGTTCGAGCAGCAGGCCGAGTTCCGAGTTTTGGGTTCGACGGACGGACGCGCCTCATCTGTCCGAATCGATTTCTGTGACCAGCGGCACTGTAGCCCTCTCCCAGCACGAGTTGCGTGCAGACAATTGAGAGCACTTCTCAAGATGATTCGGAGAATACGAATAGTTTCGCGAACTTAGCTCGGGCAGCAGACCGAGTTGAGATCTCTCGATTTAACAAACGAACGCGTCTGATGACTCCCAATCGATGTCTGTGACTATGAGCTCTGTAGCTGCCCTACAGCTCGAGTTAAGTACCGAAAACCAAGAGCGTCTGTCAATATGACTCGAATAATACAATAGGTTTGCGGACCTAGCTCGGCTAGCAGACCGAGTTCAGACCTCTGGATTCAACAGGCGAACGCGCCTGATGATTCTGAATGCGATAGCTGTGCTGACCAGCTCTGTAGCTGCCCTACAGCTCGAGTTAAGTACAAAATACTGACACCGCGTATCAAGATGACTCGAAACGGCCGATCCCGCCGGAACGCTTTTTGGCAGTAAAAGGTACCCGATCGAGCTGAGATCAAGATGGCGAGCGGGAATAAGATCGAATATCATGGGAAAAAATACTAGAGCTCAAACGAATTGTCAAATTTCGAGAACAAAATTTTCAACCGACCAAAAGTCACCAAAAGGTCCGTCGAGATTTTTCTTGCCAACTAGCTCTCCAGCGCCCCGGAACTGGGCGCCGGCGGTAAACCGTCAACCTTTGTTACCGCCGGGGGACTCGTAGAGCTTCCTGACAACATATAATGTCGAAAAAAATTGCAGAGAACGAATAGTTTTTCAGCCCAACTCGAGTATCAGACCGAGTTCAGACCTCTGAATGCGACAGACGGACGCGTCTGATGTCTCCGAATCGATTCCTGTGATTACCCGCCCTGCAGCCTCCCTACAGCCCGAGTTAAGTGCAGAACGCCGACAGTAGCTCTCAAGATGACTGGAAGAATACGAACAGTTTCGTGATTCTGGATCGCGCAGCAGACCGAGTTCAGAGCTCTGGATTCGACAGACAAACGCGACTGATGATTCTGAATCGGTTTCTGTAACTATCAGCCCTGTAGCTGTCCTATAGCTCGAGTTAAGTACAGGAAACCGAGAGCGCCTATCAAGATGATTCGAATAATACGAATAGGTTTGCGGACCTGGCTCGGCTAGCAGACCGAGTTCAGACCTCTGGTTGGAACAGCCGAACGCGCCTGATGATTCTGAGTCGATGAGGCGTGCTTACCAGCTCTGTAGCTGTCCTATATCTGGAGTTAAGTTCAGAATACCGACAGTGCGAATCAAGATGACTTGAATAATACGAATAGGTTTGCGGACCTAGCTCGGCTAGCAAACCGAGTTCAGAGCTCTGGATTC
>CAUYUJ010002477.1:70000-89289 GCA_963575745.1 Prorocentrum cordatum
ACGCACACGCACACGCACACGCACAAACACACACACACACACACAAGCGCACACACACGCACACACGCGCACAGACACGGACGTATTCGCACTCACACACCAGTCCCCGACCGCGCAACGCCCCCCCCATAACCCCCCTGCCGCCCCCGCGCGCCCCCCCTCCCCAACCCCTTCCCGCCGGCGCCCCGGAGGGGGGAGGCACCGCCCCATTACGGGGCCGGCCCTCCCTCCACTCCAACCACTCCGCCCTCGCGGAGCGCCGGAGGAAGGGGGGAGGGGGGGGAGGGAGGGCGCGGGCGGGCCCAGCGCCGCGCGCGCACACACGCACACACACACACACACGCACACACACACGCACACGCACACGCTCACACACAAACACATACACACACACACACGCACACACACACGCACATACACACGCTCACACACAAACACATACGCACACACACACACCACACACACACACACACGCACACACACACACACACACACACAAAAACACACACACACACACACACGCACGCACGCACACACACACACACACACACACACACACACACACGTGCACGCACACACACGCACGCACACACACGCACGCACGCAACACACACAACACACACACACACACATACGCACACACACACACACACACACACACACACACACACACACGCACGCACGCACGCACGCACGCACGCACACACACAACACACACACACACACACACACACCACACACCTGCTCGGCGCCCCCCCCCCCCGCGCCCCCCCCGCCTGCTCAGCGCCCTCCCCCGACGCGTCCTCGCCGCGCCCGCGCGCACCGGGGGCGATGCCGACGTCCGCCGCTAGCAGCGTCTGCTCAGTCCACTTGTTCAGGCCCATCGGGACGGGCTTGGCCGCTCCCCTCGGGGCGACAAGCGGCGCTGCCGACGTGGCGCGGCACTCAGAGAGCCGCGTCCGACAGCGCCGCAATCGTTGGCTCTTACTCCACGCCATCTCCGCCCCCGCCCAGGCGGCGCCATCTCTCTCGCAGCTTCTCGTCGGACCACCTGCCTAAGTCCACAGGCACGTGCTCCTGACGCGCTCGGAGGGCTCCAATGAACTTGCCTTCCAACTCCTGTCGCTTGTTGTGCTCGGCGATGGCCAGGCGCTGCTGCCTCTCTCGAGGATCCTCCTGCCGTGCGCGCTTCTCCGCGGCAGCGACGGCTATTTCCCTCGCGCTCGCGCGCCTGTCACGCCCCCCGCGCTCACCGCCCGACGATGGCTCCGAAGCCGCACTGGCCGCGCTAGCCCCTCCAGCACCCTCGCCACCCCCTATCGGCGCGCCAGCGGCGGCACCATCGCTGGCGGGCACACTGGCGGATCGCCCCTCCGCGGGCCACCCCGCGGGCACACCCCCGCTTCCGCCAGCAGACCCAGCACCTGCTTGCGCGGCGCCCGTCGACGCAGCGGCCGCGGCCGAAGCCTCGGGCAGAGTCCCCGGATCGGGCGCCGCGGGCGCGGACACCGCGCGCGAGGACTTCTTGGCCGCTTCCTTGCGGAACTCCTGCAACTTCACCTCTGGGATCGGCCCGTCCACGCGCCCATGCCACCCTGATTCCCCTTCTTTTCCGTAATGACCGTTGCAGAACACGTCGCATCCCCGCGCGGGCTTACGATGGCACTGCGCACCCATGCCCTTCCCCCAAATACGAGCGAAACATCTCGTTCGATCGATCGCGTCCGGCGTGAAGCGACGCCACTCCTCGGGGTCCGCAAGCGACGCCCCCGCGCCCAGCTCAACTCCAGCAGGCGCCTGGTCCGCGGACGCGGCGCCGGCGCCCGTGCGAGCGTCGTCGCCAGCGTCGCCCGCAGCGCCCGGGGCTGGCGGGGACCGTCCGCGCTTCCTCACCTCGCGCGACGGCGGCTGCGGCAGCCCCGAAGCGGAAGGCGCAGCGCCAGCGCTGGAATCCCCGCCGCCCGCCCGACGCCGCTTGCCCGGTGGCTCGCCCCCCGACGCTTCCTGCCCAGCGGGCGCACTCGGCGGCGCAGGCGGCGCGGCCGGGGCACTGGAGGCAGCACCGCCGCCGCCGCCGCTGCCGCCGCCCTCCGCAGACCCCGCCGCGCGCCCGCCCGCATGCCCGAGCGGCGCACTCGCCGGAGCCGGCGGCGCGCCAGACGGTCCCGCACCAGCGCTGCCGCCTGCGCCCCCACCAGACCCCGCCGCCGCGCGCCCGCCTCCTCCTGCCCGCGCACCCGGTCTGCGCACATACGCAAACACATAGGCGCCAATCTGCACAGCGTGATTTCTGGAAATCTGCTCCCAAGTCTTGCGAGTGACAGTACGATCGTCGAATATCGCGTATTCGTTCACGCCCACGGTTGCACACGCGACATAGTGGCCGCTCGTCGCGCGTTCGCCCTGGTGCACGACGACCCCAGAGAAATCGTACTCGCACTCGCCATCCACAGGCCGCAGAGTCCGAGGGAAGCTCACAGCCCGTCTGTCGCACCACTCGCTCCCATCGGCGCGGTTGATCACCCGCTGCACTGCCACGAAGAGCACCGGCGGCGACCGCTCCCAGCGATTGCCTGTATATACCCTGATGCCTCGACAGACCCCGGCCGCCTCCCTCTGAGCAGCACTGAGGTGAGCGTGCGCCGGACATCCTTGCCCTGGCTCTCCAACATGCTTCAGTTCCCGCCGGATTAAGTCCGACAGACGGCAGGGCCCCCGGTTGTCGGGCCCGAGCAATACGGAAGGCACCACCTTCAGGTACGTCTTAATTTCGCCAAAGTCCGAGATTGCTCCGCACGCGTCGCATCGCCTCCGCTGCCGAAACGAAATGCCGCAAACGTGCTGCTGGAGCACACTTCGCTGACCGTGAGCCCCCCCCGCGACACAGATGCCCCACTCAGCCTCGGTCAGGGCGCCAAGGGCGGCCGCAAAGAACCCACACGCATCGCATTGATTCTGCTCAATGGCAAACTCTGCGCTGTGAAACAGCCCGGCGCGCGCGGCGGCAGCCAGCGGCGCGTCGTCGTCGAAACTCACGCCCTGGACAGAGAGAGCCGCGGCCTGAGCTCCGAGCGCGCACGCCGCGCAAGATGCTGGGTTACCTTCGCGATGTTCACGCACGTGAGCATCGAGAAGCTGACGGAAAGGAGCCAGGCGCAGCAGCACCTGCGCGACTGCGTTCACGAAGCAAGCATGGCCGTCGAAGTTGCGAATGCCCACGGCAGAGCCGGAGCCGCAGTGCCACTGCAGCTCCCTGGTCACATCCTCCTGGGACACGCCGCATGCTGCCATGCATAGATCCTGGTCCAGCGGGCGCAGCACCGGGGGCCCGGCAGCATCGCCAACTGTCGCCGCCATGCGAAACATTTCCTCCCAAAGATCCCTCGGCACTGCGGCGCCCCTTCCGGCACCGCGGCCGCCACCCGCGCGCCCCCGCCCCCGCGACGCAGCGCTCCCGGTGGACGGCGCCGACGCCGCATCTCCGCCCCCCGTCGCGTCCCCGCCGCGGCCGCGGCCCCTGCCCCGCCCTGCAGGCTCTCCGGCGGGCGCCATGTACGCCGGTGGCACCGTCTGCGACTGGCCCGGGCGCAGCGCGTGCGAGGGCAGCGGCGTGTGCACAGCCGACGCAGCGGCCGGCACCCCGTCCGCAGCAACGGCTCCGGTGGCGGCGTCTACGCCCGCCTGCTCACCGTCGCCCGCGGAGCTCCCCACGGCAGGAGGCGGGCCCAGCGGCGACGCCAGCGGCACCGTCGGCGGCGCGGGCGCCGAGCTCGACTCGGGGGCAACGCCCTCGCCACGCGGAGCCGCAGCGCCCGCCCCCGCCGCGCCGCTCGGTGCCGTCGGGCCATCCCCCACGTCCCAGCCGTACTCCTGCGCCCTCTGCTTGGCGAGCTCGAAACTCTGGG
Organism: Prorocentrum cordatum; assembly: GCA_963575745.1. Lineage (NCBI taxonomy): Eukaryota > Dinophyceae > Prorocentrales > Prorocentraceae > Prorocentrum > Prorocentrum cordatum. The sequence goes on from CAUYUJ010002477.1 coordinate 73,906, forward strand.
GCATCTTCTCCTCGAAGCGGCGGACCCCTTCGCGGACGTACGCGGGCGGGCCCCTCTGCAGGATGTCCCAGGGCGGCAGGTTGTAGACGAGGAGGCGATGGGCCACGCGAACGCGACTGAGCATGACGTACAGGTGCAGCCACCAATCGTCCTTGTCCATCCTCAGGAGCTTTTGGAGCTCCATGGTGGCCGCATCCATGCCCATGCCCTGCGCGGTCTGCACGGTACGAACCCGCGCTGGCAGCAATGGGAACTGGTACCTCGTAACCCTAACCTTCTGCGGTTTTCGCTCGTGGGACTCGTCATCGTAGTGCGCAATCCACTCCCAGGTCGCCCTGTGCGGCGCGATCATCACGACCCCCTCCCCGAGCCCCACGTCCTCCTTGAAGTCATCGAACTTGACGAAGACGCAGCGAGGTAACCTGTTGCACCGATAATAACCGAGCCGGTGCGCTTCATGACCCTTATTGTGCCGCCAATCCTCCTCCTTCGGCCCGAACTCAAGCGGGTGGAACTTGACACCCACGACTGTCCCCGCGGCGTCCTGCCCGACCTGGTACTTCGCCGACATCTTCACGCTCAACCGGACGCGCATGCCGATGTACAGCGGGCACATGCCAATCAGGTGACCAGTGTGGTTCACGTTCGGCACCTGCAGCATGTTTTTGTAATCCTCCTCTCTGCGTCGCTGCGGAGGCACGTCCACGGCCTGCACGTACAGCAACATCTGCCCCGCCTCCCTGGCCTCTCGCACGGCGCGATACTGCATCTGCCTGTGCACGGCCTCCCAGGCGATGCCCATCTCGAACCCGTTTTTGATTGCGGGTTGTTCCAGCCGCGGGTCGCCCCGCCCCGGTTTGACCACCCAGCTCTTCACCATCCGCCTCTGCTCGGGCGTGAACGCGCGCCCTGCCCGCATGGTCTTCAAGAACCCCGGCATGAAAGGGCAGGGCTTGTTCTTATTTAGACGGTCCTTGAACCGGTGCGTCTCGTACAGGAACATGGCGTGGGTGACACCGTCCAAGAAAATGGACTGCCCATTGCGGACGTGTACGGCCGCCTCGGCTGACTCGCGCAGCAGCAAGGAAGACCGCCTGCCCCTCCCCATCACCGGACCCAGCTGATAGAAATCTCCCAGGAACATGACAATCGGGACCTTCCCGAACATCTGACCGCGCGCCATGTACAGGTCCGCATCGGAACCATGGACCGCCTTCCTGGCCTTGCACATGCGGATCGACGCCGCGCCGAGAAGCGCGGGCGGCACCATGGACACCTCCTCCACGATGACGGCCTGGACGTCGTCCATGCGCAATTTGAAATCATCGGAAACCTTCTGCCCGTAGAGCCTGCCGTACGTCAAGGACTGCTGGGCGCTGAGCCCGAACGCGCTGTGGATCGTCTCGCCACCGATGACACGCGCGGCGCTGTTGGACGAGGCCACGGCGAGGTCCGATCCCTGCCCGAGCACCTCCCTGAACAGACGTCGCAGCAGAGACACCACCTCGGTCTTTCCCGTCCCGCCCTCTCCGTGCAGCAGCAGAGCCACCTGCTCCACCGGCTTTGGGCTTTCTCCTTCATCGACCTTTCTTTTGTCATCCACGATGGCCTCCACCTGGCCCACGACCAGGGCGACCACGGCCTTCTGCTCCTTATTGAAAACCACTTTGCCTCCCTCTTCCTCCGGCCTTCTCGCCCACTCGTCAAACAGATCCTCCGCGACGTCGCGCGCCCGCGGCGGCCGCCTCTCGTCGCCGGCAACCGCTGGCGCCGGCGGCCGACCGGGCACGAGCACGGCAGGCGCCGACTGCGCGACGCCGCCACCGTCGCCATCTCCACGCGAGTCCTCGACCCCCTTTTTCCGGTACCGGAACTTCTCCTTCTGCTGTGCTTTGGCCTCCTCGAACTCGTGAGTGTCGTCGACCTCGAGACCGCCGAAGCTGGTCTGCCCTGCAATACTCGGGCCGGCAGGCTGCGGCCTGTGGTCCCGCGCATACCCTTCCAAGAAAGAGTTCTTGTAGACCAGAGTCTGTGACGACCCACGAATCTGCTCCAGCTGGGCCACCGCGGGCACCTCCCTCTGGGGGACGCGAAAGGTCGGCGCCATGCGCTGCTCCAGCCACGCTGCGTCCTGCTCGTCGGGATCGTCCACCTCCCGAGCCAAACCGTCCAGCGCCGCGCCGCCCGCGCCCGCGCCCTCCTCCTCGTCCGCCTCCCCGGCAGGCCGATTCTCAGCTGCCTGCTCTTCCGCCTTCAGGAAGTCCTTGGCGTCCGGTCTGAACTTCCCTCGCGGCCGCCCACGCGCCTCTGCCTCCACGTCGAGGTTCATCGCGACCTGGACCGTCCAGTGCGCCATGAACTCGGCGGCGCTGGGGCGCGAGTCGAAGTGGCCCGGGCGCTCGTCCGGGCCTCTGTCCAGGTCGATGTCCTCGATCGTGAACCACTTCCCAGCTCTCCGCTCGCACTCCCCGTACTGCCTGGACAACGCCACCTGCTGCGCCCACCACTTCTGCCACGCAGGCTCGTGTTTCCCCTTGTCGGGCCCCTCCTCCGCCTCGACACCGGCCCTGTAGGGCGCCCAAGCCGCAGCCCCCTTCTCGGCCAGTGTCAACGGACGGAACAATACAGATTTGAACAGCGCGTTCACCTCTGCGTCCTTCTCCTTCGAGGGCATCGTGAAGCCGAAGAACTTGGGGACCCTGAACGGCGCCCCGACGCGGAGCTTCTGCACTCGGGACAGGGCGGCTGGATGCGTGTCCGCGAACCGGTACGTCTCGAAGTCCCCAGCGACGAAAGAGAGCGGATTGGCCTTCGCCGTGTACACGTACATGGCGTAATGGTACATGCCCATGGACTTCAGGGGCTCCCTGTCGCCGCGATGTAGCCAGTTCGTCCTCATGTCGTGCTCGGGCGCTGCCCGGAATGCGACAGCTTGCTGCTGCTCCTGCTCCTGTTCTCCCACCGACGCACTGGCAGCCGCGCCCTCCCCGGCAGCGCCGTCGACGACCTCGGGGCGCAGCGTTGCGCGCCCATCGTCCAATGCATCCATGAGACCGCCCCCCCCATCGCCGTCGGCGTCTTCCTCTCCTCCCGCGCACGGCAGGTCCACCTCGATGTGGTCAGCGTGCGGGTTGGTCCAGAAGTCGCCCTTGCCCCTCCGAACGGCGTCGCTGGCCTGGTACGCCAGCGCCACGATCCCCTTGCAGAACAGAGTCCAGGTGTCATGGGACATGTAGCACTCGTGGCCGTACTGCATCTGAAACATCATCTCGGGGAGCTTCTTCAGGAGCGCCCGGTGCGAGCTGGTCGTGAGCTTGATGACAGTTCGCCTGGCAGAGTCGAGCACTCCGCCCCACCCGGTGCGACGCGCGGCAGCAGCCGCCCGGGCCCCGTCGAGGTCCTCCTCGTCCTCCGCCGCCTCCTCCGCCTCCTTCTCCGCCCTCTGCTGGAGCCGGAGGAACTCCAATCCAGTGCTCTGCGCTTGCAGCACCCCGAGGTTGCCCGCAATCGGCCCCGCCTTGGTCGTGTAATCCGTCTGATAATGCGCCATATTGATGGCGTCCATGAACATAGCCTCCAGCGAGTGCAACACGTGCTCCCGCAGGCTGCCGGACGGAGAACTGCCGCCAGCGCTGGCAGATGAAGCGGCGGCGGCGGCGGCGGCAGGCGACGGAGGCGCGCTCGATGCAGAGCTGCCGGGAACCGCGCTCGATGCAGGGCTGCCAGGCGCCGGCGCCTCTGGGTCGGGGTCGACGGCCCGTTCTGAAAGCTCCCGCAGCTCCCGCTGGTCGCGGTAATAGCCGAGGCCCTGCCCCCCTTCTTGAACACGAAACCGGGCCGCTGCCCGCCGTAAGAGGAAGCCGCGGAGAATTCCACGGTGTCGTCGACCTGTGGCTCTAGCTCGAAAGCTTCTTCTGCGCGACATCGCCTCGGCGACGGCGGAGGCGGCACACCCTCGTCGGACGCCTCATCCGCCACCTCGCACGGCTCTTCGTCATCCCCACCCATGTCCCAGAACTCCTCGCCCGCGTCGGGATCGTCCATCGTGGTCGGCGCTCCGCCGCGCAGGAGCCCGGGCAAGCGGCGCCCCACGGGCAGCCGGACACCTTCCCCCGCGACGGGGCGCGCTGACCCCCCGTCCGCCCCGCCCCCGCCCTGCGTCGCGGCCGCAGCCTCTGAGCCCGTCGCCCCTGTGCCTTGCCCGGTGCCCTCGTCGCAATCGGTGGCGCCACGCTCGGCACCATCCAGCGCCTCAACCACCGCGTCGCCGACACCCTCGACGAACGCGCCGAGCTCCGGAGGCGGCGGCGCGACCTGGTCGCCGTCGGCCGCGGGCGCGCCCCCGCCGCAGTCGTCCCCAGGCACGAGCACCACGCGGTCCAGACACTGGACGTCCAGGTTGCTCCGCAGACACACCTGGCCGACAGGGTTCGTGCTCCCGTGGTACGGGTGGTACCGCACCACGTCGACGCGCCCTGCTTTGCCGTACCGGTTGCTGCGGTGCGGCCACGGGCCGTACCCATCCACTGGTACGTCGTCCAGGACCAGGCGCTCGCCCGGCGGATTCGGCTGGCCCTCCTGTGGCGGGCCGTACTCGATCCGCGCTCCGTCGGGCAACACCAGATCCTTACCTTTGCGCAGGCGCCGATACACGAAGGACGGGGCCGGGCGCTTCCTCGCAGGGTGGCTGTAGACCGCGGACTCGTACTCGTGGTAGAAGCCGAGCCGACACACCTTGCAATGCTGAGGCACGTCGTCCTTCAGCAGCTTCCAGCACGTGGGCCCGCACCTGTGCAGGTGGCTCCGGATGATGCACTTGCGCGCGTCCCGCGCGAAGCAGCGCGCCCAGGTGCCCGCCTCCTCATCGGGGCGCTCCAAACAGTGCATGGCAGCGGTGCCGTCCTCGCGCACGCGGCACGGAGGCTTGCGGCGGTACTGCGGCTGCAGCGTCACGTGCGCACCCGTGAGAGGCTTGCCGTATATCTCAGGGTACTGGACCCCCCGCTCGTGGGGATCGGGCTCTGGGTCTGCCAGCGGTGCGAATGGCCGCTGCCGGAGCGGGCCCTCTGGTCGGGGCTGCTCCTGCAGCATCGCCCGCTCCTCGTCCAGATTGACATTCTTCATGGCCGCCACCTGCTGCCGCAGCGCTTCCGTAGTCATACCGCCCCTGCGGGCCGGAACGCCCTCCCTACGCCCGGCGTCATAGGCCTGCTTGCAAATCTTCTCGAGCTTACGACGGGAGGCGCCCGCCACGGTATTGTCAGACAAGGCGAGGTCGTCCTTCTCCAGCTTCCCGTCCACGTACGCGCGCGCTCGAGCCTTCGCGTCAAGCGGAAGCGGCGGCAGCCGATCCGCCCCGACCATGCCCAGCTGCCGGCCCACCTCCTCGGCCGCGTCGAACTGCACGCTACCGACCTTGGCGAGCACACTGTCCCTCCACTTCCTCAGGCGCTCCTCCAGGCCGGCGACTTCCCCGGCGCGCAGCCTCGCGAGGAACGCGCCAGTCATCGGGTGCAGGAGCCACAGGTGGACGTGCGGATGGATTCCGCCGCGCCCCTGCGACTCCACCGGGCCGAAGTACGCGCGAACGAGCCCGAACGCACCACACGCCCCCGTGGCGGCCACGCCATCGGAGACACCCGTGGCCCCGCGCTGCTCCTTGACGCCGACAACATGCTCCAGGAACAATTCCAGCATGAGGTTCGTCACCATGGCCTGCGACACAGGGTCGGCCGCCACCCGCCGCAGCATGTCCCGCAGCGCGGGCATCTCGGGCTCGGTCTCCTCCAGCAGCCGCCAGCGCTGCACGTCGGCGCCCTCGTACATGAGGGACACCATCAGGTTCCGCGTGTCCGCAATGTTCGGCGTCGTGAACACCAGGGGCGGCCCGAAGAGGCGGGTGTAGCTGGCACTGATGTGTCGCAGCGTGGTCCGGTGCGCGTCGGAGCCGACGACGTGCGCGTTGCTGAGGAGCATGCTGCGCAGCGCGCTCTTCACGTTCTGGGGCACGGCCGGGCTGCTCAGCGCGTCCTTCAGGCCGGCTTCCCTGCCGAGCACGGCCACAGCGTGCGTCAGCTCCTCGGGCGTCAGAGCGGCAAGGTCCGCGATGCTTTCCCCCAGACGCTGCGTGCGCACGAAATACCTGGCCGACTTAATGATGGCCTTTCTGCGCCAGAGGCAATACTGGGCCGTGAGCAGATCCGCGTGGCGACGCCACCGAGGAACGGGCGACTCAGACGAGGCGGGCGCCTGCGCAGAGTCGGGCGCCGGGCCATCGTCGGGGACCTCATACTCGAGCTCCTCGCGAGCCATGAGGCACCGGCACCACTCGTCGTACGTCAACTTCGCCTCCCTCTCAAGTCCGAAGACGCCGTCCCCGTACGGAAACGCAATGGGGTCGAAGGCACTCCAGAAACCTGGGGAGAACATGCTGACGGGCTCGGTGCCAGAGGGCACGACGACCCGCACCCTGCGCCTCGCCTCCCCGCCCTCAACGCCAGCGGCGTCGACGCCGCCCGCCGGCGCGCCGCCGCCGCCACCGCCGCCGCCACCGCCGCCGCCTGCTGCCGCGCGCGACGCGGCAACTCCTGGAGGAGGACGCGTGGCCTGAATCCTCTGTTGCGTCTTCTCCAGCTGCTTCGTCAATGCCTCGATCCTGCCGGAGGAGAGCGCCTTCAAAGCCCCGTGGATCTTTTTCCCTTCTTCCGCCAGGCGCGCCTCGAGATCTTTGTCCTGGAAATTCTCCAGGCCCTTCACCTGCCGCACTTCCGCCTCCGACTTCTCCTTCTGCAGCGCGAGCTTCTCCGCCTTCTGAAGGCTCAGGTGCACAGTCTGCCACTGCCGGTCCAGATCCGCCACCATGTCAGCATCCGCGACGGCGGCGCAGTACTCGCCCTGTTCGATACCCTCGCCGTCCACCCCCTCGTCCGCGTCGCCCTCGTCGCCCTCGGAGTCGCCCCCGCCAGCGCCAGCGGCGTCCTCACCGCCGAGGCTCTCGACTCCACGACCACCGCCGTCGGTCGCCGCGCCCGCGCCGCCCTCCGCGCTGGCGACGCCCCCCGTCGCACGCTCTCGCGGGGCCGGCCCAGCGCCCGGCTCGACGGCGTCGGCAGGGCCCTGCTGACGAGCATCGCCGCCCTGACCCCCCACGGCCACGCAGGCCGCGAGACAGCGCGGCAGGCCCAGCAGCGACGCGCCGTCGCCGTCGGCGTCGCCTGCGGCGTCAGCAAACTCCTGCTCGGCCTCATCGTCCCACCGCACCGCAGAGTACTGCTCGTTCGTGTCGCGGAGGTACTCGTAAGCGCGCTTGAAAAATCGATGGACACGCCGAGCTCGTCGAACCGCGCTTTCTGCAGACTGCTCGGGTCGGACCCCGCGAAGACAATCTGAACGGACTCGACGAGGTCGGTCTCCCGCGGCGGCAGCGACAGGACCTGCCGACCGCCGTCCGCCTGCGGGAACGCCACGAAATTCCCCACGAACGCCTGGATCCTCTGATCGACTGGAGTCCACATGCCCGAATCGGTCTTGCAATGGAACCGCCGCACGATGCCCCGCGCGATGGGCAGCAGAAGCTTCGCGCCCAGCGTGAGATTCCGCAGCCGCGGTGGCAACCGACCGATCCAGAGATCGTTGGCCAGCGCAAACGTCGGCATCGTGGGCAACCTCTTCGACAGCGCGCCGCGACACCCTGTGCATACGGGCACCTTCTGCGTCGCGTCGGCCACGAGCACCCCGTCTGACTCCCGCTTCTCAATCTTGAAGCACTTCTTGTGCAAGAGCCACAGCTTGCCGTCGGGCCCCGGGTCGCGCACTGCGGACGCCTCCAGCTCCCTGAGCGGGATGCCGCACTCACCCTGGTCCCGCACGACGTGCCACCGCGCATGGTACCGTGCGGGGTCCAGCAGCGCTTGGGCGCGCTGCCGCTGCGTCATGCGCATGGCCCGCGCCTGCGCGCCGGCGCTCTCCGTTGCCTCCTCCTCCTCCTCCGCATCCGCAGCCTTCTTCAACTCGGCGCGCGCGGGCCGCTGCGGCTCGTCGTCGCACAGCAGCGAAGGCTCCGGAGCGTCGTCCGGCTGCCGCCAGAAGTGGACGCGGTGCAGCTCGTCCGCCCAATGCAGGCGGGCGCAGACGCAGCAGGCGATCCTCGCGCGCACGGCGCGGCGACTCTGCCCGGGCGCGGCGTCCGCGGCGTCCAGCTCTGCCGGGGCAGCACCCAGCGCGTCGATGTCCACGGGCGACATGTCCACGCCCCCCGGCGGCACCTCCCCGTCCGCGGCAGGCGGCTTCCACCAGTTGCGCGGGACGTCCTGCGCGGCGGCGCCCCCCTCCCCCGAGTCGACGGGCGCCGTGCAGGCCGGCCAGTCGTCAGACCCGGTGACGAGGTGCTCAGACAACGCCTCCACGCACTGCCGCCACTCCTTGGGCCTCACGGGCCGCAGGCCGTCAAGCTGCTCCGCCAAGTAGAACAGGCGCTTCCTGTACTCTGGCCACCCGTGGTGGGCGCTGTGCACGTGCTGCATGAAGCAGGCATGCGTGGCGAAGTTCTGGTCGCAGAGCCGGCACGGGAAGGGCGGGAGAGCCTCCGGGACGTCTTTGAAGTCCCGCAGAGGGCGTTTGCGCTCTTCCTCGGGCAAGTGCACATACTTGGGCTGGAGCACGGGCACGCGCGCCCTGCGAGCGGCGGCGATTGCCGGGGACGGCGCAGGCGGGGCGCCGTCGGCCTTCTTCTCGCGCAACCGCGCGTGCCGCACGGCCTCGTCATAGCGGCTCCCGCACTCGCGCGTCAGCGAGCTGTGTTGCTTGTCCGGGTCCCATATCCCGAAATGTCGCTGCTCGGCTTGCCTGTGCGCCGCACAGAAGTCTCCCTGGTCCTTGCACGTTTTGCTGCACTGCCAGAGAACGCATCCGCCCTCGCACGGGCGCCAGACGCGCGCGAGGCACCTGCCCGCGACGCGCGGCTCGGGGGCCAGGAGCCAGGCCGGCAGAGTGCCTTCCTCGCTCACGTGGACGTCGTCCAGGGCCACGTTCACGTCCACGTCCCCTGCCTTCACAGTCTTCCCTCTGATACGGCGCTCCTCTTCCAGCTGCTGCAGCTCCATTCTCGTCGCCCGGCGCGTCTGCGGGCGCCTTCCCTCGGGGGCCGGCCGCTTCGGCCCGCCGCCGCGCAACCCGCCCCCGCCCCCGCCCGCGCCCCCGCCCGCGCCCCCGTCGCTGCCGCCGCCGCCCGCGCCACCGTCGCCCGGCGGCTGCGGACCAGCAGAACCCGCCCCCGACGCTGACCCACCGCCCGCCCCGCTGCCCGACGAGGGCCCGCCGCCGCCGCCGCTGCCGCCGCCGCCCCCGGGAAGCTCGTCGCCGCCGCCCCCGTGCCCCGCCACCTCGTCCCCGTACCCCGCCAGCCGCAACCAATCGCTGCACTTCCGCTTCTCCCACACGCTGAAGACTTCCTTCGAATACGTCTTCGCCACCCCTGCGACCCTCTGCGCCAGTGACGCCTCCTCGAAATCCTCCCCGCGGGGCTGCCCGCGCCGATCGGCGAACGCGTCTGGCCACGCACCGTTGTGGAGGCCACGGAACTCCTTCAGATTCCTCAAGACTTTTCCGTGCCTTTCTGCCGCCGCGGCGTCCTCCTCGAGCGCGGCGAACAAGCGGGGCTGGTCCGAATTCCACCGGCCCGCGGCGTAGTTCCACGTCAAGCCCACCTTCTGCCGCTCCTCACGCACACAGGTCGCCACCGGCCGCGCCGCCTCAGGCCTCTGCTTGACGAGCTGCAGCCAGACGGGCCAATCGGGGATGTCCGGCGGCTTCAGATCCGCACAATACACCGGCGGGTCAGCACAGGGACGCACCCCCGCGCCCAAGGCGGCCTCCGCCCTGTACATGACGTCGCGGTCGCCCTCGAGCTGCTGCAGGCGCGCGGCCAGGGCGTCGCCCATGCGCGCGACGCCGCCGCGCGCGCGGCACCAGGCCCGCAGCAGCCAGAGGTCCGCGGACACGTCGCCCGGCTCGCCCGCGCAGTAGCCGCGCCGCCCCTGGGGGAACCTCTCGGCGGCGAAGCGCGACTCCACGGCCTCGGAGAACCACACGCCGCCGCCGGCCCCAGATCTCTTGATCCCGATGACGCGCGGAAACGGCACCAGCCTGCTCCCATCCGGCCCCGCGCGCTGGTACCAGGGCTCCAGAGCGGCGCGCTGGCCGGGCAGCATGTGCTGCACGCAGCGGTCCATGTGGAAGCAATCCTGCTGAAGCAGACGTCTGAACTCGCCGAACTCGTTACCCCCGACCGCCGCGCAACGGGCCGCCAGCGCGCGCTGCCGCGCGCGGCCCCGCTCGTCTTCCACCGCCTTGCGCGCGTCCGCCAGGCCGGGCATCTTCGTTTTGAACTGCAACCTCTTCCACCACGCAGTGACCTCCTCGTCGGGCAACACATCGTCCCCGCCCCGCACGCCCACGAAATCTTTCTGGCATTTGTAGCAGAGGAAGTCGGACGCCAAGCGCAGCAGCACGCTGCCGTGCACAGGGGCGCCCAGAGCGCCGTCCGCCCGCGCCGCCTCCGCGTACCGCGCCTGGCGCGTGGCCTCGCGCACCTCCGCTCGCCCCCAGACCTCGCCCTCCGCGGCGTCCAGCGACGGCAGCAGCGGCACGCGCACAGGCGCGGCTTTGCCGTCGTCGCGGGGCGGCGCGCGCCAGCGCAACGGCTCGTGACGGACGGCAGCACACCCACACGTCGCGCTCCACGCCCTCCGCCTCGAGCCGGTCTTGCAGTCGCTGCCACCGCTCCCAGTTGTCGTGGCCGTCCGACCCTGGCACGGGCGTGCGCCGCAGCAGCTCCGGGTCCTCCCTGCGCAGGCGCCGGATCGCCTGCGATCGCGCCACGTTGTCCCGCGCCGTGGCCTCGTCGCGCCCCAAGGCGACCTCCAACAGACGCAGCAGCTCCGCCACCGGGTCCACCCCCTCGAAGAACCCCTGCGCCACGAGGACGTCCGACATCATGCACGTCGCCAGCAGGTACCGCACGTAGTCTTTGCCCTCCTGGCCGATGCTGATCGGCGGATCCTCGACGTCGGGCATCGGCTGGTCCTGCCCGTCGGCGCCCCCGTCGGCCATCTCAGGCGGCTGCTCCTCCGCGTCGGCCATCGCCTCCTCCTCCTCCTCCTCCTCGTCGGCCTTCCCTTCCTGCTCCTCCTCTTCCTCCTCCGGCTCCTCCTCCTGCGCCATGTCGCCCTCGTCATCTCCCTCGACCGACATGTCGCCCTCGTCATCTCCCTCGTCCTCCCGCCTCTCCGCTTCCGCCGAAGGCCTGAGCGCTGCGCGGACCCGCGCGTCGGCCTCCAGGGCAGCGAAGACGTCGAGCCCGAGCGCGGCGCCCTGCCGCTGCGGCGCGTCCACGCACGACATCAGCGCCCTCCCGAGCGCGCTCTTGACCTCCTTTGAGAGGTTCCTGTCTGCCCGCTGGAACCCGTCGAACATCTCCTGCGAGACCTCCGCGCGCCGCTCCTCCGCGATGCAATCGCCCGCCATCGCCTCCTCCGAGCCCTCGTCCTGGTCAGCAGCCTCCTCCCTGTCGGCCTCCTCCTCGGCCGCGGCCGCGCTGTCCAGCAGCGCCTGCCGCTGCTCCTCGAGGCGCTGCGCCTCCGCCTCCCTGCTCTGCGCGTCGCGGCGCGCGGCGGCCGACTGCGCGAACCGCTCCCGCAGCTGGGCGAAGCTGGCGGGCGCGTTGAACGACGACGCAGGGCGGTCCTTCCGCTCGCGGTTCGCGATGAAGTTGGCCAGCTTCCGCTCCTCGTCATCCTTTACCTTCTCCGACGGCATCCTCTTGTGCTTCTCGCACCACGCCTCCAGCGCTCGGAACTGGATGCGGTCCGCGTCCAGCACCTCCTCCAGCTGCGCGCGCCCGACCGCGTCCAGGCCCTCGAAGCCGCGATCGCGCAAGTTGCCGATCCACCTCGCGAGCAGATGCTCGCGCGGGCTGCCGCTCAGCGAGCTGCTCTGCGGCGCGCGCCCGTGCTTCTTCACGAACGCCGCCACCTCGAGCACGCGCCCCCGCGCCTCCCGCCGCAGCCCTGCGGGCCTGTTTACCAGCGCATCGAATCGCGCCCGGTTGTCGTCGTCCAGCTCGTTCTGGCCACGGGTGACATGGTCGATCCATGTCGCCAGCTTCGCCTCCTCCTCGTCCTCCGCCCCTCGCTTCGGCAGCTCGTCGAGCACGTCCACGTGCTCCGCGATGCGGTCCAGCATAGCGCGGGCGCGCGCGCTCCTCGCCTCCCGCCGTCTCACGAGCCCGTCGAACCGCGCGCGCCGCTGCGGAGTCAGCTCAATGTGTCGAGAACTCACGTTGTCCACCCACTTCCCCAACGCAGATTCAGCTTTCCGCGGAACGCGGCCGTGCTGGTCCACGTGGCTCGCCAATGCACTCAGCATCTCCTCCGAGTGATCCCGTGCGCGCGCATCCGCGCCAGCGTGCTGCACGCCGCTCATGTCGATGCCCAGGTGCGCCGCCAGCGCGGCTCTGTACACTTCAATGTCCAATCGCCCCTTCTTCCGACCATCCCAGCGCACCGGCGCCGGCACTCCGGTCTCGCCATCGGCACGCAGGCGAGTGCGCAGGTCCGCCAATTGGTCGCGAGTCATCCGCGCCAACACCGACGCGTCCACTCCGGCGCGCGCGCTACCGCCACCGCGGCGGCCAGCGCCGCGCGCCCCTGCAGCAGCACCCTGCGCCGCGCGGCGTCTCGGCGCCCCGCGCCCACGCGCCCCGCGCCCCGCACCCGCAGGCGCCGACCGCGGCGACCTGGAGCGCGAAGACCCGCCGCAAGCGACGACGCGGAACCACGGCGCGCTCTCAGCCGCCCCCCACTCCACAACATCGCCAGCACCCACCGCCCCGTCCACGGCGCACACGTGCCCGCCGTCGAGCCACAGCAGCGAACCAGCGCAATAGCCCGCGGCGTCGCCCAGCGCCCACGCCACGCGCCCTCCGACCTCCTCCTCCGCCTGGAACGCCTCCACGGACGCCGCGGAGAACACGCGCACCTGCAGGACGCACGAACGCAGGTACTCTGCGACCACGTCCAGATTCCTGCGCTCCACAAGCGTCCCACATGCGCCAGACCCCTCGTGGTTCTGACATTCGCGGGCGAAGTGCCGCGCTGCGTCGCGACCGACGAGCTCAGACACCGCGTCCTGCAAGCACTTGCCCCGCCACTCGCACGACACGAGCTCCCTGCGCGCGCGGCGATTCCCGCGCCCGCGTCCGCCACGTGGCCGCGAGCGCGGCGTGCACGGCGCCGCCTGGCAGCATGACCCGAACGCAATCATCGCGCACGCCGCGCGCACGGCCGCGCTCGCCGCGCGCACGGCCACGTCTCCTCCTCCGCCTCCTCCTCCTCCACCTCCTCCTCCTCCTCCTCCTCCTCTTCCTCCTCCTCCTCCTCCTCCTCCTCCTCCTCCTCCTCCTCCCCCTCCTCCTCCTCCTCCTCCTCCTTCTTTTTGACCACTGGAGCCTCCGGAGCCCCCCGGAACTCCTCCTCCTCCTCCTCCTCCTCCTCCTCCTCCTCCTCCTCCTCCATTTCCCGGATAGCTTCTTGGAGAGCTAACGGTTTAAGATTAGAAGCCGGACGGTGGTGGTGCCCGCCAGGAGCTCCTCCACGGCGGTCCACGCTCGTCGCAGAAACTGGGCGCCGGCGGTAAACCGTCAACCTTTCTTACCGCCGGGGGACTCGTAGAGCTTCCTGAGAGTATATAGTGTGGGGAAACATCCAGAGAACGACTAGTTTTCATGACTCTAACAAAATAAACAGTTTCGCAATTCAGTTCGAGTATCAGACCGAGTTCAGACCTCGCAACCGGCAGCCGGACGCGTCTGATGTCTGCGAATCGACTCATGTGATCACCAGCCCTGCAGCCCCCCGACAGCCCGAGTTAAGTACAGAAAACCGAGAGCATCTCTCAGGATGACTCGAATAATACAATGGTTTCGCGAATCTGTTTCGAGCAGCAAACCAAGTTCTGAGCTGTCGAATCGACCAACGAACGCGTCTGATGTGTGCAAATCGATTTCTATGACCCGCAGCACTGTAGCTCTCCCCCAGCACGAGTTTAGTGCAGAAAATTTAGAGCACTTTGCACGATGATTCGAAGAATACGAATAGTTTCGCGAACCTAGCTCGGGCAGCAGACCGAGTTCAGACCTATGGATTCGACAGGTGAACGCGCGTGATGATTCTGAATGCGATAGCTGTGCTTACCAGCACTGTAGCTGCCCTAAAGCTCGAGTTAAGTACAGAAAACCGAGAGTGTTTGTCAAGATGACTCGAATAATACGATAGGTTTGCGGACCTAGCTCGGGTAGCAGACCGAGTTCAGACCTCTGGATTGGACATGCCAACGCGCCTAATCATTCTGAGTGCGATAGGTGCGCTTACCAGCACTGTAGCTGCCCTAGACCTCGAGTTAAGCAGAAAATACCGACAACGCGTATCAAGTTTAGGAGACCGAGTTCAGACCTCTGGATTGAACAGGCGAACGCGCCTGATGATTCTGAGTGCGATAGCTGTACTTACCAGCACTGTAGCTGCCCTATAGCTCGAGTTAAGTTGAAAATATGGACAGCGCATATCAAGATGAGTCGAAACGGCCGTTCCCGCCTGCCTGTTTTTTGGCCTTCAAAGTTACCCGATCGAGCTGAGATCAAGATGGCGAGCGGAAATAAGGTCGAATATCATGAGAAAAAATACTAGAGCTCAAAAGAATTGTCAAATTTTGTGAACAAAATTTTCAACCGACCAAAAGTCACCAAAAGGTCCGTCGAGACTGGGCGCCGGCGGTAAACCGTCAACCTTGGTTACCGCCGGGGGACTCGTAGAGCTTCCTGACAACATATACTGTCGGAAAAAAATTGCAGAGAACGAATAGTTTTTCAGCCGATTTCGAGTATCAGACCGAGTTCAGACATCTGAATGCGACAGACGGACGCGTCTGATCTCGCCGAATCGATTCCTGTGATTACCCGCCCTGCAGCCTCCCTACAGCCCGAATTAAGTGCAGAACGCCGACAGTAGCTCTCAAGATGACTGAAGAACACGAATAGTTTCGTGATTCTGGATCGCGCAACAGACCGAGTTCAGAGCTCTGGATTCAAGAGGCGAACGCGCCTGATGACTCTGAGTGCGGTAGGCGTGCTTAACAGCACAGTATCTGCCCTACAGCTCGAGTTAAGTAGAAAATACCGACAACGCGTATCAAGTTGACCCGAATAATACGAATAGGTTTGCGGACCTAGCTCGACTAGCAGACCGAGTTTCGACCTATGGATTCAACAGGCGAACGCGTCTGATCATTCTGAGTGCGATAGGAGTGCTTACCAGCACTGTAGCTGCCCTA